>OZ019978.1:16947440-17547440 GCA_963970395.1 Ephialtes manifestator | reverse complement strand
TAAGCGTAAAGTGGCGGGGAGAAGGGCAGGGGGAGCATGGGCTCTGCTAGATCGAGTCGGAGAGTTCCTTCGGTTCATTCGGTCCGCGATGACCTTACTTTGGCAACGATTCGTCGCGGCGGTAACGATTTTTCCTTTTTTGTGTTTTCTTTTTTCCAAGTTTTTTTTTTTTCATCGCCCATAAAAATTCGTATCCACTTTGTCGTTCGCACAAGGCGAAAATCCACGAAATCGAATTTTCCCATAGAAAAAGGCTTTAGTATTAGCAATCACTTTTCCATTATTGGAATTTTTGAAGCAGTAAGAAATGAGATTTTATTGATTCGCGATTCTGAGAAAATTTACGAAATCCTATTTTTTTTTTTTTTTTTCAAATCTACAAGGTGGAGATTTTAAAAAATCCAATTTACCCCTAGTTTTTAGAAATAACAAAAGCAGAAAAATTGTATCTCTGGCTTTTTTTTTCAAAGCTACAAGCTGGAGATTTTTAAAATCCAATTTACCCCTAATATTTATAGAAATAAAAAAAAGCAGCAAAATTGTATCTGTGGCGTTTTTTTTTTTTTTTTGTTGGAAAAATGAGATTTTGTTGATTTGTGATTTGAAAATTTTCGAAATCTTATTATCGCAAACAAAAATGCTGTATATTGTTTTGAAGCCAATTTTCCATGATCTTTTTATTCATAACTTAAAAATTCCGAAAATTGAATATTTGTTGATTTTTGGGGAAATTAGATTTTGTTGAATTTATGGTTTTAAAATCTTCATAATATTATTTTTCCAAACCTAAAAGCTGTATTATTGTTTTAGAACCAATTTCTCAGTTTTTTTTATTTTTTGAAAATGTAGAAAACTGAATTATTGTTTTTTTTTTTTGGGGAAATTAGATTTCGTTGATTTCTGGTTCGACACTCGCGGCTCCTTCGAGCTCGTCGATCGTTCCTTCGGCTCGCAACGTCGTCAAACTTTCGTCCGGCTTGCAAAATACTCGACGTTTCGAGATTCTGGGAGGCGTCGGACGTTGCGCGAATGTAAAAGTTCGTCGAATACGTTGAGAAAAGGAGAGTCTCTCGTGAAGAGCGGATCTTCGCACGAGCGTTGAACCTTCGTAGAGACGAAACGTGGGCGAATCCTATGGTCACTTGCCCATACTAGCGTTTGCCGGTAAAGTCGCGGATCGCTGTTGCACCGACAGATATGGCTTAAGTGTTGACCTCGTTGACTCTCTAAAAGCAAATAAGAACTTTATTGAAAAAAGCTATTCGTCAATATCCATTTTTTGTTTCGAAAAGTCACATTCAGAAGCAAGTTAAGTCGATTAAAACCGAAGGATGCGGATGGTGAATACAACATAATAAAAATTGCGCAAAAACTTATCCCCAAAAACAACGAAAAATTGATGAAATTAAAATATAACAATATTTTCTGTTTATAGTAAATCACATGTTAATTTTACGGATTTGTTAAATTATCGATTTTCCAATTTATTGATTTTTTTTATTACCTGTTCTTTTGTTTGATTAAAAATTTTATTTTCAAACTAGTTTTCGAATTACTACAGTTAAAGAAAATCAAAGTGAAAGGTAAAAATTTTGAATGAATTCAAAAAAATGAAAACTCATTTTAGATGGTCGCGATTTTGCAAGTGCAAATATTTTTTTAAAAGCTGGAAAAATGATCAAGAGCATTATATTTGCAATATCTGACAAATTCATACGAATTTTATACTTCTGATGGACCGACTATAAAGAATAAATGTTCCTCGCAAAACTCATCATCAGAAAGACATAATTGACGTCAATTACAATAACAATGCGAATGGAAAAAAAAAAAAAAAAAAAACACGTAGAATTTAATAAAACAAATTCCAATCGAAATAAACAAATAATTGATCAGATAAAAATTACGAAAATTCACCTATTTGACTATGATGACTAAAATACTTAAGGAGGTTGGAGCGCTCCACACTAGTAAAATCAGTGCTAAATTTACAAAAGCGTTTCTACAATTTCAGATCGTTTAATAATCTGTTCGAAGGTGTTAATCACATAGCAGCATTAGTTCTTGATATTCAAATATATTCACAGCTGTTATATGAACAGTAAATCGATCAATATCTCCAAATTGCCGATGTTATGTTTTTCCATCCACTTTTTTAAAAGGGTAAACCGTAATATCAGTCCGATTATGACGACCAATAGCTCATTTTGTTTACTAAAAGATATTCTATCGATTGGCCATCTATTTGTTTAAATCGTATTAGTAGTTCAAAAGATACAACCGTTTGTTTATCCTATCATAACCTAACATCAAGTATACAAATGGCTGTAACTTTTGAACGCCTGATACTATAGAAAATCCGGACGGTCAATCGATTATGGATCTTCCACGGATCAAAATGAGCTATGTTTCGTCGTAATCGGTCTGATATTACGGTTTAACCCTTTTACAAAACTGGATGAAAAAACATGACATCGGAAATTTGGAGATATTGATCAATTTACTGTTCATATGACAGCTGTGAATGTATTTGAATATCAAGAACTAATGCTGCTATGTGATTAACACCTTGGAACAGATTATTAAATCATCTGAAATTGCAGAAACGCTTTTAAAAATGTAGCCCTGATTTGACTAATGTGGAGCACTCCAACCTCCTTAAACATATAAAATTTGTGGAAACATATTGCACTCTTCCGGAAGCCACTGTCGTTGCAGCAAATAAAAAAAGCACATATAAAAGCTAACGCAGCAAGCAAAGCGCACAAAAAAAATGGTTAGGAAGGAGGATAGAAATGCAGAACGAGAAAATCAAACTTCTCTAACCTCTCTATACCCAATCATGCGACGTCACAATACAAGAGAGCTACACTTAGTCCTCAGTCGTGCTCGCCCGATTACGCTACCTTGGCGATACACGTTGCCCCGTGCCATCGACGTGCGAATTCGCTTTGTAGCCGCACTTCTGTATGCGTCTCGATAACCGCGTAACCCAGTATTTCTGGTCATCGAGACTTCCAGCGAGCAGCAATAATTCACGAGCGCTATTCGGATCGTAGTGCAGCTTGCACGGAGCTATGGCATCCTCCTTTTTGTCGAGATGTTCCTTATGCACCTTCATTCGACATCCTGGGGAAATTTCATTAAAATAAGATTAAATGTCGAATTATCAACAATTTGCAGTATTTCTTTTGCTTCGTTATTCCAATTGTTAATCTAAATAGTACAAGACATTTATTGGACAATACATTTACACTATAGTATTCTCTGGTAGATTTGAAAATTAAAGTTAATTTTTTTTTCTTCGATTTTTAACATTTCTTTAAATTTTCACTTATCATCGAGGAAGTTTTGTTTACGTTAAAAAATTGTTTTTTCGAGATTTTCATGTCAGGACACTCAGAATGGTCCAAAACGTCGAGTAAAGTGGTTTAGAAAAAATGTCCGGATGTATTTATGTGTATATGTGAGTGTATGGCACGCTTGAAAAATTCAAACCGCTGTATCTTTTGAAAACGGTTTTAACAATCAAGCTAAAATTTGGCACACTGGTGGAAGAGCAACGCCCCTTCATGGTAGCCGTTTTTTTTCGGAAAAAATTCCCTGATTTTTCACTGACTAATTTATCAATTTTCCCTGACCGAAATTTTAAGGACATCTACTAAAAAATTTATAACGCGAATAAAAAAAAATGTATTAGAAACAGATACGTGTTTTTGATAAGTCATTTATTTCTCGATCAACAACGAATAGTACTTTTGAAGATATATTTTCTCTTTCAAAACATAAACGTTCTTTGGAATTATAATACTTTAAATCCGATTAAATACTGATGTCAAGTGTAATACTTATTTTAGTAATATATAACACTTTTTAAACTTTTTTGTTGAGTGCTTCGATTTGTTCGAATAGATTTATGTTGTAAAGTTTATATAAATTTTTATTTATTTTTTTTCTTTTCAAATATTTTTCGGTTGTTTTTTTTCCAAGCCTTTCTTTTATGGATTTTTATTCAGTTATTGAAACTTTGGCAACAATCTACTTTTTCCCTGACTAATTTCGATATTCCCTGACTTTTCCCTGATTCCCTGATCAATTTTTTATTTCCCTGACATTTCCCGGTTTTCCCTGACCGCGGCCACCATGCCCTTCCTATGTATACCATTTACGTAAAAGTTAAAAAAGAAATTCAAATTTTATGAGCTTTTCGATTTTTCGAAAATGTCTGTATGTTCTCTAACTTCCGCAATTTTTCAGCTAATGAGCTAAATAGTTCTGGACAAATAGAGAAATGAAAAATGTAGGTCGGTATTGAATTTGAGCGAAATACATAAAGCGTTTTAGATTTTATAGAATTTTGAATTTATGAAAATTTTTGTTTTCGTACTTCCTTATTTGCATTTAAAATAAGGATGCAAAGTTGAACTTTGCACATTGCTTCGTCAATAATTTTAATCCAAAGCCAAAAATAAAATAGAGAAACTTCCTCATAGAGACGACGTTGCGAAAGATGAAAATTAATGAGGAAGCAATGTGCAAAGTTCAACTTTACATCCTTTTTACGTATTGTTATAATAGGGAAAATAAATGGTTGTTTTTCTTTCTTTTACGTTTTGACTCTGATCCGAGTCTTCTTCAGAATGGACGTATATTTCTTTAGTTATTCCCAAGCAAATAATAATAATAATAATAATAAGTTAAATAGTTCTTATCAAATAAAGTAGTATAAAAGAATGGTCGGCATTGAATTTAAGCTAAATCTATAAAGCGGATCGGATTTTATAGATTTTTGAATTTTCGAAAAATTGACGACGGTTTTTAATCAAGTGAACTTCGAAAAATTTGTTTCATATTTTTTACGTGGATTTTACATAGACTCTACATTTCTACATGGACGAACTAATATTCAGCAATGCTAGATATAAAATTCGATGGAGAACCGTCACGGGCTTTAGATTTATACTACTGTTACCTTTGACGCACATATCGAAAAGGGTTAAGACCTTTGATAAGTACGTAATAATATTCAATGAAGTTTGGTATTGAATTTCGTTAAAAAATAACTGAGGTGTTACAATTTAATAAAACAATGAATCAATTAAAACTTATTAAAGTTAAACAGGATTGTTTCCTCATTTTGGATCTTCATTAAAGATTCCTCTATGATGAAGTCGAATGCAGACTTCGCAAACTTGTTAAAAAAATATCAGTACGACAATATTAAATAAGTCGTTATTTTTCTAGTAGGTATTTTATAAAATCAAGCGTTTCTCTGCACATAATTACTCACTTCGACATTCGAGAGCTGGCGGTGGTCGGAACATGTGCCAAAGTTGTTTGGAGCAAACCTCGCAGGTCGTTGGCATGTGATAAGAAATAGAAATGAATTCGTGGCCCTTAAGCGGCTGTGTGCCGGGTTTGTCGGTAAGTTGGGGCACTTCTACTACCGGAAGAGCGTTACCCTCGTCGCCGGGTCGCCTTGCTTCGCCTTCGCCGGCGTACAGTAACTATAAATAAGAAAACCACATTTTTAATTCCGAATCAATCGAATCAAGACACAATAATTAATTTTCCTTTCCATAAATTCTCGAAATTTACATGTATCAGAAATTCAGTGCTTTTTAAATCCATGGCTTATTAGTCATAAAGATTTACGTCAAAACAATGCTAATTTTTAATTGCATTTCTAGCGCGTGTATTTATATAATAAAACATGTAGATGAATAAATCACTCTTCACAACCGTCGAACGAAGCACCAAAATTGTTCGTAAAGTTTTTGAAAATTTTTCACTGATTTGATCATCCGAGCGAATATCTTAAGGACGATCGGTGACGACTGTCAAAGTCAAATCAGAGATAAATTTTTGTAATCGATTCTTTAAAGTTTAATGCATTAAATAATAGCTGTGGAGGGTGATTTGTATTGAAGCATGTAGAGTTAATCCAGAGAAAGATTAATAGTGACGGATTTGCATAAATATTAACTGATTAACGTTTCTTTTCAATGGGATACATTTTCGTTCAGTTTTTGTCAAGTATAATTTGTAATTCTTGGCCGATTTGAATGAGTGACAGCTCATTCTCTATCTTAAAAGATACTCTACGAATTGACCGCCTAGATATTTCATAGTGTTAATTTTTTAATAATTCTAGACTGTTGTTTAACAGAAATAAAAATACTTTCATAAACAACAGGCTATAATTACAAAACGATGAACACTATGAAATATCTAGGAGGTCAATTCGTAGAGTATCTTTTAAGGAAAACAATGAGCTACCGTTCATAAAGATCGGCAAAGAATTAAAGATAATATTTGGAAAAAACTGAACGAAAATATATCACATTGAAAAGAAACGTTAATCAGTTAATCTTGATGCAAATCCGTGACTATTAATCTTTCTCTGGATTAAGTCTACATGCTTCGATACAAATCACCCTCCACTGTTATTATTTAATGCATTAAACTTTAAAGACACGATCGCGAAAATTTATCTCTGATTTGACTTTGGAAGTGGCCACCGATCCTCCTTAAATTGTGTTTTGTTGAATTTTTGCTTTCTCATAGAAGAAACTTTGTTTTCATGAAATTTTTTTTTTTCGAGATTATTATGTCAGGACACTCAGAATGGTCCAAAACGTCGGGAAAAGTGATCTGGAAAAAATGTCCGTATGTATGTGTGTGTGTATATATATACAACTCCGAAAATTCGAACGCCGATAACTCAAGAACGATTTTGTATATCGCGCTCAAATTTGGCACACTAGTCTAGCAGCAGACCCTCTTCACCTGTAGCAATTTTCGACAAAATCTGTGCGAAAATTTCGATTTTATGCCGTTTTGAATTTTTTGAAAAAAGGTCGTGGTCGCTCTAACTTTCGTAAAATTTAGTCTATTTTGCTAAATAGTTGGTTATAAGAGTAGGTGCACTCAATGCTGTTTGGTATTGAATTTGGCTCGAATCGATTAAATGGTTCACATTTTATGGAACTTTGAATTTTTTTAAAAATTGACATTATCGCTCTAGTGTAAGTTTTGCAAAACTTGAAATAGCGAGCTCAAATTTTGTATATAAATGAAACAATATTCAGCCATTATATATGTATAATTTAGTGGCAAACGGTATGAAATTTGTGATTTTATGGAATGTTGAATTATTTTTAATAATATACGTTATCACATTTACTTTCGAAAACGCTCTAATAATAACGAAATAACGGAATAACGAAATGGAAAAAGCGAATTCACAACATGTTTATTTAACTAATTTAAAAAAGGATGCAAAGTACAATCTTGCACATTGCTTCCTCATTATTTTTCGCTTTTTACAAAGCTTCCTCTATGAGGAAGCCAAAATTGTATAACATACTTTTTTGCTTCCTCAGAGAGGAAGCTTTGTAAAAAGCGAAAAATAATTAGGAAGCAATGTGCAAGGTTTTTCTTTTCGTTATTCACCTGAAATATCCTAGGAATATCTTTGGCGTCCGCTCGTATAACGTCACCCTGAGTAACCGATCTAACGTGGAAGACTTTGCTCAAGTCTAATATCAAAACGGGATCGGCGTTGAGTTTGTCATTCTCGCTGTTGTAAAATATTATTTTCTTCGAGGACACAACGACGTATTGTTTCTTCCATCCGTGCCTCTTGATGTTTCGCTTGTTGGGCACGTTTAGCCAACCCTCGAGCCTCATGGCACCGTGCTCGGATAATACCGAGTCTTCACCGTCATTCTCCACGGACGACACGCTCGCCGTTTCCGAGTTCATCGACGATATTTTAATCTGTAGCGTTTCTATTTCCGAATCCTTCGAGTCAAGCTCCATCTGCAGCCTAAGTTTCGATTGATTTTCCTCGACGAGCTGCGCCTGTAAAAGAGAATCAATTAAAAATTTACAAAAATTCATTCATTCACAAAACGAAAAAAAAAACAAAAAAAATTATAAAATTATTCGATGTTCGACTGAAATAGTATATTTCGATACAAGAGGCCAAAAAATAGTTAAACGATTCAATGACTCAAATAATTAAACGGAATAAAAATATGCAAAAATTCACAACAAAACGGGGGAAAAAGAAAATTAATAAAATGATTCGATGATTGGAACTGAAAAATAAAATTCAAAGAATTAAACGATTCAATGATTAAAATAATTAAACGGAATAAAAATGAATACTCAATCAATTCAACGACTTGAATAAATTACAGACCCAAACGATTCGATTTGAAATTATACAAACGATTTATGGACTTTAAAAAATCAACAATAAAAAAAATACTCAATTAATGAAAGACAAACAAACGAAAATACTCAAAGAAGCATATAAATTTGTAATCAGAAATAAACTTACTTGTAAATCTTGCAAATCTTTCTGCCATTTAGCTGCAAATTGTCCATACTTTTCTCTCTCCTGCGTGAGTTCTTGTTGAAGTCGCCGACAGTCCTTCTCCTTTTTACGGAGCTCGGCCGACGAAGTTTTGGTCTTCGTTTTGCCGCCAAAAGTAATATCTTTTCTGTTTAAAATTTGCGAAAGTTTGCTGATCGCCTGTTCCTTAAGTAGCTGCTCAGTTTTCAACTTTTTGCTCAATTTTTCAATGTCCTCGGCATCGGACTGCGCTTTGCTGAGTTTATCCTGCAATTCTTGTATGTGCTTATTGGCGTCTTCTTTTTCTTTTAAATATTGCTCGACGCTCTTTTTCAGCTCCGTCTCGTTGTCCTTCAGCCGATTTAGAAGCTGCTCTTTAGCGTTCAACTCCTGAAGATGCTTCGCTACGCCATCTTTGTACTCCAATTCCTTCAGGGTTCGCTCCTTCTCCAAATCGGCTATTTGTTCCAACGCTATTGTTCTCGCCAAAGCTTCCGTATCACCGCGTGCCAAAGAAAGCTGTAATTGATGCACCAGCGAACTACGTTCCTCTTCGAATTCTTTTTGTAGTCTCGTTTTCTCGTCAAGCTCCTCGCGAAGTTCTTGCGTCTGATTTTTGTACAGGCCCTGCAGAAAATTCAAACAGTTCGATGATTAAATAATGATCGGAAATATAGTTGAAAATTAGAGATGTGAGCGATAAATATGACCGGTAATTTTACCGTATTTTTACCATTAAAAAACGGTACGTGACCGCTTTAAAAATTACCATGTTGGTAATAAAATCATATCGTCTCATCGTGATTTAAAATCTCGTCAAGATACGGTGAATTTACGAAAAAATGTTACGGTAATTTTACCAAAAAAAATTTGTTACCGATAATTTCACAACTATATACACGAAGTTTACCATTTTTTACGGTAAATTTACCAACAAAATTTGTGACCGGCCAAATTTACGAGCAATTTTCGTGACTGTATTTTCACAACACAAAGTTTGTAAAAAAAAATGAGGGTAAAATACGGTAAAAGTACCGTATTTTAACGGTAATTTTACCGAAAATAAAAAATACCGGTATTTTCACATAGAGATGTAAATTCAAAAAGACCTTCCACTTTCAATTTATTTAAGGTAGTTCTGTGGCGAAGGCAATCCAAACTCATATGCATGAATTTTTGACATGTAATTTAGCTATTCAATTTTACTTGCACAAAATCTTGAAGGCTTTTACCGAGTATTTGAATGAACAATTAAAACTTGAAAATCGATCTTTTTACATGGTGCTCACGGGAGGGCTGGAAAAATTGATCTTTAAATCGAAAATTAACATACTTAGATCAAAGATAGAGAAAAAATAAAAAGTACTACGGATTCGCAAATCATTCAGGACTTGATGCATCATGAAAAAAGGTGAAGTCTTCGGAATAATGTTTAATTGAACCAAGGTCAAAGTGCACGAAAACGGGCCAAATGACGTTCCCTAACCTAATATACCGCACTAAACATATCAACTATTTACAAATAATCGTTTTAATTTCGGAATACATATAGATCAAAAACTGAACTTTAACTATCATCTCGAACAATGTAAATCTAAAATGTCTACAAGAGCCTCACACTTTAGGAGTATCACATTCAGTAACCGCGACATCCATATAAAACACTTAAGCAGAATATACAAAAGCATATGCAGACCCCTAATCGAATACGGCCACCCCATCTTTTTTAAAAATTAAGAACCGCCGAAATTTGCGCGATTCGACGCCTGACGCGCATCCGCAACCCTGCTAACCTGATGTATAATCCAAGCAATACCCTTCTATATGAAAAAACAGACATCACTCCAATAATACACCGAACTAAACTACTGATTAAAAAATTTGCCTCGAACCAAATTGCAAACATTCAGGCTTTGTGCGCCCAACCTCAACAAAACATAACTCGCAGACATATATTCCCCAAACACACTACATACCAACTCTTAGAAATGTTGAAAGAATAATAAAAACAAGTAAAAAAGAAAATATTTAAAAATGTTATATTGTTAAAATTAGATAAATATTATATTGTTAAACTTAGAGTATACGTATATTTCTTTTTAAAAAAAATGTGAAAAATCGCAGTATAATATTGAAGAACGCTTAGGCTGAAGGACTACGGTCGATCGCCTGTTGGCAATCTAACCTTACGGAAAAAAAAACCCAAGATCTATGTAAACCCCAATCTATTGTACATTGTCAATAAATATTCATTTACTACTACTACTCGTTTTAATTTGATTACGACATTTTCGAAGGATTCTCGATTATTTTTGATATTATTATTGAGGCAGTCAAAGTGATGCGTATGATTTTTTTTTTAATGTCATATAGACTCTGAGATTTATAACTCCGACGTACCGACAGTACTACCTCAAAAATGTGACAATACTTTTTACATATTAATTCGTTGAACTTACCGAGAAATAGGCTTCGGCTTCGAGTTGTTCGTTAAGTTCTTTCGTCTGCAGAAGATCGACATTTCGTTGAGTCTTCATATTGGCGAGTTCTTCATCGATTTGTCTTTTAGCTTCGCGAAGTTGAGCGACTTCGCCGACAAGTTGAGTTTCCCGAGCTCGTAATCTTCCGGCTTCGGACGATTGTTGAGACAATTCCGATTGAAGTACGTTGCGTTTCTGCTGTTCCTGTTCAACCTGACCCTGAAGAGCTTTCACCTTCTCGACTTCCTGTCTATGTTCGCCTTCGAGTTTTTGCAGACGCTGTTGAATCTGACGATAATCCACCGACAACATTGACGTCTGACGCTCCTTTTCCTGAGCCAATAACTCCGCTCGCTGTCTGCCACTTTTTTCCTCGTTCAGTTTTGCTTGTAAAGCTAACAAAATGATAAACAATATAATCATACACAGTAAAAAATATTTGGAGAATTTATAATTCAATTGTTAGCGAAAGTCTCTGAATCGTCACGAAGAATTCTTTTTTTTCTTCAAATGACCTCCAAGTTTTTTTAAGACGATAATTAATCGGTCTATTAAATTGTAAAAAAATTATCATACAAAATCCCAAATCGTTCGTAATTCGTCCATTTGTTATACTTTTGTTCTGTTCGTATTATCATAAATCTCATATATCGTTCAAAATTACTGGATTTTATTATTTTAATCGTACATACGTTTTAACGATTAATTGTAGTAATTTGAGTCCAGCAGAAAAGTCGAATTTACAAAAATGTTAGTTTTTATAAAATGTTACACGAATAAATAATTACGTTTGGTTTTACCTTTGATGACTCTATCCATTCTTCCTGATGCGTGTAGAGAAAAAAACGGCATGAAATGCCCAGCGAATATTCGATAATTTGAATTTCAAAGAAAGTACAAAATAAAAATTTTATTAAAAAAAGAACACAAATCTTACCTTTCACGACTTCCATGTTAGCTTCTTCCTTGGAAAGTATCCTGGACCTCTCAGTTTCTTGATGAGCGGCTACTTCCTGATTGTATCTCGCTTGAGCGGCTTTAAGCTCGAGAGTCAAACTCGCAGCTTCTTTTTCCAAAACGGAAACTCTTTCGTTAAGCTGCCTGTTATCCAGCATCGCCTTGTCTTCCTTTTCTCGACTACGTTCAAGTTCGTCGTAGAGCGAGGAAAGCCGCGATTGTAATTCAGCAGTGAGCGCTGATGCTTGCGAACTAGCGCTGCGCTCTTTCGATAGTTGACCCTTTTAATAAATAAAAAATAGCAATTAATTACAAATAATACACACGACATTTCAGTAATGAGGGTTTTTCGGTATAGCGAAAATTTTTAAGCACTTCGCGATGAGATAAAAATCGGAAAAAAAATGAAGCATATGGTAGGTGCTGATTTTGTATAATAATAATTTCAAATTGATATTAACAAATTAGAGAAAATAAAATTTTACAACAAATCAACCATGAAACTAATTTTTTTTTTTTTTTTTTTCCAAATGAAAATGATTCGTTTAGAATTTACACAACATTAAAACAATTCTCAAACGTTACATAAAATTCTTTAAAAATTCATAGATATTCAGAAAAATAAACAAACTATTTTCATTAAAAAACAGTTGAGCGTTCCTAAAAATTTTCTTTATTTCTTTAGGAAGTTTCTTTATTTTATTTTTGGCTTCCTCATAGAGGAAGCTTTGCGAAAGATGAAAATTATTGACGAAGCAATGTGTAAAGTTTTACTTTGCATCCTTATTTTAAATACAAATTAAAATACGAAAACAAAAATTTTCACAAATTCAAAATTCTATAAAATCTAAACGGCATTATGTATTTCACTTAGATTCAATACTGATCGTCATTTTTGATTGCTTTATTCGTCAAAAACTGTTTAAGCTCATTATCTAAAAAATTGTGGCAGCTATAGAACATACAGAGATTTTTTGAAAAATTCAATGTCTTATAAAATCTGAACCACTTTACCAATCTTCACCAAATTCGATATCTACTACAACTGGATGTTAATTTAACCTTGCAACAGATTCAGCAGATTTTTTTCGAACTCAACTTGAATAAGAACGAAAAATTTTTTTCTCGAAAATTCAACATTTTATAAAATCTAAACCGCTTTATGGATTTCGCTCAAACTCAATACCGACCTTCATTTTTCATTTCTCTATTTGTCCAGGACTATTTAACTTATTAACTAAAAAATTGCGGAAGCTAGAGAACATACAGACATTTTTCGAAAAATTTAAAGGCTTATAAAAACTGAATTGTTTTTTCAATTTTTTCGAAAATGTATACATAGGAAAGGGCGGTGTTCCTCTACCAGCATGCCAAATTTCAGTTTGATTGATAAAGCCGTTTTCGAGATACAGCGGTTTGAATTTTGCGCGCGCGCACACACACACACACACACACACACACACACACACACACGCACGCACGCACGCACGCACGCACGCACGCACGCACGCACGCACGCACGCACGCACGCACGCACGCACGCACGCACGCACGCACGCACGCACGCACGCACGCACGCACGAACGCACGCACGCACGAACGCACGCACGCACGAACGCACGCACGCACGCACGCACGCACGCACGCACGCACGCACGCACGCACGCACGCACGCACGCACGCACGCACGCACGCACGCACGCACGCACGCACGCACGCACGCACGCACGCACGCACGCACGCACGCACGCACGCACGCACGCACGCACGCACGCACGCACGCACGCACGCACGCACGCACGCACGCACGCACGCACGCACGCACGCACGCACGCACGCACGCACGCACGCACGCACGCACGCACGCACGCACGCACGCACGCACGCACGCACGCACGCACGCACGCACGCACGCACGCACGCACGCACGCACGCACGCACGCACGCACGCACGCACGCACGCACGCACGCACGCACGCACGCACGCACGCACGCACACACACACACCGGGAATTTTTTATAAACCACATTTCTCGATGTTTTGGACCATTCTGAGTGTCCTGACATGAAAAACTCGAAATTTTTTTTGCGAAAACAAACCTTCCTCCATGAGGAAGCAAAATTAATTTAAAAATTTTTAAAACGTTACTCGTGTGCATTAATTTATTTTCGGAAGATATGGCAAGTTCGGTGTAGTCGGAGAAAAAACCGGGATAAAAGCCTCCACTTTTAAAAAATAGTGTATATTACCTGTAAGCTCGCAACTTCCTGCTGCAATGAATCCGTTTGTGCCTGCAGAAGTGATCTAGCGGCTTGTAATTCATTAGCCATTTGCTGTGCAGTTTGTCTAGCAACAGTGACTTCCGTAGCCTGTTTTCTCATCCTGGATGCCGATTCCGTTTCCCTCTCGAGTTTGCTTTGCATCTCCTTAATCTGTTTTTCAAGTGTTAGAACTCTCTCGGAAGTTTGTTGTGAATTCGATGCGTCCCTGGCTCTTCGGCTCTGCTCTTCGTCGAATTTCTTTTTCAATTCGCTGAGCAGAGTCTCGGCTTTTTTTCTAGCGTCCGCTTCGTGTTCTACGCGTCGTTGAACTTCCTTGTAGTTGTGCCGAAGAATAGTCAGTTCTTTATCAGCACGAGCGGCTTCTTCGCGTAAATCGCTTTCCCGATGCGTGATAACCTCGAGTTGAAGAGACAAAGCGCGATGTCGCGATTCCATCGCTTCAACTTGACGTCTTTCACGCTCCAAAAGACTCTCCAGCTGCGAAAGCTTCGCGTCGTCGCTCACGCCGTTATTTATATGATTTTCGTGGCCATCGACAGCCTCTTTACCTGCAGTGACTAAAAATTGATAGTCACCGGAGTATGTGAACCCTATGAAGGGCAAATGATTGCCGGAGAAGGCTTTTGGCACTGGAAAACTTTCCTCGGGTCCTTCGTCCTTGTCAACGTCGTCGAAATTGCTCGTATCGTCGTCGCCGGACAATTCTGGAACAACCGGAGGCACGCATTCCCGCAAATTGTCAAAAGTCCATTGATCGTTCTTAAAAAATGGATGGCTTTTAATTTCGTCCACGCCATTTCTTCCCAAACGACTTGTGCGGTCTGTTAGAAAGCCGCATATGAGACTTTTCGCTGAATGTGAAATATCGACCTCTTGAGGGAAATGTAACGAATTTCTGTGATCCATTATCTTTGAATATGTGCCGACTAACGAATCAGCGTAGAATGGCGTGTCTCCGACTAGCATCTCGTAGAGAAACACTCCTACTGACCACCAGTCACATTCACGACCATAAACACCCTCGCCTCCTTGAGATTGCAGCACTTCTGGGGATATGTAGTCGGGAGTGCCTACTGCTGTGTCTGATCTCACTAAACCGTCCTGGAAGGCGAATTAAGAGCCTATTTTAATGACGAATTGAAGGGAAATGCATTTATAGAAATAAGGGCACATTGTTTTTAAATTAGTACTGAATTATGATGAATTTTATTTTTGTTTATGGGACATTCCAAGCCAAGTCTGTAAACGTTTGACCCTTTATATTTTTAATTGAAATTATTTCTATTTTACTGGAATGTACCACGTCAAAAACGGCCAAAATAAATTTTTTTAAATGGTTTTTACGTTGCGGTTAAACTGTTCTGGAAGTCGAATTGAGAGGCAATTTTTATCATAAATTTGGAGGGCGATGAGTTTATGGGAATAAAAAATAAATTAAAAAATATAAAAAATAGTAAAAAAAATAAAGATTTTTATTTTTATTTATCGGAAGTTCCAATCTAAGTAGATAAACATTTGACACTTTATATTTTTAATTGGACCTATTTCTATTTTACTGAGATGCACCACATTAAAAACGGCAAAAATAAATAAATAAATTTGTTTATACGTTGCCGTTAATTTGACCTGGAAGTCCAAATAAGAGGCAATTTTTATCACGAAATTGGAGGGAAATGCGTTTATGGGAATAATGGCAGATTGTTTTAAAATTGTTACTGAATTATGAAGATTTTATCGTATTGTCAATTATTTACATTAATTATGAGCAAAACGCTATTTATTTCCGAAATTGAAGATTTGTTTGAATTATCCGGTTCGGATGATTGACGATTCAGATAAACGACGTTCTACTGTAGATGCATTGATAAATAAAGCAGTTTTGTTTACTTACAGAATCCATTCTCATACAGGTACCAAAGTCCGCGAGTTTGAGATGTCCGTGCTTATCGAGAAGCATATTGTCGGGTTTAACATCGCGATGCACAAAGCCCATGAGATGTATCGCATCCAGCGCGAGAACAACCTCGGCGCAATAAAATTTCGCCCATTTCTCCGGCACGTCGTAATTCGACATGAGATTTACAAGATCACCACCCGGCATGTAATCCATTACCATGTACAGATACTTGTGATCTTGAAAGGCAAAATGCAGCTGGACTATCCACTGCGAATTTGCGTGCGCCATTATGTCTCGCTCCTCCCAAAAAAATGCCGAATCTGATCGTTTTATCTAGAAAAAAAAAAGAAAACAAATTACTTTTTATTGATTATCTCAATTAAGCTCCTGAAAGATTTACGAAACGTCAGGGTTTTTTCTGGGAAAAATAAAACCAGTGTTTTTCAGCAAGAAAAAAAAAGATAATGAAGAGCGAAAAGAAAAAATTATAATGATGTAGTGAAAAAAAGTGAGGTGTTTCAGGGAATAAAAATTGTATTTTTGCTCAAGCACTTTGCAAATAAGAGACGTTAGATGCTGAGAAGGAAAAAAATTGTCATGTGAATAATGATGTTTTAGAATTTTGTGCAGAATTAATAATACCATAAAAAAAGACAATAAAAAATAGGATAATGAAGAACGAAAAAAAAAATTATAATTCTGTAGTGAAAAAAGCGGATTTTTCAGGGAATAATTATTATATTTTTGCTCAATCACTTTGCAAATAAGACACGTTTCAGATGCTGAGATGGAAATAAAAATTGTCATGTGAAAAATGATGTTTTAGAATTTTGTACAGAATTAATAATACCATAAAAAAAGACAATAAAAAATAGAATAATGAAGAACGAAAAAAAAATTATAATTCTGTAGTGAAAAAAGCGGATTTTTCAGGATTTAATTATTGTATTTTTGCTCAATCACTTTACAAATAAGACACGTTTTAGATGCTGAGAAGGAAATAGAAATGGTCACGTGAAAAATGATGTTTTAGAATTTTGTGCAGAATTAATAATATCATAAAAAAAGACAATAAAAAATAGGATAATGAAGAACGAAAAAAAAAAAAATTATAATTCTGTAGTGAAAAAAGCGGATTTTTCAGGGAATAATTATTGTATTTTTGCTCAATCACTTTGCAAATAAGACACGTTTTAGATGCTGAGAAGGAAATGAAAATGGTCACGTGAAAAATGATGTTTTAGAATTTTGTGCAGAATTAATAATACCATAAAAAAAGACAATAAAAAATAGGATAATGAAGAACGAAAAAAAAAAATAAAATTATAATTCTGTAGTGAAAAAAGCGGACTTTTCAGGGAATAATTATTGTATTTTTGCTCAATCACTTTGCAAATAAGACACGTTTTAGATGCTGAGAAGGAAATAAAAATGGTCACGTGAAAAATGATGTTTTAGAATTTTGTGCAGAATTAATAATACCATAAAAAAAGACAATAAAAAATAGGATAATGAAGAACGAAAAAAAAAAAAAAAATTATCATTCTGTACTGAAAAAAGCGGATTTTTCAGGGAATAATTATTGTATTTTTGCTCAATCACTTTGCAAATAAGACACGTTTTAGATGCTGAGAAGGAAATAAAAATGGTCATGTGAAAAATGATGTTTTAGAATTTTGTGCAAAATTAATAATACCATTTCGAATTTGCTAAGCAGCTTCATGGCGTAGACCCTTTGTGTCGAGTTGTGTCTGACTAACTGCACCTCGCCAAACGCTCCTCGCCCTATGACTTTAATGAGAGTAAAGTCGTCTGTGCGCATCCGCATTTTGCAAATATCCTGAGCCACTGAATCATCTGCATTTCAAGGAAACATTGATAAATAAATTATCACGAAAATTTGTTTATATGGATGTTATATAGATAAATAATATAGATATTATATAAATAAATAATATAGATATCATATAAACTTTTTAAATATTTTATTTACATGATATTTTTTTTTATATGATAAAATATCATATAAATATAATTATAAATTTTTCAGACTGTGTACTATATGCTAAAAACTTATAAATGATGTAAAAGGAAAAATCCATTAATGAATAAAATAAAATAAATATTATTCAATAATATACTCACATCTATTCATATAAGCCTCAATATTTTTCATACGCTTGACACTGGGATGCTCACAGTCAGCCACGAGAGCCTGCACAGTGTCCAGCAGACTATCTATGTTGTGAACGCTCCGAGGATCCTTGATCTTCTCCTCCAGAGCTCTCAGCCGCCTGTGCCTGTCCTCGTCCCGTACAGCCTCCATATCTCCACACAGCCAACCCAACTACGCTACTTTTTCGCTACTCCCTCTTCTCCTCCTCGCCCTGCTCATCAAAGCGGCAAAGACTCGTCCTTGCTAGGTACGGTACGGCGACAAGTACGTCGTAATTTCGACGCTTCTCGCGAGGTCCATTTTACTGCATTGCGGAAATCAAATATCAGTCTCAAAATAACTAAAAAAACAAGGAAACATCTTTAATTCAGGAATCTTTACACAAAAAATGAGGTCAATTTTTAAATATTATTTTTTACAAACTTTTTTAGAAATCACAATCAATTGTTCGAATTGAAATTTTTTTTTTTTTTGTGTTTAGGGCTATCAAATGTTGTAATACAAAGAGACAAAAAAGATTATTATTTTATTATCGACTTAGAAATCAATTAGACAAGAAAACATTTTTTTTTTTTTTATTGATTTTAACAAAAATTTTGAGAATTCCAAATAAATTTTGTCATACACATCCATTTTTTTCAGTGACTAGCTAATTGAAAGGAGAATTAACAAACATTATAATTCAATTGTTTATACATTGTCTATTAATGTCCGAAATGAAATCGGGATAGACTTTGAATAAAAAATGTTGAATATTTAGTAAACAATGAAAACTAAAAGAGAAAAATATTGATTCTATAATATCTAATTAAATTAATTATGGAGAAAAAAAAATCTGTGGTATATCAATTATGCAGTTATCCAGATTCAAGGCTTCCAATTATTATTATAGAAATTCTAGTAGTGCCACAAACTTCAAAATAAAAAAATCAAGAGTAAATAAATAGTTCCTATTTATAAGATAAAGCTGGAAATTACTTAAAATTTTCCTATATTTTATCACCAACAATCAGAAAAAAAAAAAATTAACAATATTTACATTTAAGAAAATATATATTTATGTATTTTATCTCAAATTAATTCTTTAGTTGAAGAAATTAGTATTTCCAAAGCTATAATTTTTATAGCAAATAGAGAAACTTCAGATAAGTACTTAAAGTTTACATAACTGAAAAATGGACCATTACATTGTTACATTGAATTTTAAAAAAAATCTACTAATTTTCTGTCAAGAAGCTGTAATAACAATAGACTCGCTATGCTCATTTTTTTTTGTTCTCCGGTAGCCAATGAAAAATTCAATACACCAAAGCATGTAATTCTTTTGTGTACACAACAATAATAATAATAGTTATAATTTCACAACAAAAATCAGAGTTATTATTGCAAACCCAAAACCACCTGCAGAATTACCAAATAATAACAATAACAAAACAAAATCATCGTAAAAACTCCGTAATTTACATCGTAATTCGATTCTATTGTTGCAAATTCTCTGCACCTGCAAAATATCGTGATTCGCGCTCTCGATGACGATGAGCCAACGGTCACATCGCACTTGGCACTTAAGCGCGAGGTTCTAACCTCAAAGATATATATATAAAAAAAAAAAGAAAAGCGACTATGACAAAGTTACGGGATTTTGATAAAAATTGAACGTTTATTTTGTGACATGCAGGTGAGTCTTGACAGCGCGTGTCGCTGAGAATTTAGGTGGGTCTCCATGGCAAAAAGGGGCACCTGCTGAATCAAAGTGAAATACGCGTACGAGAAGAAACATCGTCAATGTTGAAAGAAGGAATTTGGCAGCTAATCGCGAGATTCTAACCTCAAAAAACAACGACAACGTTATCGGCGATCGTGAAAATCGTACGTTATTTTTTGTGTAAAACAGGTAAGTCGTGACAGCGCGAGGCTGTGAAGTTAGGTGGGTCTCCATGGCAGGTGCCCCTGTGTGCCCCGAAAGCTTCTCACACAAAAGAATATACTACGTGTAAAATCGAGCACCACCGGCTCGTAATTACACTGATAATCGTCGTAACTCGTAATCACGTACCTAATAATCACCGCGACAGTGTCCAGCACTTAGTTAAATCGTTAAAACCACTGTAAAACACATTATTTCACGCGGCGCAAACTCTCCCTGAATCGCACACAGCTGAGCCGTGCGTGCGCCATTTTGAAAAATTTCGTCGCGCAGCGTTGCCAAACCGAGTATATATATTAACGTTGCGTATTTATATACACTAGATGGCATCACCGAAAGATGATAGATTTTCAAACGTTCGTAATAATTTATGCATATAAAATTATATAAAACAATCGTGAAGTATAAGTCTAGAGAATAATAGACATTTATTACATTTTTTAGAAAATCATTCAATCTAATGTAAAGGTTGTTTTAACGAACTTAGCAAATTTTGTGAATTTAAAAAATTTTACGAATGTAGCAAATTTCGACATCTTAAAAAAATTCACGAACTTAACAAATTTTACGAATTTAACAAATTTCATGAATTTAACAAATTTCACGAATTTGACAAATTTCAAAAATTAAATAAAATTCAATAACTTAACAAATTTCGCGAATTTAACAAATTTCACAAATTTAACAAATTTCACGAATTCAACAAATTTCAAGAATTTAACGAATTTAACAATTTTCACGATTTTAACAAATTTTACAGATTTTACAAATTTCACGAATTTAACAAATTTCACGAATTTAACAAATTTCACGAATTTAACAAATTTCACGAATTTAACAAATGTCACGAATTTAACAAATTTCACGAATTTAACAAATTTCACGAATTTAACAAATTTCACGCATTTAACAAATTTCACGAATTTAACAAATTTCACGAATTTAACAAATTTCACGAACTTAACAAATTTCACGAATTTAACAAATTTCACGAATTTAACAAATTTCACGAATTTAACAAATTTCACGAACTCAACAAATTTCACGATTTTAACAAATTTCACGAATTTTTTAACAAATTTTACGAATTTAACAAATTTCACGAATTTAACAAATTTCACGAATTTAACAAATTTCACGAATTTAACGAATTTCACGAATTTAACAAATTTTTCGAATTTAACAAATTTTTCGAATTTAACAAATTTTTCGAATTTAACAAATTTTTCGAATTTAACAAATTTTTCGAATTTAACAAATTTTACGAATTTAACAAATTTTACGAATTTAACAAATTTCACGAACTTAACAAATGTCACGAATGTAACAAATTTCACGAACTTAACAAATTTCACGAATGTAACAAATTTCACGAACTTAACAAATTTCACGAATTTAACAAACGTCACGAACTTAACAAAGTTAACGTGAATAAAATTGAAATCCTCGAAGCAACAGACTTGCGGTAATACAGAATAATTTCTTTGGATAAGTTTCTCACATTCGGTAATTTCGGTAAATTTCTGAACGTATGTTTAGCTCGATAAGTTTGTTACGTACATTGGGTATTTAAATTACATTAAGTTCGTCAAGTGTTAGAACAGAACGTACTATTTATGTTTTTTAAGGTGTACCGGTAGTAGTGAAAACGTCATATTTATTTCAAGCTTAATAATTTTCTAAATAATGTATAAAAATTTAATGGGCTTAGTAAAATTGTGCTAAACTGGCAACACCGCAACCGCGATCATCAAGCTCCGGAAAATCCGCGACACCTTCGCAATTCGAAATTTATGACTTTCGTGCCAACGAGTTTTTTCTACTAAGAAACTAAAAAGTGGGAGCGGTGATATTTAACACAATGACTTCATCATTATGTTAAATGTCACCTTTGCGTATAGCTACGTTAAAAAAACACGACAGATTCGTTGCATTTTTACGGCCGCATCTTCACTTCGAACAACGCGTGGCTTAAAAGTGTTTTCATGATTTATGCCGACTTATAAATTACGCAAGGCAAGTCTTTTAAAAATTAGTTGGTCCTGATAGAGTTGTGAGATTTTGAGAGTGTCAACGACACCGGAAAATCCGCGGTAGTGTGCGTGGAAAGTCTCGTGAATATCCAAAATGGCGGAGGTGGAAAGAGTGGGGGAAAATATCATGTCGCGGGCTGAGTGTTTGATATGTTTTGACAATTGCGAGCACTGATGTATATGGGACATTCCAAGCCAACTCCATAAACATTTGACCCTTCATATTTATAATTAGATTTATTTCCACTTCACTGACTTGTAACGGCCCAAAAAAAGGTTAAAAATAAATTCATTGAAAAACTAAAATCCGAAATAAAACCTCCGATGAAACTAAAGTAACTTTAAAAATCGGAATGATCGGAACAAATTTTTGTTTTTAGGAATAAAAATTGAGGTTAAAAAAAATCGTTGCAGACTTTTTTTTACTTTTAATCTTGATGAAACTCAACGGCAAGATATTTTAAAAAATTTATTTGTTTTTGGCCATTTTTTTGGAGCGTTCGAAAACAATGAAATAGGAATAAGTTCAATTAAAAATATTAAGAGTGAAATGTTTATAGAGTTGACTTGGAATGCCTCATATATTAGCAATTCATATATATATGTAGGGCTGACTAACGCACAGTCTTACATAGATAGTATAATGTAAACATTCGTCGCGAGTTGAACGGCTGCGTATTATAGACAAAAGTTTAAAGCTACATGCGTGAGATGAGTGTACGTCGCGTCATTGCGCGTGTGCGAGACAATGTGTAATGTGAAGATTAAATGCTGATCTTGAAAATGGCAACAATGCGGCCGATCCTGCAGTTGGAAATCAAGGAAAACATTTAATAGGCTATTTTAAATGGCTTCATTAATTTTGACATTTTAAGGTTACACTTTCAACATATTTAATTTTTAAAAAATAAGCAACTCCGTAGTTTGTTTTTTTTACGTTTTTTTTGTAGTTAATACCGTTAAAAATGTGATAAAAAACCAAATCTAGTTTAATACCAACAAAAAAATTGTACGTTATAACATTTTGTCTTTTGTCTTTAAATTTTATTTACCTTTCTACGAGAAGAAATTTTTAGTGTTAAATCAGGCCCTGAAATCCTCTAAAATATCCCTATGAAAAATTGACATTGTTGTAAATGTAGTATATAATGAACAATCCCGCAATTTACTCTATTTTATATATATATATATATTATAAAATAGAGAGTAAAGTACCGAAAGACCGAAGGATTTATGAAAATAAGAAATAAAAAAATATCGATAAAATGAAAGGTTAAAAAAAAAATGGAAGGAATATTTTCTATACCATGGGTTTAGGTTCAAAATGTTGGGTATTCAATATAGTATTTTCGAGATTCTTTGTAACGGAATCGAAGGTGTCCAAATTTGTAAATAAAATATTTTTTAGGTTATAGGCGTACAAAAAATGTATCAATAAATTTTTAAACATTGGTTTATTTTGATCGTAAATTGTGTTAAATATGGCCCTGATTATTTTTGTCAATATGATTTTCCCACTTGACGTTAGATTTTTTTTTTCATTTTTCAAAATAAATCGAACAAATCTTACAATAAAATTGTAAAAAAAATTCACAGATGCTCCTTTCGCTTTGATCAATGACAGAAAAAAATTGGAGTCGGTCGGGTTTTTGGCTGTGTGAAACAAAGTGGAAAGCCTCATATACAGTATGTAAATATAGATATAACCCTAGTAGGTTCTGTCACCGCTAAAAAACTGCAAAAACCACCTCAATGTTTTCTGCAATTTTCCGCACAGCAATTCACCGCAAAATCACTGAGCATTTTTTTACCTAGCGTTGGTGGTTTTGCTGTTTCAATCATCGCAAAAACACCGATGTCAATTTCGAAAATTTTCGAAATTTCGTAATATTTTGTAATTTGTATAAATCATGGTAGAAATCACGGACCGAATCACGGCAGATTTCACGTTGCCGTGAAGCCAGTTAAATGCTGTTAATATTTAATTTATGCTACGCCGTGCGAGAAATGCGTACTTCTCACACGCTTCGCGTGCGAGAAATCGCACTAGTGGCATAAAGTTGTATACGAAACTCGTGCGAGAAACTTTTTCTGATCTCGTGTGATTACAACACTCGCCTTCGGCTCGTGCTGCAAACTCATACTCGTCGCGAAAAAGTTTCATTGCACTAGTATCGTAATGTACTATTTTAGTTGTATAAAATGTGTAACGTTTGAAACTCTGAAGACAAGACAACATCATTTTTTTCGTGTCACATTTCTAAATGGCTAGGCCATCTATGTCAAATAGGTAGGACATCTCCAAAATGTGGTCCTTCAGTTGCATGAGAGCACAGCAGCAAGATGGACAATCACTTGCGAGAAACGTTTTAAGTGGTTGGCCATCTAGCGGAGCTAAGGCGGTTATTGCGCGTGCATCCGAAGTTAGGCCGCTAGATGGCGAACGAGCCGAAACATTTCTCGCAAGTGAGTGATTCTATGTATAAGTACGGGCGATCGTAAGTTGTCGTCCGCCCATGTACTGACATTAGTCACTTTTACTGTTGTTTATCAGTGGCAAAACGGATTCTGCGGATTACCATCCCAAGTAGCACAAAGAAAAAGGATATCTATTTGGTATACGAAAAGGTATGTTAATTTCCGTCCAAATGATATCTTTTGGATTTGGATATCTTTTAGACGATCTTGAGATATTGAAATCCTAAAAGATATCATTTGGACGGAAATTAATATTCCTTTTCGTATATCAAATAGATATCCTTTGTCTTTGTGCTACTTGGGATGGCACTGAAAATTCCGTCGACCCGTGATTTCTACCGTTATTTATACAAATTGCAAAAACCTTACGAAATTTCGGGATTTTTCGAAATTTACATCGGTGTTTTTGCGGTGATCGAAACAGCAAAACCACCGACGCTACAAAAAAAAAAAAACGCTCAGTGGTTTTGCGGTGAATTGCTGTACGGAAAGGTGCAGAAAAATTGCGGTGGTTTTTGCGGTTTTTTGTGGTAATTTTAACCTGAAACCACGGTGGTCGAACCCACTAGGGAAAGCCCATGTATTTTTCGCTATACAAAACTTATAAATTTCGCCACCTCGTGCGCTGGCTGTCCAAAATGGTCGCGAATAAAGGTCACGTCATAAACGTATAATACATAGACTGCGCGTTCCCTATCTTTCCTTCATTACAAGTCTGTATGAACTTGAGAAAGAGATTGCTGATATGTAGAACAGTCCCACTGTCCTTGTTTAGCAGCACAGCGATTCGCGAAGTTAGACAGAGAAAGAAGGACTGCTCTAAGCATGACGTCTTTTTCTCAAGTTCGTACAACTCTTCAGGGAAACGCGCAGTCTAGTTATTATATGTCTATGGGTCACGCGTGAAGCCAATATCGACAATGGTCGTGGTAAAAGGTCGTCCGATCGGTCTATAATATCGACGTTTCGGATTATTCAGTGTACTAACATGAAAATCGCGAAAAAAAAAATTCCCGAAAACAAAGCAATCCTCTATGAAAAACCAAATTAAAATTCGATTTAAATTTCCCGCCAAAAGTTTGCGCTCTCTCCGAAAATGCAACGCTGTCCTCCCATTGGTCACATGAAATCCTCTGATAAGCCTATACCATAAAGTCATCGTCCAGATGACTTATAGTATATATATCTATTCCCTTATTTCTGTCAGTGGTTGTGAAGTACGTCGGGCGAATTGGTCGAGTGCCCGCGGTAGAAACTTGGGCGCGAAGTGCCAGTGCAAAGCTTCAGTCGCGAGTAGTATAAAAAAAAAAAAGAAAAAGACGGTGGACGCGTAGCTCCGCTTGTTGACGTCTCTGACGTCGCTCTTTATAATTCAGGTACGAAAAACTGTCCAATTACGACAACTCAACTGCTGCACTTAGCGCGCGGGTTGTAATCGCGACGTTCTTTCCGGGATTCTCGGCGTATTTTACGACCCTGCCCACGCAATCTCTTTTTGGCATTGTTTACGAGGGCTCCCCGATATTTATAGGCGCGTAACACGCGGCGCTCGGAATAGATTTTTGGTCTATCGGTGATGATGCCGCTGGCCGCTAATATATCACGAAGTTACGGACGTTTCTCTCGCTACGAGGAAACAGCGCGACGTTGATTATATTGACTTCGAGTGATAACGAGGTAAACTGTCCTGCTGACGAAACCCTGTGGTGTTTTTTTTTTTTTTCTTTTTCGTCTTTCTAAAGACTTTTAAGGAGTTAATTTAGTGGAGGATGAAAAAAAAAAGTTGTTTTAGTGCTTTTCGTTAAGACTCGAATCTGTGATTATTACTATTTTATTAGCATTATTATTATTATTATTACGGAGTTAATTTGTGGAAAATGTGAGAAAAAGTGTTTTAGTGCTTTTTATTGAGACTCGAAGCAGTGATTATTGTTATTATTGTTGCATTAGCATTATTATTATTTTTACGGAATTAATTTGTGGAGGATGAGAGAAAAAGTGGTTTAGTTTTTTTCACTAAGACTCAAATCAGTGATTATTATTATTATTGCATTAGCATCATTATTATTTTTGAGGAGTAAATTTGTGGAGGATATGAGAAAAAGTGTTTTAGTGCTTTTCGTTAAGACTCCAATTAGTGATTATTATTATTCTTATTATTATTATTGCTAAGGGATATTTTTTTTCCAAGGTTGACCCTTTTATTTTTATGAGACTCAAAGTGTGCTAAGCTTCAAGTTATTTATGTATAGTTTGCTCCAAATTAAATTTCTATATTTGGCAATATCGTCATGTATATTTGCACCTGTAGTTTGGATTTTCAAATCGAAAGTTAAATTACAGAGTAAAAAAATCCACTAAATAGATAAAAATATCTATCTCTTATTGTTTTAGCACAAAAAATTAAGTATTTAATTCCAAAAACATGAATTTACACAGAAAAGTTCTAAAATTTTTAAATTCATCGTTTTTGCACTTAAAGTTGGAAAAATCTAATACATTGAATACAAATATCCATCTCTCAATATTTACCATAACAAATACAAGAATTTAACTCCAAAAATATAAGTTCATGGATAAATTATCGAAAATTATTATCCAAATATTATCTTTATGACTAAACAATTCAATATCCAAAGATAATTAAGATAATATTCCAAATATTATCTTTATGACTAAAGAATTCAATATCATGTTAAAAATAATTCTTTTAACTTCCAGTATCCTGAGAATCGCAGCAGCCATTGAAAAATCTGTGATAAAGAACCAAAAACGAACTCAACCACCGACAATAACATGGGTTTGCCCTGCGATTGGCAAATCACAAAGCAGCGAGTTTCCCAGCGCGGAAAATATCTCCTGGAGAGCGGACAATGGTCCGACTGCAAATTCATCGTGGGCCAAGAGCCTCAGCAGCAAATTTTGGAGGGTCACAAGCTTTTCCTCGCTATGTCGAGTCCAGTTTTCGAGGCAATGTTTTTTGGCAGTATGGCAGAGAAAAGTGACCCCATTCCCATTCGCGATGTGCAACCCGAGGCTTTTAAAACTCTGCTGGAATACATATACACAGATCACATAGATCTCGAGTCTTTTGAACTTGCTTGCGAGCTTTGTTACTGCGCAAAAAAATATATGTTGCCTTTTCTCGTTGAAGAATGCACAAAATATCTCTGGTCTGATCTTTCACCAAAAAAAGCCTGCAGAGCTTACGAATTTGCAAAGCTTTTTGAGGAGCCGGTTCTCCTTGAAAAATGCTTGCAAATAATTTGCACAAAAACCGACGAGATACTCAAAGAGTCTAGTTGGGACGAAGTAGAAATTGGCACAATTTCCACGGTTTTTGATCAAGAGGAATTGCGAATTGACTCCGAAATGGAACTCTTCGAGGCTGTTGAACGATGGGCTAAAGCTGAATGCAACAGAAAGAGTCTCATGCCATCGGATCCTAAATCTTTGAGATCCGTCACGGGAAATCTCGTCGAAAAAATACGATTCTTGACTCTCACGCCACAACAATTTGCCGAAGGCCCTGGAAGATCTCAACTTCTCACCAGGGATGAGGCTTTTGCTATTCTTATGAACGTCTCTTCAAGCGGAAGCGACATTCCTATGCCTGAAGGATTTTCGACTAATGGACAAAAGCGGAGAAATCTGAAGCTCAAACCGGTACAAATTTTATTTTCTCCGCTCAATTGAAAACCTTTCTCAATTAATTACAATTTAAAGTAATTAAGATTTCCAAACTCTTTATATTCAAAATGGAATAAAAACGTGTGTCCGAAACTGATGAAAGTTAAATTCACGCCAAATTTAAAACGTGTTGTTTTTAGTGGTCGATGATTGCAAATCTAAAATAAATATTAATAATAACATGTTCTCTTTCTCAACATACGAACATCTTTTTTCATAAAAGTCGAAAATCTCTAGATTGTCGAAATTTGCAGATTAATGTAGAATCGCTCCGATTTTATAACAGGAACTGGCAACATCTGATTGAAAAACAACTCTAAT
The DNA here is from genome assembly GCA_963970395.1 of Ephialtes manifestator. Lineage (NCBI taxonomy): Eukaryota > Metazoa > Arthropoda > Insecta > Hymenoptera > Ichneumonidae > Ephialtes > Ephialtes manifestator. Next base: position 17,518,833 of record OZ019978.1, on the reverse strand, counting down.
TACCAATGAATTACAGTAATTTGTTCGAATGCAAGATTCTAGTAAACCAAAAATACTAAAAATACAAATTTAATTGACCATTTAAAAAAATTACATTGAATTTGTTGTATTTTTTTTTAATATCGCTTTGAATTTGAAGTGATTTCTTAAAAAAAAAAAAAAATGAATCTATGACAATTTCTCTAAAATGATGCAAAAATGAATGAATTTTCTTTCTCAATGACAAGATTAATTTATGTTTTTAAAAATAGGCATTATTTGTCTTACTCTAAAAAACGTTGAATTTCTTGTAATTTCTAATTAAGATTGACAAAGTGAATATTCGTAAAATCTATTTAAACATTGACAATTTGTAGTTTCTGGTAATTCACTTGAAAAAAAAGAGGTCAAAACAAATTTTCCTTTATTTGCCAAAAAAGAAGTTGATAAATTGAATCTAACTCAATCTCTAAAAATTGTACATGTTTGACGTAATTTCCAAGAATTTAATCATGATTTTTTCATTCTCAAAATCATTCTTAAAAATGACAGAACGTTTGATCTATTCATGTTGTAAATTTTTTTTATTACACGCACACAAACATACATACATTTTTTCTAAACCACTTTTCTCGACATTTTGGATCACTTTAGTATACTGACTTGAAAATATAAAAAAAGGATGCAAAATAGAACCTTGCACATTGTTTCCTCATTATTTTTCCTTTTTTACAAAGCTACCTCTATGAGGAAGTACGTTATTCAATTTTGACTTCCTCATAGAGGAAGCTTTGTAAAAAGCGAAAAATAATGAGGAAGCAATGTGCAAGGTTCTACTTTGCATCCTTATTTTAATTAGATAAATAAACATGTTGTGAATTCGCTTTTTCTATTTCGTTATTCCGTTATTTCGTTATTATTAGAGCATTTTCGAAAGTAAATGTGATAACGTATATTATTAAAAATAATTGAACATTCCATAAAATCACAAATTTCATACCGTTCGTCACTAAATTATACATATATAATGGCTGAATATTGTTTCATTTACATACAAAATTTGAGCTCGCTATCTCAAGTTTTGCAAAAGTTACAATAGAGCGATAATGTCGATTTTTTTTTAAATTCAAAATTCCATAAAATCTGAACCACTTTACCGATTTGAGCCAAATTCAATACCAAACAGCATCGAGTGCATCTGCTCTTATAACCAACTATTTAGATAAATGGACTAAATTTTACGAAAGTTAGAGCGCCCACCTCCTTTTTAAAAAAAATTTAAAACGGCATAAAATCGAAATTTTTGCACACATTTTGTCGAAAATTGCTACAGATGAAGAGGGTCTGCTGCTACACTTGTGTTCCAAATTTGAGCTCGATATACAAAACGGTTCTTGAGTTATCGCCGTTCGAATTTTCGGAGTTGTACACACACACACACACACACATACGGACATACGGACATTTTTTGTAGATCACTTCTGGACGTTTTGAATAATTCTAAGTGACCTGACATAAAAATCTCGAATTTCTTTTTTTTTTTTTCATGAAAACAAAGCTTTCTCTGTGAGGAAGCAAAATGAAAAAAAAAATATATATAAAAATTATTTGTCATTTATTACAGTTTCAAAGCCGATATCAGAGAAATCCTACGGACTGGAATTGGAGTACCGATCCAATACTCTCGCCTATTATTCCCGCCCACGCGCCCATGAGTAATCTTTTCGGTGGTTTAGACGACAGTCCCGGGTTTTCGCGCCATCGTGAATTGCCGCACATGCGAGAGCCTCACCTGGACATAAGCATTCCCCGAAACTCGTCTTTGGTAATTGATCCTCCAAGGATTCTCGCCGAGGCTGGAATACGTGACGGCCCTAAGTATTACTGCCGTAGAAGTATGAATCAGAGCACCGACTGCCTGAATAGCAACGTTTTGGACTGCTCGGTTACCTTTAAAGTCGACAAAAACATATGCGTTATCGGCGTTCAAGTCCCGACCCAAATTGCTTACGTGAGTTTTTTTACATCGACGTTTTATTACCTCCTATAGATGTTTCTTGGATTTTTTTCTTGAATATCTTGTGTATTTATTAGCCGCCAAGTCTGCTTCCTCCTCCGGTTTACACGGAAATACTTTACGCACATCTTCTCGATGCCGATGGCTCCCGACTCACTTACACACATTTTACAACGACTGCCAGTTGCGATAGCCTCGTGGAAATTGGTTTTAATCGACCTGTTTATATACAGAAGAATAAGGTGAGTCGAAGATAAAAACTTGGAGAAAATACGAAATTTAACAGAAGTTCTTAAATTTGTATTCACGAATTTATGACCTTTTTTTTAAATAATTGGCTTTATATAAAAAAGTACAGTGTATTTTTCTAGTAGCAAAAAAATGACTTTCTAGAAGAAATTTCAGGAGTCCGATTATTATTTATGGTAATCTGAACTTGTAAAAAATCTTCAGCTCTGAGTACAAAAAATTATGAAATTTTCATTTTTGCCCACATTATTTTTTCAATAATAATATTTATAAAGACGAAATAAAAAGCAAATCCTTTAATTCTCTTTGGGAAATAATATAATTGCTTCATTCATAAAATTCTCTCAAGAAAAATGCATTAACTTCTTTTTTATAAAACCTTATTATTGATGCAATAATAGAATTTCGTTTATAAAATTTTTCGAGTATTTGAAAATCTTTAATAGCATTTTACTTTTGCCTTAACGTACATTTAAAAAGCTCATTTACAAAGTATTCTTCTCTTATTTTTTACATTTTTAATGGAAAATCGTTGCAACTCGAGAATTTATCTGCAACAATATTTTTTAAATTTATTTTTATTTACTCCCACTATAATTATCAAAGGATAAACTTCAGCCCACACGAAATTTATGGTTGCTTCATTCTTAAAATTCTCTCAAGAAAAATGCATTAATTTCTTTTTAAAAAAACCTTATTATTGATGCAATAATAGAATTTCGTTTATAAAATTTTCCGAGTATTTGAAAATCTTTAATAGCATTTTACTTTTGCCTTTACGTACATTTAAAAAGCTCTTTTACAAAGTATTCTTCTCTTATTTTTTACATTTTTAATGGAAAATCGTTGCAACTCGAGAATTTATCTGCAACAATATTTTTTTAATTTATTTTTATTTACTCCCACTATAATTATCAAAGGATAAACTTCAGCCCACACGAAATTTATGGTTGGCTCGTCGCTTAATGATAACGTTCTTTAAACAGATTTATCGGGTGGGTGTCGTCTTCAACAAAGCGGGAAGATATCCCATCGGTGACTGCGCAAAAGACACATCCTGCGACACCGTGCATTTTACATTCGGCGTTGGAAGAAGCGCAGAAAGCGTTCGCGATGGCCTCATAAGATCGATCGTCTTTACGTATCACTGAAACGATCGTTTCACAGCTAAACACTGAGATATCCATTAATAAAATAGTTAGAATTGTCGTATAAATACACAACAGAGATGGGCACATTTCCTTCCTTTAAATACGCACTCTGCGTATTTTTTCCCATGACACATTTTTTTTTTACAAAGTATTCGATAAATCTGTACTTTATTTATATAGAAAAATATTTAAAAAAAGACTTGCAATAACGTGAAACAAAATGTTAAAATTGAATTTAACGAACAACAATTCCATTTTATTAATTTGTACGGAATTTTTAGAAGGAAAACAATTGAAACTTAGCAAGTCATTAAGTATTTAGCAATTTAGTAGCTAAATAATGGAAATTAAATATATTCTTAGGAAATTCGATAAAATTTGCGTATTTGTAAGTAGAACGTGCCCGTCTCTGCATTTTAAAGTCTACTTGCCTGCCGTATTGTCCCAAAAAAACGAAAAGGACTTCACCAAAAAAAGAAAAAAAGAAAAATAAAAATGGATCGAAAAGGATTTGACCAAAAAAAGGAAAGCAAAGAAATCGCAAAGGGCTTCACCGAAAACAAAAAAGGAAAGAAAATAAATACAAGAGGACATCACAAAAAAAAAAAAAAAAAAAAAAAGAAAAAAAGAATCGACAAGGATTTCACTAAAAAAAGGAAAGAAAAAAAAATGAAAAGTACATCAGAAAACAAAGAAATAAAACGAAATATTCGTGTACAAATTGCCATACACTTTAAGGATTATTCGGTAGTAATCGAAGTGTGATAAAGTAAATGGCCTCGTTTTTGACACCTTTAGAGCCACGGAACTAGTTTTTTATTGTTTACAAACGCGTTATATTATGAAACTTAAAAAAGCCTCTATACAATTCACCCAAAACGATTCTGCCGGATCAAAAGTTAAACCGTTAAGAAATATTAATTGAATTATGGTCCTCTACTGCTGGGGTAACTGACACTGATAAATCATCAAGTTGTAAGTCGCCATTACTTTAAGAAATGTAGGATACAAAAAAGTTTTTTTTTTCAGTTACGATTTTCTAATAATAATCTGTAGCGATTATAAAACTATATGTAAACTTTTGAATAGCTGTAAGAAAAACCTTTTTTAAATCAAATGTTGGAAGAAATTATGAGAAAAATGGACAAGCCCAGTCATTCATGCTTTTGCAATGCATTTCGATACTTTCAATAAGATTACCATCAAATTTTATGGGAAATTAATATTTGTCACTACTATTCAAAATTTTATTTGTAAAGTTATGATCCCATTATAATGACTGGAAGTTTTTATTATAAAAACATTTTTGCAAAGGCAATTGTTCCATTAATTTTATTTCTAAAATAATTAGGGTTTTGAAACTTGTATTTACGAGCTTAAGACCTTTTTTTAATTAATAATTGTCTTTGTCATTATTTATTTCAAAGTTCGATCATTTTTTTGGTGCCAAAAAGATGAATTTGTAGAAGAAATGTCAGAAAAATGAGTATTATTTATTATATTCTGAATATTTGGAAATTTCTATTAAATTTCTATATGAAATATAGAAAAAATATAGAAAAAAAAGCGCTCTTCAATTTGTAATTTTTTTAAAACTATTTGACGAAAACTTTATTTACTATAGGTATGAATTTACCGTTGGTGTCAAAAACTGCGATAGTATCAGAAACTGGGCCTTTTACTTTAGTCTCTAGATCTCACGAGCGCGTTATGTACAAATTGCTTCTAAAATTGCGATCGACAAAGAAAAATTGTAAAATTGTCTGTATAAAGGTTCGCGAGATATGCGATGATCTCCAAGAAAGAAAAATCGTCTTCACAAGTGCAGGTAGTTAAGCGATTTAAAGAAAGGAAGAACAAATCTGTGTTATTCGAGCATTAAAAAATTGTTTTATTGAATTTGTACGCATAAAATTTGAATAAATCTAATAAAAACGTAGCGATAAATTATAGTAACAAGCTTTTTCGACTTACAGTAATAATTTTTTTCTAACAATAATATCATTAATATAATCGTGTTTTAATCGACGATAACGGAAGCAGATTATCAACGAGCTTTCTTTTTTATAAAATATATAACGAATTTTCATCAGCTTCATTAAAATTCTCTCGATTGTCGAAATTTGCAGATTGATATACAATCGCTCCTATTTTATAACAGGGATTGGCAACATTCGAATGAAAAAACCTCATTAATTACCAAAGAGTTGCAGAGTCTAATCATCTCAAAATACAAATTTAATTCGCAATTTAAAAAAAAATTACTTTGAATTTGTTATAGTTTATTTTTCAAAAATTATTCGAAATTGTCGTTGCTTAAAAAAAAAATTACAAAAATAATTTGTTATAATTTCTTAAAAATGAAGCAAAAATGAAGTCGCCCCATTTTTTTTCTAAAAGACAAGATTAATTTGTAATTTCTAAAAAAAAAATCATTTTTTTGTCTTTAAAAAATTGGAATTGTAATTTCTAAATAAGATTGTCAAAGCATATAGTCGGAATTTCTTTTTTTTTTCTTTTAATTCACCATTTTCACGTTTGGTAATTTCCTTGAAAAAAAAAAAATCATTTTTTTTAAAAATAAATATGAGTTTGACCATTAAAAAGACTTTTCATTTGAATGATGTCGCCAATCTCTGATAATTTTTGTTATTAAAATATCTCTAAGTACGTATGAAAAGTATTTAAAAAATATAGTAGTGTGTATGTTTCCATCCAAAATTCATGGCATAAATGTATCGTTGTATGATTATGATATATCTTGTATAAATGTGCACTTAATTGGTAGTAATACAAAGGCTAAAATCTCCATCGTTTAAAATCATCGGGAAAAACTTTGAAGTCTCTCACGATTTAATTTCGAGCTACGAGCTTTACCTTATTCTATAATCTCACTTGTCTTTTGTGCAAGACTATTGTTTCCACATTCCCGACAATCTTTACATACTTTTTGTTCTCTGTCTCTTAAATTTTCCTCCCATAACCCTTAAAAATCAACAAATCTCCTTTTTGCGGTGAACAATTTTTATTACTGACCGAATAGCATCGATTTCAGGAATAAAAAAATCATTATGTAAATTTTAAAAATTAATTATTCGTAACTTTTCTAATTATATTTTTTAATAATTCCTAGATGTGAAAATAAAAAAAATTGTAGGTATCTTTCTTTTTTAATAGAAAATAATATTGAAAAAAAAGAAGAAAAAAAACTGATACCTCCAACATTTTCTATTCGCATTAAGTAATTTTTTTGTTCACCAATAAAAATTCCAAGGAGTTTTTGTACATTTTTTAAATCCTAAAATCAGCGGAATTTGCATTTTTCGATCCTAAATTTTACCCAAATGGTTCAAGTTAAAAATAAAAAACTAAAAATAGTAAACTGCATAATTGCAGGATAGTGTTTAAAATTCTGTCATGTTTTTTTATCGTAATATTGGCGATTTTTGCGAGGAATCAGTTTTCGTTACTGAGTCTACATAAACCTCAAAATTACGTTTGGAGATATATTCTTCTTCTGTCTTTTTTGTTTTAACCAGAAAATTACTCATATTCAAAGGGTTTTCAAGTTTTATGAATTATTGAACCCCGTGCTTCGTGCCATCTTAATTGTGTCGGATTTTGGCGCACGAACACCTTAAAATCTTCCATCGCTCTGTCTTTTTTGTTTCAACAAGAAAATTGCTCAAATTTGAGAGATTTTCACGTTTTATGGATTATAAAGTCCCACGTTTCGCGCCACCTTAATTTAATAACTTCGTTGGCTGTAAGCGGCGTCATTCCGTAACTCAACACGGCGAACTTCCGGAAGACGAGGATAATCGCAGCGACCCATCCAACGATCCACAATCTTGCAAGAGATAAAACGAATCTCCAACGATATCGACTTCTGCACATTGAAAAAAGAATTTATAGATTAATTCACAAATTAATCCCTTAATGAAAAAAACAGACAATATATATTTTATTAATCTTTAAGTTGATTATTAATTCCGACAATTTCTAGATCAATTCACAAATTATTCGTTTTTTATTGCAAAAAATGACAATATATATAATATTATAAACGTTCAATTAATAATTCATTTTTGCAATTACTCTTTGAATGATTTAACTTTTTTTCAATCATAATGTAATGATGAATAAATTTGTAGATAAAGCTTTAAAAAAATTCAGAAGACAAATATTGAAAAAGCATTTTAAAAAAAACTTACCCGATCAAGTAATAAAGATGATCTATTGTCGCGGCAGTTAGTAATATTTTGAAGACGAAAGCCGGTAAATAGTGATGAAGGAAAAGTGTCCGGTCGACAAAGATAAAAGGCAGAAAATGCAGAGCATATCCTGTTAATAAAACTTGTCCATTGCTGACGAAACGATTCCACTCGATTTCAGAGATATCGTAACACTTTCGGCGTCTTCTTAACAGATATAGAATGAGTAGTGCAACATAAACGAGTAGACCTAACGTTCCAGAGTACCAGACTGCTATATTTCCCAAAAGATGAACTTGTGCCTAAAATAAGTAACGGAATTATAAAAGTACAGATTCACAAAATTGTAGATTTATATTGCTTTAAATACCAAAAAAATTCAGATTAAAATATCACAGTTTGTCACAGAAATTAGCGAAGAAATATTTTCACCAGGATAGAGACAAAATAAATGTTTAACACAATATTAGTTTAAATTTTCCTAATTTGGAAAATAATAATTTCATCAAAGTGAAGGAAATTTTTCTACCATATGTGTGCAATAATTTTAACTCTAAAAAATACGTTTTTATGCGCACTGTTAATGAATATAAATAAATATAAATCTTGTTGACTGCTAAATCATTGTTTATTTTTAAGGAATTTTCTATTTCGTAATGTTATATTTTGTTTTTCTGTATTTTTTATATTTTTTCCAAGAGCTTCTCTCCTCCACTACATAATAAATAAATAAATAAATAAATTAGGTTTCAAATATACAAAACTCGGAATTATAAAAACAATCATTTTAAAAACTCATTGATTATGAAATCACAACAAAAAATAATGCACATCGGTCACGAAGATACTAACAAAAAAAAAGCACCTAAAATAAATATACTTAAAAATTATATTTTTTAAGTATTTTATTTATATTTATATATGTATTATAATTTATTTTTAAATCTCGTGTATCTTATTTAAACATCTTAAACACGAGATTAAATAAAGATGCACGAGAAAAAAAAAAAATAAATAAGACACCGAAAATACATTTTTTAAAAACTTACATTACTGTCATTGGCGACCCAATAGGCGATTCCTCTAGTCATAGTCGGCCACTCAAGTGGTCCACTAGAGTACATATGACTGCTCTGACCGTCTTGTCCTCCAAAGAGCATTTTCACCTGCAATTCCACAAATTTCTCCCAAAAACTGAGCGTAGTAGCTTTAAGCGGAATCATCTCAGCATTAATAAGTTCCCTCTCTCTCTGTTTCTGATCTTCGCTCTTGGTATATCTGTGTTCTTCAACATTCCAAACAGAATTCGACTGTTCCACGAGTCTATCAGCGACAACCTCGTGTTGATTAAATCCCCAATCGGGAAGTTGTCTTCCGCTAAATTTGAGGGCGTATTCAGTGCCCACATGAATAAGCCGGACTTGGCTCTGAATTGCGTACCAAACGTCTCCAGATTGTTCGCGATTTACGATATCAATCTTCCAGAGATTCTGAGCAGGCATTGAAACATTGTAATCAACGTAGCAAGAGACTTCCTGGCTTTGAGGAGTCATTGGCGCTGCTACGTCGTGAGAATTCAAAGCTCTGCTTGTAATTCCGTGAACGAGTTGGACAATATCGCCGTGCTTAAGAGGAACGCTTGGCCTGGAAACCACCAAATCGCTAACTTCTGGCAATTTTACTATCCACCAATTATTAACGTCTTTAAAAGAATAGCAAGTCACTTGCTGCTGATGAGAACTTCCTCTGCCATCGGTATAACGCAAAGGATAAACGTGATTGTGACTGTGAAGCCAACAGGCTCTGCCAAATGTGTGTCTTAAGGTGATCTGCGATCCGTGGGTCACTTCCAGTGGTTGTCCTTTTGTTATGCTCGCCAAACCACCTTCTAAACTCGCTTGAAATGCACTCGTCATTACAGCGTCGTGGGGACCTGCTTTTGTTAACACTGAGAGGTGAACGTAAAAAACGCTTAGATAAACGGCGCTGAAGACTAGCGTGAAAACCAGAAGACGCAGGAATAAGTGGAGCCAAAGTATCGAGTTTGAGAGCGTTTTTCGAGCCAATAGGGACCAGTAGTCTCGGGTTATCAGGAATAGGCCCAGTACTAGCGAGTAAAAGCCTACGTACTTTACACTGGAAAAGGGCAATTTTTTTTTTTCAATTAGTAGTTGTAATCGTGTTTTATTGATTATGTATGGGGCTGAATTTTACTTCATGCTATGATCCTGACCCCCTTTAATAATTATAACAATTTTTTATTGGAAAGTATTTTTAAAAAGAGAAGATACGTATTTTTTCGTTTGGCGCTACGAGCGATATCTTCGACAGTCAAATTTTTATAAAAATCTGAATTTTTCGGTGTTTATATTTTAGAGTGCGTGTGTCGGTGCAGCGATCTTATTTAATACATATAATATATATAATCAGAATTCCCAAAAATTAAGAAATTAACAAATTTTTCCGATAATTCCAAATCTTATCGAATCGGAAACTCTTTATAGATTTGAATCAAAATGATTACCAATTGTCCTTTAACATTCTTTCAATTATAAATTAGTATTGAACTTGATAACTTTAAATTTGCGAGGTCTGGAGCATTTCCAGACTTTAGAAAAGAATGTAAAGTCCCATCATTATATGAGGCTTTACATTGTTAGTAAAGCAGTACGACCTCTTTGCTCAAAGAAATAAATACAGGATTTCCAATTCTGGAAACCTGGCATGGATTTTGCTAAAAGTAACAGTAAACAAAGAAGTCTGATTTACTTGACTGCATAATTCAATTCTCCCCGATTTCTTCCTATAAAGTCCTATAAAAAAATGTCCAAATCAAATTTGCTCAGTTTGCAAAAGGCTACATAATGTATATAAAAAAATGTTACTTTATTTCTTCTAAAATTTTGTTGTATGATGTTAAACAACAAAATATCGTTTTACGAAAAAGCGCCACTTTTTATACTTTTTCTATACTTACGTAAAAATTCTGTCTAAAATAACAAAACTTTTGAGTATCTATACAGAATGGCAAGATTTTTTAATGAGAAATTCTACGTAATTCAAGATGTTAAATTACGTAATAATTCAGGATGTTAAAAAATCTTCAATTACGTAGAACTTCTCATTAAAAAATCTTGCCATTCTGCATAGTCTCAAAAATTTCGTTATTTCAAACAGAATTTTTCCGTGAGTATATAAAAATGGTAAAAAGTGGCGGTTTTTTGAAAAACGATATTTTGTTGTTTAACGTTATAAAACAAAACGTTAGGAAACGAATATAACATTTTTTATATACATTATGTAGCTCTTCGTAAACTGAACAAATTTGCTCGTGAACATTTTTTTATAGGACTTTTAATTTTCAAGATATTAACGAATAAGAAAATATAAATACCGACAAATTCGTCTGTCGGAAATATCGCTCGTAGCGCCAAACAAAAAAATACGTGTCTTCTCTTTTTCAAAATACTGATAAAATTTTTTTATAATTATTGAAAGGGTTCAGGGTCAAAATTTGAAAAATTCCGTTGAAATGCTCCATATATATATAATCATTTTGTAATTGTAATTGCAAACAAACAACGAATCATTTGCGGATATGAGCGTTCTAAGGATTTTACTTACCACAATGCACAAGTCAAACTAGCGATTCCCAAGGTGAGCCACATCCACCAGGCCAATGACATTGGTTTATCCATAACTCGTCGAAATTTAAGAACGCAAAGAAGGCCGAACAACGAAAACTGTATTAGTATGCTTTCCATTAAAATAAAACGCGATTGCGTGAGAAGCGCGTTATCTGCAAATAAAAAAAACGCGCTTTAATCAATTTTCATGACTTATCATCTACAAATAAATATATTTTTTATATTCAATATTTTACACTTTAATTATATGTATTTTCAAAATTGAATAAAAATGCAGTCTTTCGAGTCTAAATTTACCAAAGAAATTTAGACTTTCAGAATGTTTTTAGAAATTTACCAAAGAAATTTAGACTTGAATGTTTTTAGAAATTTATCAAAGAAATTTAGACTTGAATCTTTTTAGAAATTTACCAAAGGAATTTGGACTTGAATGATTTTAGAAATTTCCCAAAGATATTTGGACTTGAATGTTTTTAGAAATTTACCAAAGAAATTTGGACTTAAATGTTTTTAAAAATTTACCAAACAAATTTGGACGTGAATGTTTTTAGAAATTCATCAAAGAAATTTGGACTTGAAAGTTTTTAGAAATTTACCAAATTTGGACTTGAATGTTTTTAGAAATTTATCAAAGAAATTTGGACTTGAATGTTTTTAGAAATTTACCAAAGAAATTTAGACTTGATTGTTTTTAGAAATTTATCAAAGAAATTAAGACTTGAATCTTTTTAGAAATTTACCAATGAAATTTGGGCTTGAATGTTTTTAGAAATTTACCAATGAAATTTGGACTTGAATGTTTTTAGAAATTTATCAAAAAAATGTGGACTTGAATTTTTTTAGAAATTTATCAAAGAAATTTGGAATTGAATTTTTTTAGAAATTTACCAAAGAAATTTGAACTTGAATGTTTTCAGAAATTTAGACTTGAAAGTTTGTAGAAATTTACCAAACAGAAGCATTAGTCCGGCGATAGCAGCACTCCAGGGCTTCAATCCAAGTTCCAGAGCTAGATGATAAGCAGTGGGAAGTAAAAGACTTCCAAAAAAGGCTGGAACGATCCTCAGAGCAAAAAGTGGTACATGTTCAGAATAAGGACTGCCTATTCTGTCAAATTTGAAGTCACCATCAAATCCTGCTAAATAAGCTGCAGCAGAGACTAACTGTTTGCCAAGAGGAGGATGGGAATCAAAAAAGAAAGTCCTAGACATGTAGAGTCCCACATATTTTCCATAATGCAACTCATCAAATCTGTTAAGAGAACATAAATAAATTTATTTAATTACTCTGTAAATAAAAAAAGTCAATGAATTACAAAGAAAGTAAAAGACTGCTAATCTCCCAATAAAATTATGAATATATAAAAAATTGTTCATATTTTACATACATAAAATTTGTAACTCAAAAAATGTATTAAGAGCCATATTAACTTTGCATTTGAATTCTTCAATAAATGCATAAAAATGTGGACAAAAAATTCAAAACAATAATTTTTTTCCTCTAAAAATTATTTTTAATTCACAATGGAATTAAAAAATTACATTTCTTTAAATAAATTAATTCCTGTACACTCAATTAATAATTGAAAATAATTTAATTACCATTTTTTTTTCTCCATTACACATTTGTAATGGAATGTAAAAAATGAAATTTTTCAAGACCCTAATCCCTGCACACTTAATCAATAATAGAAAACAAAACCAGTTGAAGTTACACAAAAATTTTATAAATACACCAAAAAATTTTTAAAATGTGCTTTGTTTTTTAATAAATATTATTATTATTATTATTATCAGTAAAAATGATTATCTGAGATTTTAATAAGTGGTGATTTTGTACTCAAATTAGTAGGTAAAAATACCTCATAACAAATATATTTCCTTAAAAAATTATTTTACTCTCAAATTTAAAAAAAATATCTCTTTTAAAAATTATCATAACCAGATATAAAAAAAAACTTACACTATGCTTCTGGGTTCCTCAAGTCTATAGAGTCTCGTGGCTAGTCCAGTGACCATAAGAATCACGGCAACAACATCGAATTCCAGGCTGACGATAAATCGTTTTTGAGAAATTCCAGTTGCCTCAAAATCCTTGCAATTTCCTTCCATATGCATTTTATCCTTTTCCCGATGACCCTTAATTTCTTCACTTTCATCATGTTTCAGTCTTTCGATTCCCTGCTATAAAAAAATTTACCATTTTTTGCCCACATAAATCCAGTCAGATATTATTTTTTCGTAAAAAATTCTTACTTACCTCCTCGGATATTTTGTCAGTCAATTCTTCAGTCGTGTTATCGCAGTCAAACTTGCCGCTTTGACGTTGCTTGTTGTTATCGAGCGCTTTGTTTTTTCTGCGTCGAAGATCCATCGCGTGGAACGTTGCGGCTTTACAAGCATTTACGCACACCTCGTTAACTGTAGACTGAGGAATTCCGGAATCAACGTCAAATGCCCATATCATAAAAATTGGTGACGCGGCGAGGAACAGTTATTGGACGCGCGGACTGGCGACTGTTAGTGAGTTTCACCGTGTTTCACCGTGGCCGCCGGTGCGCGATCTATGCGCAACGCGCACGTAAGCTGAGAGGCTGTTGCGCTTCATCCCTACTCTTCACCTAACGCTTCCAATCTCGTCTCTCCGACGACCTCCGTGACCTCTGCAATCACCTATGGAGCCTTTGCGTGCTTTGGTCTCTTTGGTCTCTTGGGTCTAAGATAAGCGGCCCAATGGTTGAACATATGACCCAGTGACTGGATGCACTTTTAAAGTGCTAAGAAGAAGAAGAAGAAGAAGACTGGATGCACTGTGTCTGTGAGAGAGAGAGACGAAAGGAAATACGATTTATTATGCATTTCTAATGTTAGGATCCTTTAGTGGGTTTGAACACCGTGGTTTCAGGTTGAAATTACCGCAAAAAACCGTAAAAACCACCTCAGTGTTTTTCGCACTTTTCCGCACAGCAATTTACCGCAAAACCATTTAGCGTTTTTTTGTAGCGTCGGTGGTTTTGCTGTTTCGATTACCATAAAAACACCGTTGTAAATTTCAGAAAATCTCGAGATTTCGTAGTGTTTTGTGATTTGTATAAATAACAAATTACAATTTTGGTAGAAATAGCGAAAGAAGTACAATTACTACAAGTGATTGTAATTGCAATTGTCAATTATAATTACTAATTAGTAGTTGCAGTTACTAATTACAATTACTAATTATTAATTATAAATTGTAATTACTAATTGCAAATGTCAATTACTAATTACTAATTATAATTTTTTGTTACAGCTAAAAGTAGTTGTAATTGTTACTTACATACTACACTTGCAATTACAATTGTTTTTGGTAATCAATTGCAATTACTTGTAGTAATTGAAATTGACCATTAAAATTGGTAATTACAATTACTTGTAGTAATTGTAATTACAAGTAGTTGTAATTACAAGTAATTGTAATCACAAGTAATTGTAATTACAAGTAATTGTAATTACAAGTAATTGTAATTACCAATTTTAATGGTCAATTTCAATTACTACAAGTAATTGTAGTTGTAATTGTAATTGTAATTGTAATTGTACAAGGAATTGTAATTACAAGGAATTGTAATTACAAGTAATTGTAATTTGGTCATTGAAATTGTAATTACTAATTGCAACTGTCAATTATAACTACTAATTTGTAATTGTAACTACTAATTGCTATTGTCAATTACAATCGCTAATTAGTAATGAGTAATTCAGTAAATTACTAATTAGTATTGAGTAATTTAGTAAATTACTAATCAGTAATGAGTAATTTAGTAAATTACTAATTAGTATTGAGTAATTTAGTAAATTACTAATCAGTAATGAGTAATTTTGTAAATTACTAATTAGTATTGAGTAATTTAGTAAATTACTAATTAGTAATGAGTAATTTAGCAAATTACTAATTAGTATTGAGTAAATTAGTAATTAGTAATGAGTAATTTAGTAAATTAGTAATTAGTAATGAGCAATTTAGTAAATTACTAATTACTTATTGTAATTTTTTATTACAGCTACAGCTTCGTTCAATTACAATTACTCGAAGTATATTTTAGTGATTACAATTACGAAATTGTAATTGAACGGACTTATAGTAAGGAGATTTTTTACGTCACTGCGGCACGAAAAGCGAAGTTTTCCGTGCGCTTCGCGCATGAAAAATTCTCTTTCCTCGCCTTGTAACGTAAAATCGTATGCAATATTCGGGCCGCAATATACTATTTAAATTTCTGTAGACACTAGTTCAATATGTTTGTAAAGTTTTCAAGCTGATTAATAAATTGTGCGATATTTGTTCGGTACTTCAGTGTGTTGAGTCTTTTCTAGTAAATCCTGTTAACGTTCACGAATTTAGGTCATCACGAACGAGATGAGATTCACAGCTCTTAGACGTGAAACGGACATCGATGGTAATCACTCTTCTCTTGTGCTTTGAAATTTTCCCGCCAAAAATTGTCCAGAAAGTGTTAGTTGAAATAACCAGTGGCGCCATCTCTTATCTTAAAGCCAAAACTTCTCGATCTTCTCGTCTCCATCGATCGTAAGATGGAGCCACAATCTTGTTCCTACGATCAAAGAAAATTTAGCTTTTTGAACGAACGCCTTTCCGCCTACGCAAAATGACATAAAACAAGCACGATAATCGTTATCATCAGCATTATTCGACAAACACGTGTCACTATTATGAGCAGGTACTGTCAAACGTGAGAATGCAGAGACTGCTGTGTGACAATTTCTCGAAAAAATAGGAATCGTAAACGCTACACGAGAACGAGTGACCTGTGAGTGAAAATCGATAGCAGCTGCGATAAAGTCGCACAATTTTTGGGGGTTTACCAGTTAATATTTTTTGTGCCTTTTTCGTCGTCTGTTTCGCGAGCTGTCACTTCCTTCTTAAGTATCTTGCGGCCTTCTTAATGTTATCACAATTTTCTTATCAGTTTATCACGATCATTGTCAATCAATTGCAAATTATAAACACACCTTAAAAAAATCGTATAAGAATAAAATTCGTTGCTTTTCGCGAATAAAATTAATTGCTTTTCCGTCCGATTCAACTTTATTTATTTTATTCACTTCCTTCAAGATTATTATTCATTGTTATCACAGTTTTCTTATTCTTATGCAAACCAATGTTGACTAATCATAGATTATTATTCGCATTGAATTCTATTTAAATTTAGCAAATTTCTTCAATGCAGAAAGTACAGCGATGAGTTTTTGGGTATCAAATTTTCTCCTGCGATTTTTTTGAGAGACGTTAAAAGAATTTTGACCACAATGACCATTTGCTGGCTATTGCGGAGATTGCGCATGAGCAGAACACTGCACAGCAGCTGAGTATGCAGAAAGACTGGAATTTTGTCTCAAAACCTTAAAACACTGTTGACGCCTTTGGAGGATTTTAATCGTCAAGATGACGGAAATGTTTGGCTCACCGAGAGAGGCGGTGAGGGTAAAAGTGAAGGTAAGTGGATTTTTCTTGGGTTAAGAGATGCGGAACATTTATCGCTTTTCATTGTTGCTAATCTGGTGACGATTAACACTTTCAGAAGTGCGAAACGAGGCACCAACCGGAGTATAGAAAATTCAGCGTGGATCCTCAAATAACTTCCATCGAAGTGCTGCAAAGTATATTAATAAAAGCTTTTGACATAAAGGGGTAAGTTGGTTTTACAATTGTATGTATACATTTAGTTACAAATTTAACAATAATTGTCTCATTTTTATGCTGAAATTATGACTTGCATCCATTATTGCTCTATTAATTTAATAGTTACTATTTTGCAACAATTGTCTACAGGATTAATTTAAAAATGGTTAAATTTTGTTAATAATCACAAAGAAAATAAATTTTTTATTATATTTTATACATATTTGATTTATAGATGTATATTAATGTTGATCTTTTGCAAAATAATGAAAAAACTTCGTAAACTATTTTTCCTGTATATATATGAATAAAAAAAAATTTTTATCTGTGGAAGATAAATGCATATTCAATGCATTAAAAGATAAATGGAGAACTGAAGTCCTTAATTTTTTTTTCTCATTAGTGCATAAAACTAGTTTCTTTATAGTAATTTTTTGATTACCTTCTATAAGAATATAAAAACTGTTAAATTAATAATATCCTAACTTGTCATTTTATAAAGTAATAAGATTTGTCAATTTTGTTGGCATACAACTTCATGATGTTTTTGAAATTGCAGAGATTTTACAGTATCATACAGAGCAATAGACGATTATGGCTCTGAAACTTACTTATTTTTGCTGTCTGACTGGGATTTGGATGCAGCTTTTATAAGGTAAAAAAGATTTAGTAAAAAAAAAGATATGTATTATTACAATATTTAATAAATATTTTGCAGTGCTTCAGAGCCATATCTATACCTTCAAGTAAACTTGAAGCCCTTTGGTGAAAGTGGCGATTGTGACTGTGATTGGGAACAGAATGCTCAAGATGTAGTTACCAGGCAAACGGAAACTGGATTTCCGTACAAGACTCCAAAATTGCCTGGTCTTATAATGAACAAGGCAAGTATAGAATTGGAAATTTATGCAAAAAGCTACAAAAAATTCATATATATTAAAAAGCATTCTCTATGAGGAAGCCAAAATCGGTTAACATACTTCCCCATAGAATTAGCTTTGTAAGAAGCGAAAAATAACGAAGAAGCAATTAGTAAAATTTTACTTTGCAGCTTTTTTTTTTGTGATCATAACTTTTCAATATAAATGTTTTTTAAGTAAAAAAACTATGAAAATAATAAAGAAATTTAATTAAGAATTGGGAAGAAATTGCAAGGTTCTACTTTACAGGCTTGTTTATTTAGGAAATCGAATAAACAAAAAAAAATTAAACCATGTACAATTTTTTTAAATTTTGTAACTGCTCCTTAATATTGCATTTGTAACTTCTTTATCCCGAAAGCTGCGTCAGCGATCACACGCTCGGGCACTTATCGTCTCTTGACGTCTTCTCGCTGGCGCATTAATAGACAAGAGGCCCAAGGGCCCAAGACTTAACCAGTTCTCGATCTACCTTCGTGAAAATTGTATCGATCGCGACTCTTAACCATTATTTAAATACACACATATATATATATTTTTTCTAAAACGGTTTCATTATTGATGATCCTGACTCTTACAGTATAAAAAATAAATTTCGTGCATTTTTTTTTCAAATAATTTGAAAATAATATTCATAATCGAACTTCTTGCATTTAACGATAATTATAAACTTTAGACGAGTATAAAATTATTCCAGTAAAAGAAGGAAAACAAAAAGTTCATCCAACAAATTATAATTTTTCACAATTCATTTTGGATGGAATGAACGTTAAATTTGAGGCAAAGTGCTAGGAAATATGGGCGCCGAATGTTGTCGTCAGAACGATCCGAACGTAAAAAATAATAATAATAATGATAATTTCACATTTATCTCCTTTATTTTTAACAATATTTAGAAAATCGAAGTAAACAAAAAATTACACCATGTATAATATTTTAAAATTTAAACAATAAATTTTATTAATCTTTTTCTAAGTAATTCGAAGCTAATATTCATAATCGAACTTCTTGCATTTATCGATAATTATATTTTTAGATGAGTATAAAATTACCCAGCAAAAAACGAAATAAAGAATTTCATCTAACAAGAAAGTACAATTTTTCAAAATAAATGTTAGCCGTAAAGAACATTAAATTTGAGCAAAGAGCTTTAGAAAATTTGTGCGGTGAATCTTCTCATCAGAACGTCAGAAAAAGTAGAACCTTGCACATTGCTTCCTCATTCTTTTTCGCATTTTACAAAGCCGCCTCTATGAGGAAGTTACTTTACTTTATTTTTGGCTTCCTCACCACGATTTGGAAAGATGACAATTATTGACGAAGTTGATGATTTCTGACGTTTTACGAAATCCAGAGCGACAACAATAAATTTTGAAAAAATTAAAAATCACGTAAAATCCGAACCGCTTGACCGATCATCACCAAATTTGGTACATAGCGGGGCTGAATGTTATTTTTCCTGTGTAGAAAATTTCAGTAAATTAGTTGAAATTTTACCTGAATTAGAGTAAAAAGACCATTTTTCGAAAAATTCAAAATCCCATAAAAACCGATCCGCATTACCGATTTGGCCCTAATTCAATACCAAAGGTCGTATCACTTTGTTCAATTTTAATTCGAAGTTTCAGCCCGATAGCTAAAAATTCATTCGAGTACTTTTTTTAAATTTCAAAACTCTTATAAAAACGAAACGCGTTAAGCGATTTTTGTAATATTTATACCAATTGAAGATTAGCCAATACTGTACATGTTTTTTAAATTTTAGCAGATTCAGTCGAATACTTTATAAGTTACAGTTATATGAATTTTTGACCTTTCATCACACACACACACATACATACATCTGAACAATTTCTCTAAACCACTTTCCTCGTGTTTCAGACCATTTTAAGGTACTAGTACCTATTAGAAGGACAAAAAAAGTAAATTTTTCAACAAGATTATCTCAGCTTCTTTATTAGCTATCACCATGTTTTTTTAAACACTAGGCATTTTATGGAGAATAAAGAAAAATCCGAGTCCTTGACTGAACGTTTTGACATGAAAATCTCGAAAAAAAATTTTTCATGAAAACAAAGCTTCCTCTATGAGGAAGCAAAAAAAAAAACTTGCAACTAACACGAAAATAAAATTTAAAAAAATTCATTTCAGATGGAAAGGACGTTAAATTTGGTGCAAAGAGCTTTAGGAAATTTGGGCGATGAGTCTTCACGACAGAACGTTCAGCCTCCGCGACCGCCGTTAACAGATGCGGAATTTCGTCGATTTCTCGATCCTATCGGACAAGTGATACATTCCAAAGAGCTCAGAGCGGTGATATACTTTGGTGGAATCGAGCCGAGCCTTCGAAAAGTCGTGTGGAAACACATTCTTAATGTTTATCCCGATGGTATGTCAGGACGCGAGCGAATGGATTATATGAAGCGAAAAGCCCAAGAATATCAGAATCTTCGCGAGCGGTGGAGATCCCTCATACAGAAAGGACAGAACGTCGGCGATTTGAGCTATGTAACGAGCATGGTGAGAAAAGACGTTCTTAGAACCGACAGACACCATAAATTTTATGGGGGCTCGGATGACAATCAAAATACCGCAAGTCTCTTCAATATACTCACGACTTACGCTCTAAATCATCCGAGTGTGAGTTACTGCCAGGGGATGAGCGATCTTGCGTCGCCGCTGCTCGTTACGATGAGGGACGAGGCTCAGGCTTATATTTGCCTCTGCGCGCTTATGAGAAGACTCAAAGACAATTTTATGCTCGATGGCATTGCTATGACTACGAAATTCACACATCTTGCTGAAGGTATTTCCTAGAAATAATTAAATATTGCCATTAAGGTAGTTCGATGATGAACAGCTTTTGCAAAAAGTGTTTTATTGTATTTTTTATATCGAAAGATTGAACTCTCCTTAATAAATAGAGCCCCAAGAAAAGGTGATTGACCGTACCGTTCT
This sequence comes from Ephialtes manifestator, assembly GCA_963970395.1. NCBI lineage: Eukaryota > Metazoa > Arthropoda > Insecta > Hymenoptera > Ichneumonidae > Ephialtes > Ephialtes manifestator. Next base: position 17,498,019 of record OZ019978.1, on the reverse strand, counting down.
CTAGATATTTAATTTCCAATGTAGGTAGTTTTAATATTGGTCTTATAGGAAAACCGGGGCTATCGTATGAATAACCCGAGTTTTCTCATAATCTATTGAAAAATATGACTGTAACAAGTATACTAATAGAAAGAGGACAGTGTGACGGAGCATACGGTCGAAGATGAACCCGATCAACCGCATAGTTATTCAGAAATTAATAATTAAAGATAAACTTTCGGTGCTGAATCACTTACTTTCCCGAATCGACAGTAGCGACGCGGCAACACTGTCGCACGTCGGGCTCGTGACGTTTGATAGTAGTATATATGAATGTCACATACGTGTGCGCGCGCGGTAATTGAAATACCAAATCTCTACTTGTGAAAACTGGGACGAACTATAAAGAGCCGCTTTTTTAATTATAAGTGAAGTGATATAAAGACTGATCGATAATAGCCTGAATAGGTTATCCGTGATAAGCCCTGTCTCTTCTCAGACTCCACGAAGTTGAAAGAAAGAATCGTGGCACACGAATTGTATTTCATCCCTTTGGAAAACGTGGCTATGTTTACTAATCGGTATCCATGCACCTCGTACTTCGGACCTGCTAATTCGACTTTAGCTTGCACTCTCGTATGTACTATTTTCTCTCTAGCGTTTTCAAGATTTTCAAGAGCTCTTTTACTCGAATTAACTTTTTTGTTTTATGAAAATTTTCCACCGTTTCGAGGTTGGTCTATCTTACAATTTGAATTGTGCGCCTTCACTGTCAGGTCGTGCCAACGGTATCGCCGTGCGGCGTTGCCAAGTCGCTGCCGTGATTTCGCGAATCCGGAAAATAGTTATTTAAAAAAATTACTTGCATTTTACGACGTTTGTCGGCTTTTCCATCGAAAATATTAATAACAAGTGACCGTATTACATCATATTGCCATGATAACGCAATAGTTAAATGTAAATAATTTCATAAATCAAGCATTCAGGAGTTGGCACAACCTGAAAAACTAGTCAAGAGTCGCGCTATAACATATCTCCTTGTGATTTATTTCACATGAAATTGTATTATTTGACATAAAAATCAACGTCTAACGGTCTTTTTAGGTCGCCACGAACCTTCTTTATGAGATATATTGTTATATATACACATATAAACGATTGCATAACAAAATGATAATCATTGTTTTGACTTCGGCCCTTCATCACCGAACTACCTTAAAAAATAGCGCGTTGCATTTTTAATTTTGCGAGAAAATTAATAAGCGTCGAATTGGGACAATAAGTATTATGCATTTTCGTAGTTTTAATCAATAGTTTTTGATACTAAGAACAAACCTGAAAAAAATTAGTATCTTATAAATTGGGAAAAGTCACTGAAATATATAATTATCCCTGAGAGAAAAAATCTCAGCTTTTTCATTCGAATAATCTCGATTAAAAAATCGCGTTTTCCGTTTGACTTCGAAATTCTGTTTAAGGTAGAACAAATGTTATTTTACCTTTTCCCAAATTTACTCTGTGTCTTTTTTTATATTTTCAAATGCCTTTGATATTTCTTCTGCAGAAAAACATTGAACATTTTTAACGTGTTAAGAATTTTAAGTTTTGAGCCTTGAAGATATTTACGATTAATTGAATTTCTGTTCAGAATTTGTATGTAATAGTTGCATTTTAAATCGAAGGGTTGCAACATTACGATCCCGATTTCTACTCGTATCTGAAATCTCACCAAGCGGATGATCTTCTTTTTTGCTATCGTTGGCTTTTGCTGGAGATGAAGAGAGAATTTGCCCTTGAAGATGCCCTAAGAATGTTGGAGGTTCTTTGGGCAGCTTTGCCAGCTGCGCCGCCGAAACTCGAGATTGGCCTTGCCGAAGTACCTTTTCCGCCACCTTCGCCTCCACCGAGTCCCAATTTTAAACACATCAGAGAAAACGCTTATACCAAAGTTTGCGCTATTCGGCGGCAAAGTTCGTCAGCTAGTATAGCGAGCGGGAAGAAAAGACATCCTAGTACAGAGGAACAACCGCCTTTGGAAAGTACGAGTGAAAATGGCGAAACGACAAAAAAGTATGAAAATATTAACAATTGTAAAAATAATAATAATTAATTAAACAACAAATCTAATGAGTAATTATATAAATTCGTGTTTTGTAAGTGGCTTAATGCTAAATTTCACTTTGGATAAAAAACTAAACAGATTCGTTGTTTTTAATGGTACTTTTTTCTTTTGCAAAAAAAAAGGAAATTCCTTTCAAACTTTTCCGGAATTATCTTTTAATTTATTTAATTTCACTTTATTTTTTTCGATCCGCTGTATTTTTAATGCCAAACTTTAGTTTTATGATATTCTCAAATCCAATGTTTACAATTTTTATAGTTTTTTTTAAATACAGAATTTCTTATTTTTATTAAATGTTTTTCTCGAATAATAAAAATCAAAAAGGATAAGATTGGCTTATTCCTAAAATCTTTTTTTTCACAGTTTCGTTTCGACATACGAAACGTCGCCCGAGCCCGAAACGGACGAGTTAACATCCGCGAAAAATAGAAAAAACGCTTCGACGGATCGATGTACAAGTACAGATTCTCCTCTCGGTAGAACAAAGCGTGTTGAAACGGCTCCAGCTCCAGTAAGAGATCGGTTGTCAGTTAATAATGGCAAAGATCAAAAAGCCGGAGAATCCAGCAGCGATGGGGACAAAAAATGCGCTCGTGTTGTTAAGAATTTAAACGAATTTCTGAATTTTACGAGTCTAAATCGAAGTAAAGTTGGTCCGAGCGACGAGAGAGAATTACGCCGAGTTTCCAGCGAAAGTGGCGTTGTTCGTGTGGTCCGCGATGATGGCTCTGGATCACCGGACGATCCTACGGAGTTTTTTCCCATGACAACATCGATGACCAGGGAATTGAGACTGGAGCTCGAATCTTTGGATCGACAAGTTTTCGGACCTTCACCGACGGCCGATCAACATTGCGACTGCGTTGTCTCGAAGAAAGACGGAGAAATAATCGAGAGCGAGACGGAAACCGAAGTCGCGAGATGTAGTCCCGCTGCTGATGTATTTGTGTGGGAAAATCCGCTGCATTCACTTCAGCAAAGAACAAATGCGACGACTCCCGATGAACAGGCTGATCTGGAATATGATGGAGAGATTTTGGAGGATCAGAATGGCGTAAAATCCGTCACGCCAATTAGATTGCTCAAACGCACTGCCAGGTTCGCATATTAATTTATAAATGTTTTATTTGTAAAATATTAGTTGTTTTTTAAAATTAGATTGGAAAGGGAATTTCAGAATTCACTGAAAATGTTGGAATACTCAATGTATTTGCAGTATTTTAAAACGGTTAGTTTGCACTAAATGCAACAAAAAAATAATTTAAGTTACGCATGAACAACGGTGTTTTTGTCCGATTAATCGCAAAAACGAAGACTGAATTGAAACACTGTTTATTTGATTGATCCAAAGAACGTATATATATAGAGAAAACCATGAGGTTTAAGATTTCTACACGCTTAAATCTATAATTTTTAATTTAAGTCTCCGGGACAGAAACTGATCATCACAAAATATAACCATAATTTTGAGTTGGTTTTTCCGACCCAAAGTCGAATTTGTGAATTCGGGAATCAGAAACGGAGAAAAGTCACTTTTTTTTTTAAATCACAGTAAAAAGGTTTGAAACAGGTGTTTTCTGTGGTAGAATATGCGACTTAAGGACGATAGTGAAGATTAAAATTCGATATATCAAAAAGAAAAAAATTTATGAATTTATGAATAATAAATTTTCATTAAAAATCTGATGGAAAATTTAAAAAGGGGAAACTCCTAAAATCTCTCTTAAACAAAACCATAACTGAATGAGAAAATTAGTGAGAATATAAAAACATAACAACAAAAAAATACCCAAGTAAATTTTAAATAAAATATGAAGAACAGTATAAAAAAAAAGTTGAACTCCTAAAATCGCTCTTTACAGAAATGCGTCAGCCTCGGACAGTGAGGGAACAGATCCGAGTTGGCGTCAGAACGCAATGCCTCTAGAAAGTCCCACGCAGCCTGTGCAGGAGCAGTGCGAGGAAGCGACAGAGCTTACAGCTTTAATTCCCGCAGGAACGAGCGAAGATCAATTAGGTGGTGGTTCTTTGCCTCCGCCGAACGAATTCGGCGGCGGAAATCCGTTCCTCATGTTTCTTTGCATAACGCTGCTTCTTCAGCATCGTGATTTTGTGATGCGCAACCAAATGGACTACAACGAGATGGCGATGCACTTTGACAAAATGGTCAGGCGGCACAACGTCGCTCGAGTACTTAATCAAGCGAGGCAGCTATTCGCCGGATATTTACGGAGGCATTCCTCCACTTCCGGTCGCTCCGACTACGTTTCCGTCTAAGCGCCGATTTTTTCAGTCGTAAGTTTAAGGCGATTTCTGCGCTTTACACTAGCCAAATCAGTCCTGAATTTTTTAAAGCATTTTTACAATTTCTGATGATTTAATAAAAAAATTTCCTAGGTGTCACGTAGCAGCATTAGTTACTTAATATGCAAATATGTTCCGAGCTGTGATATGAAAATAGAATCAATTGATATCGGCAAACGTCCGATGTCATATTTTTTTTATCCAGTTTTTTAAAAGGGTAAACCGTAATAACAGTCGGATTGTGACGAACAATAAGTCATTTTGTTTATTGAAAGATGATCTATCGTTTGGCCGTCTAGATTTTTTTATACTAATTGCAGTACAAAAGATAGAACCGTTTAATTGTCCTATGCTAACCTAATGTGAGACATACAAACGGCTGTAACTTTCGAACAACTAATACTATTGAAAATCTGAACGGTCAGTCGATTAAGGATATTTCAATAATGAAAACAAACTATTGCTTGTCATAATTGGACTGTTATTATGATTTATTCTTTTAAAAAATGGCGCGAAAAAAAGACGTGGCATCGGGTATTACCATATATCAGTTGATTTTCTATTCAATTTACGGCTGTGAATGTAGTTATATATTAAGAACTACTTCTGGTACGTGAGTAAAACCTCGGAACTGTTAAACCCCCAGATATTGTGTAAGACTTTTGAAAAAATTGACACAGATTTGATTAGTGTGAAACGCAAAAGCCTCCTCAATCTTAAGATTGAAATAATAGGAAGAGTTTGATGTTAAGTTTAATCTTAAGATCGAAATTACTATAAAAGATTCGACCCTAAGAGACTTCGGCTCTTCTTCCCCCCCACAATTGCATTTAACGTTGTAAAAAAAAGCAAAAACGTCGGCACAAATTAAAATGCGTTTATCTTTAACAACGTAATAAATTCGCCGGCGCGACGACGATGCACTATCAGGGATGATGGTTCACGACTGATAATCTCGCATTTGCGATTTCTTCCACCCACTCGATCCGCTGTATCTGCGAAATTTAGGTCCTGATCTTTGAATTTGTAAAATACAACTCTAAAATAAAAATACTACAAAGGCTTCGCGTTGCGTTGTTCAAGAACGAATTGAGCTTCGAAAACGACAATAAAGCGCAATTTCATTCACTCACTTGAGACTTCTATCATTTTTTACAATTAAATCTTTAAGGGAAAATTACAACGATATTTTGCCTTGCAATTTCCAATAAATTATGAAAATTTCCATTTATTCAAGAAATATAATTTACAGTTCAGTTTCTTTTGTAATTATTGTTTCATGTTAATAATCTGTAGTCATTATAAAATTATGTTTAAACATTAGAATAGCTGCAAAAAATACTATTTTTCTCTCAAATATTGGAAGAAATATTGAAAAAATGGAAGAGCACGGTCCTCGTTTTTCTGTATGTTCATTTTTTAGTGCCGCAACGATGTTTTTCCATTTCAAAAATAATGACCGTGAAATTTGATTGTAAATTGATAGTTTTTGCAGTTATTAAGAAATTAAAATATTGTATTATAATCGTTACATGTTATTATTCCGAAATCATAATTACAAAGTGAATCGTATCGCCATATTTATTTCTATAAGTATTAGGCATTTATAACTCTGGTTCGATTTGCAACAATTGAGGCAGCCTCCTCATTTTCTGAGTGTGTGAGATGCCGTATATTTCTGTAAATGGTCAAGTTTCAGCTTCACTACTCATCACTAGTGTCGACGAAGGACTTCGCGAAGATTTCTGACACGTACTAATGGGCAAATATTTATGGGTCATCAACCAGAGCGTGTCACACGGATCTTAACCGTTCGGACAAGTGACGTGCTAACATCAAGCGCTGTCAAATTAATAATAAACAAGAGAATCGTGTAATTGCATATTGGCCATTAAGGTTTTGTGGGACTGTACCGCTCGTACATCCTCAATTACACAATATTCTACGCTTCAAAATAAGCTCAGACTGATATTTTTATTTATGTTTGGGTTAAAAAGTTGGTTACGTTTAATGTTTTTACGCCGTAATAGGCTTCGGCTTATGAAATTTATCGCCGTGTCGAATTAGTGGTTTCCCCACAGTATTTCTTGTTGTTCAAAACACTGCGTTCGAATTTTATATTCAACATACATTTTAGATATAATTCTACGATTTTTACATGGATTTTTTTTTAAATATCACTATAACTGTTTTTTTTTTTCATAAAGATTATGATTGCAAAATTTATCGTACGATTGATTTAATACTTAATATTTTGTACCAATTATTTGCAGTCTTTTTTTTTAAAGCCCGAAGAAAAAAAAGGTTTGTAAAATACCACAGAAACATCGTAGAAAAGAAGAAAAAAAAACGGACTATACTTAATGTATTGAAAAACAGATGGTCATTATGCTTTGAAGGTTGTCAACATTTTTCATAGAATTTTATTGAAAATACACTTTTTTAAATGCAGATGTGCTTAATGGCGTAATTAGAGAGTGCAATAAATAAAAATACATAATCTGAAAGACCGAACATTTACTAATCGCAATTTTACGATCGCATAATATGTTGATATGTTCTACAAGGAAAAATCTTGTATCTCAGAATTTCGCATAGCGGAAATTCCGACGATACGAGGAAGTAAAATATTCAGCTCATATTCTCGCTAGTCGATATATTTTTTTTATTGCAAACTTTGTTGCAACAGAAGCAAGCGTCGTGTTTATTATTTTTATTTCTAATATACAATGAAGGCGGTAATGGAACGAGGAAAAATTGAATGAGCTTTTGTCTAAACAACCAGGAACTAATTAATTCATAGGTTGGAGATGTTAAGGTTGTTGATCAAAAAAGTAAAAATGGTGTCAGCTTTTCGAAATTTGTACAGTGCATAGGTGAAGGTTTTCTTCATCGATTGCTAAAAAAGTTTAATCCGATTACAACATTCTTTTTCGAGATATTGAACGTTAAAGTTGACACCAAACAGCACGTAGATACATTGGTTATATAGCGTGAGGCATCACTGGCCACATTTATTTACTTATATCTTCCGTGTGGAAATTGCCAGCCTTATGAAAAACGCATATTATACAGTGCAGAGTATGAAGATTATGACGGTGTAACTTTTTTGTGGGGTTCTAAGTATTTTTGAAGAAAAATTACATAAAATGTTAGACAATATATTGTGAAACTATGCGAAGTGGGCTGACGTCGCTCCGCCTGCCGTGCCTGAACCACACCCCGCACGTCACCTCACCTATCCCCTTCCTAATGCCGTTGATCAACAACCTTAATGCATTTTTATCCCGCTTCTGACCGCTTCCATTGATGTTAAAATTTCACATTATTGTTATCAGCTATAAATTCATACATAATTATTTTTCTCTCAGATCCTATCCTACACGTAATGCAAATTTATAGCATATGAGAATAAGTAAATAAATTTGCTTAATGCTATCAATAAAACGATAATTTCGTTTGTCCTGTTTCTTTGTTGACGTATATCATGTTCACTGCAATTCAATCACTACTAAATGAATAGATGTCAAATCCTTATTTCTATATTTTATCAAAGTGATTATACACTTATCGTCCCTACTAACGATATCGGATCAATAACTTACGTTTGTGCGTACTATATGACGCTTATTGTGCAAAACACAATACCTAATATTGATTTATATATTGACATTTCCGTTGGAAAGTGTTAAGTACAACTGTAGAAAAACCTCATAACCAGTCAATATACAAGGAACATGTCGTCATGCAAAAAAATATATGATATACAGTTTTTTAACAACACTATAAACCGGTCAGTCAATCTATTGAAGCATGACGATCCATCATGTCACTGAGCCTCTGTGTCATGACTTGGAACGAATGTGAGGTTTCGAAATTGTGAATAAATCGGATGTTCCCGAATGGTGGTTGTATTTCAAAATCCTGACGGGGCCTCGTCTATCCCTCGGGACCCCGTCCATCCCTCGGGACCTCGTCCAACCCTCGGGACCTCGTTTATCCCTCGGGACCTCGTTTATCCCTCGGGACCTCGTTTATCCCTCGGGACCTCGTTTATCCCTTGGGACCTCGTTTATCCCTCGCGACCTCGTTTATACCTCGGGACCTCGTTCATCCCTCGGGGCCCCGTTCATCCCTCGGGACCCAGTTTATCCCTCGGGACCTCGTTTATCCCTCGCGACCTCGTTTATCCCTCGGGACCTCGTTTATCCCTTGGGACCCGTTTATCCCTCGGGGCCTCGTTCATCCCTCGGGACCTCGTTCATCCCTCGGAACCTCGTTTATACGTCGGGACCTCGTTTATCCCTCGGGACCCGTTTATCCGTCGGGACGCGTTCATCCCTCGGGACCTCGTTCATCCCTCGGGACCTCGTTCATCCCTCGGGACCTCGTTCATCCCTCGGGACCTCGTTCATCCCTCGGGACCTCGTTCATCCCTCGGGACCTCGTTCATCCCTCGGGACCTCGTTCATCCCTCGGGACCTCGTTCGTCCCTCGGTATCTCGTTCGTCCCTCGGGACCTCGTTCGTCCCTCGGGACCTCGTTCATCCCTCGGGACCTCGTTCATCCCTCGGGACCTCGGTCATCCCTCGGGACCTCGGTCATCCCTCGGCACCTCGTCCATCCCTCGGGACCTCGTTCATCCCTCGGGACCTCGTTTATCCCTCGGGACCTCGTTTATCCCTCGGGACCCCGTTTATCCCTCGGGACCTCGTTTATACCGCGGGACCTCGTCTATCCCTCGGAACCTCGCTTATACCTCGGGACTCCGTCGATTTCTTGGGAACCCCTTTACACCTTAAGATTCCGTCTATCTCTCAGGTTCCCCTTTACACTTTGGGACCCCGTCTATCCCTCGGGAACCCCTCTACTCCTCGCGACGAAATCCTCTAACCCTTGGGACCCACAAGCTCTTGAGACTTCCCGGTTTTCTGGACCAGATGATCCTGTTAAACCTCCTGGAATATCCTCCAAGGCAACGATATATTTTGATAACAGGAATATACACAACTACACAAAGGTACCAAGTATAACTCTAGCAACCAAGACAAAGCACCAATTGTAAGTATCTTGTATACTGTTTATAAAATGATACCCTACCGCTGTAACTAGCCAGAACATCGTTCAATACAAATTTTCAATCACTCTGTAGTAGTGCAAGTGCTTTTCGTTGGACTCATTCCCTGTTTAAAAGTCCCATTGATCCCATTTAAACTCATAAAGTCCTATTGAAACCGTATCGGTATGAATGGTGTTTTTTGTCCATTCTATTGGTCTAAATAGGGTTTTCTAAGCAGGGTTGCTAATCACTAGCACTATTTGGTACTTTACCTCGGCCCTTATAATGTACACAATAAAGTGTTAGAGATGCATAGGAACTCTCACTGGTTACAACGTAGCCGTGAAATGTAGGTAAGCAGGTTGCCGCTTCGCATAGCAAGAGAAAAGAGTCTCGAATACCGCAAGAAGCTTGTTTTTTTTTTTTTTTTTTTGGACGAGAGAGATTTGACTAAAAGCACGCGGTGAACCCCTCAAGGCTGACGAAACGCGAATAGATAGTGAGAAAGGATTTACGAATGTAGAGAGTATAGTCACGTGGGCACCTCAAAGGGGCGGAACGACGGGGGAAAATTTGAGAGTGCGAAAGAGTGTTGCGCGGGCGAAAGAGAGGAATAATTATCTGCATGATAATTGGGTCGTCGAGGGTTGCGCATGCGTGGTAAACGCCACGATTGTGCTGCGAACGGAGTGAAGAGTGTGAGACGAAGCAAAGAGAGAGAGAGAGAGATGTATATATATATATATAGTGGTTGACGAGAATGCACAGAGCCCCGGGCTCGACTGAATATACCACTGCACCCATGCCCTTGAGCGAGCCACAAGCACAACTCCCTCTTCCACTCCCTTTACCCCCTGGATTAATTTAATCGAAACGCATAATCCCAGACGCCGATCAAACATACTCGGTTATAATTAATAAAATTATATTACGCTCTAACGTCAGACTGAGGCTACCCTAGCGGCCTACTGCTTATATATATTTAGGTTGATTCATGCTAGGTACTATTAGGCTGCGTTGAGCGAAATTGAAACGAAAATAAACTCATTGCAAATTATTCAATTGTAATTTCATCACGTTTACTCGAGATTATTGTGATTAATGTGGCATCCATTATAATTGCGCGAAGTAATTAGTGAGAAATTATTACAATTATTCAAAGAGATTTTAATTAATGATTTTTAATAAATATCTAACGTTGTTATGCTTAATTTTGAAAAAAGCGCGATATTTTTTAAAAATAGTAATAGACTCGAAAAAATGTACAATTTTTATAAAGAATTGTAATTAAAGTCGCAATACTTAGTATTTTTAGTATTATTCCTAGTATTTTTAGTAACCCAACTCTGCTATCAGTATCTAATGTACTTTCCATACAGTTTTAGAAATTACGGGTGGGGTCAAAATAGCGAATGGCTAAATCAGCAAATTTCGAGATAATGAAGGCTGAATCTATAATGGCCATTATTATGAAATTCGCTATTTTAGCCATTGGCTATTTTGATTATTCGCTATTTTGATCGCCACCCGGAATTATATACAATTTTCCGGGTAAATTCTAAGCCTTTGGAAGCTAACCAATATTGAGAGAATTTTCGCGAGATTTTCAAACCATTTGCACTCGATGAAATTCAGATCCAAGATTTATATATATGCGTCGACGAGAATGTAGGATAAAAGTTTTTGTGGCTTGCCACAATTATTAAAAATGACTATAATAATACATTTTTTTTAACTTCGTAATTATCTTTGAATTTGAACAAAAATGCGCGTTTCTTAACACAACGGTAATTGACGTGAAAAAATATACATCAAAAAAATTAATTAATATCGCAAGACACAAATATTTTCTTGTATTGTTATGACATCGTTCGTGAACTTTAGTTGGCCGATTTTCCGGGTAAATTCCGAGCCTTTGGAAGCTAACCAATATTGAGAGAATTTTCGCGAGATTTTCAAACCATTTGCTCTCGATGAAATTCAGATCCGAGATTTATATATATGCGTCGACGAGAATGTAGGATAAAATTTTTTGTGGCTTGCCACAATTATTAAAAATGACTATAATAATACATTTTTTTTAACTTCGTAATTATCTTTGAATTTGAACAAAAATGCGCATTTCTTAACACAATGGTAATTGACGTGAAAAAATATACATCAAAAAAATTAATTATTATCGCAAGACACAAATATTTTCTTGTATTGTTATGACATCGTTCGCGAACTTATTTGGCCGATTTTCCGCGTAAATTCCGAGCCTTTGGAAGCTAACCAATATTGAAAGAATTTTCGCGAGATTTTCAAACCATTTGCACTCGATGAAATTCAGATCCAAGATTTATATATATGCGTCGACAAGAATGTAGGATAAAAGTTTTTGTGGCTTACCACAATTATTAAAAATGACTATAATAATACATTTTTTTTTAATTTCGTAATTATCTTTGAATTTGAACAAAACTGCGCGTTTCTTAACACAACGGTAATTGACGTGAAAAATATACAACAAAAAAATTAATTAATATCGCAAGACACGAATATTTTCTTGTATTGTTATGACATCGTTCGCGAAATTATTTGGCCGATTTTCCGGGTAAATTCCGAGCCTTTGGAAGCTAACCAATATTGAGAGAATTTTCGCGAGATTTTCAAACCATTTGCTCTCGATGAAATTCAGATCCGAGATTTATATATATGCGTCGACGAGAATGTAGGATAAAAGTTTTTGCGGCTTACCACAATTATTAAAAATGACTATAATAATACATTTTTTTTTAAATTTCGTAATTATCTTTGAATTTGAACAAAAATGCACGTTTCTTAATACAATGGTAATTGACGTGAAAAAATATACAACACAAAAATTAATTAATATCGCAAGACACAAATATTTTCTTGTATTGTTATGACATCGTTCGTGAACTTTAGTTGGCCGATTTTCCGGGTAAATTCCGAGCCTTTGGAAGCTAACCAATATTGAGAGAATTTTCGCGAGATTTTCAAACCATTTGCACTCGATGAAATTCAGATCCAAGATTTATATATATGCGTCGACGAGAATGTAGGATAAAAATTTTTGTGGCTTGTCACAATTATTAAAAATGACTGTAATAATACATTTTTTTTTAAATTTCGTAATTATCTTTGAATTTGAACAAAAATGCGTGTTTCTTAACACAACAGTAATTGACGTGAAAAAATATACAACACAAAAATTAATTAATATCGCAAGACACAAATATTTTCTTGTATTGTCATGACATCGTTCGTGAACTTTAGTTGGCTGATTTTCCGGGTAAATTCCAAGCCTTTGGGAGCTAACCAATATTGAGAAAATTTTCGCGAGATTTTCAAACCATTTGCTCTCGAAGAAACTCAGATCCGAGACTTATATATATACGTTGGCGAGAATGTAGGATAAAAGTTTTTAGTGACGCTGAACTGTTCGACGATGATAGTCGTAGCATTGTGGCTTGCCACTCAGGCAGTTTCACTGTAAGCACGAACTGCGTGTGGTATGCATGAGCGAAGCTCTTTACGCCGGCAGGCGTTTCGTTCGACGTTTACATCAGACAGCCGGCTTTTCTTGTGTATACTATTCTCGTGAAGTAAACGATAATCGTTCGCTCTGTCTCGGGCAACAGTGCCCACGGTAGACGAACGTGGGATACGCTTACGTATAAACATATATATACATGTTTATATATATATATATATATGATCGACCGTACTATGCCGCTTTTAAACGTCAGAATATTAAAACTTGTTCTGAAACGTCGAAATATATTGCACGAAGATTTCGAGTGAATGGAGTAGAGGTGGAAGATTCGGTTGCGGGGCGTTGCCGGCTTGTATTCTCGTCACCGGAATCGAAGGGATGGATTCCGGTGAAAAATAAGCTGCGAAATGAAGCGTCGATAAATTCTCATTAAAGACTGTCGGGTGAACCGGATACCAGGATCCCCTTATACTTAGATATATATATATATATATATATATATATATATATATACCTAGTACACAGTAACAGCAGTAGAGGAGCGTCAGTAACACCGGTAGAACAAGTGGTTATATATTAGGCATTCTCTTTCAATTGTGACACTTGTTTTAGGACGCGCTTTATAAAGGTTATTTAATAGGTTCCTGCAATGATGAACTGTATCTTATTTGGGGTTTATGGAAATTAAATAATAAAAAATTATGAATTTAAAACACTGCTATATATCTTTCTATATTATAAAAACATTTCGCCGTCGTCGCCGCTGTGTAAAGTATCGAGGGACTTAGAATAATCCGGGCTAGGGGCAGTCACCAATCCAAGTACGGACCTTAGGGCTCAGGGTAGAGAGTGGTCCCCGAAGAATAGAGGGGTTCCCGAGGGGTAGAGCAGGGGTTTCCGAGGGATAGAGGAGGGTTTCCCGAGGGTTAGAAGAGGGGGTTCCGAGGGATAGAGGAGGGGTTCCCGAGGGTTAGAAGAGGGGTTTCCGAGGGATAAAGGAGGGGTTCCCGGGGGATAGCGAAGGGTTTTCCCCGAGGGATAAAGAGGGTTATTTCCCGAAGGATAGAGGGCAGTTCCCCGAGGGATAGAGGGGGGTTACCCGAGGGATAGAGGGAGGTTCACCGAGGGATGGAGAGGGAGGTTCCCCGAGGGATAGAGAGGGAGGTTCACCGAGGGATGGAGAGGGAGGTTCCCCGAGGGATAGAGAGCGAGTTTCCCCGAGGGATAGAGAGGGGGGTTACCCGAGGGAGAAAGGGGGGTTTCCCCGAGGTATAGAGGAGGGGGTTCCCGTGGGATAGAGGAGTTCCCGAGGTGTGTCGAGTTGGTCATACAATTTTGAGCGAGTGTTTTTAAGTTGACCATGGAATTTCAAGCGAGTGTTATTAAGTTGGCCAGGGAATTTTAAATAGAAAAGGCTTTCCCCGAGGGATAAAGAGGGTTATTCCCCGAGGGATAGAGAGGGGAGTTCCCCGAGGGATAGAGAGGGTTATTCGCCGAGGGATAGAGAGGGTTATTCTCCGAGGGATAGAGAGGGGGGTTCCCCGAGGGATAGCGAGGGAGGTTCCCCGGAGGATAGAAAGGGAGGTTCTCCGAGGGATAGAGAGAGAGGTTCCCCGAGGGATAGAGGGGAGTTACCCGAGGCAGAGGGGGGGTTTTCCCGAGGGATAGAGGAGGGTGTTCCCGTGGGATAGAGAAGGGGTTCCCGAGGTGTATCAAGTTCGTCATAGAATTTTGAGCGAGTGTTTTCAAGTTAACCATGGAATTTCAAGCGAGTGGGATCAAGTTGGCCAGGGAATTTTGAACGAGTGGTTTCAAGTTGACCATGGAATTTCAAGCGAGTGGTATCAAGCTGGCCATGGAATTTTGAGCGAGTGGTATCCAGTTGGCGATGGAATTGTAAAAAATAGATTCGAAATATTTAACCGAGGTCTTGCGAGCGCGTAAATCACAATAACCTCTAGTATACACATATTTCACATTTATTGCTTCCTCATAGAGGAAGAATCGTTTCGGTGAATTTTTTTTGTTGATATTTTCATGTCAGGATAGTATAGTCAAATCATTTGGAATTTGGTACATAAATTAAGCAATAGCCGTCTTTGATTGTTGCCAACCTTGACAAAATGTATACAGTAATTCAGGTTTTCTACCTTTTTTAATTTAAAAAAAAGGACATGGTCGTTCTAACTTTCATAAAATGTAGGATGTTTTGCGAAACAGTTCTCAGTAAGTGTAGATATTTAATAATGTTGTTCGGTATTGATTTTTTTCCGAGAACGGAACAGCGGTTCGGATTTTATGGAGTTTTACAATTTGCAAAAAATTGTTGTTACTGCATCAACTTTTGGAAAATTTGATCTACCAATCACAAATTTTCCACGTAATCAAAATAGTGATGCTGTATATGTAATTTATGTCATCAATGTTCGGATTTTATAGGCATCTGACGTCTTGTTTATTATTTCATGACGACTAAAATTTCGCTAAAATTCTATTTTGCATTTATTTAAAACAAAAATACGAAATTACAACCTTGTAAATTACGTCATCATTATTTTTCCCATTTTATTACAAAGCTTCCTCTACGAGAAATCCAAAAACGCCTAAAATCGTCATAAACATAGATTTGAAAAAAGCACAAAATAACGAAGAAATAAAATGCAAAGTTCTAAATACAGTAGAGCGCCGATTATCCGAACGTCAATTATCCGAAACGTCAATCATCCGAACGATGATTTGGTTTATTCGAATTGTCAATCATCCGAACAGCGGTTCGGTTTATCCGAATTTTCGGTTTTCGGAACGAAAAAACCGAAAAAATCCTCGATTTTTCCCAAGAAAATAGCATATGATATAGAGTCTGGCGGTTTTATCAGAATATATAATATATACTCACAATGATAGATTAAAAATATATTGATATTCGGTCATCCGAATTTTCGATTATCCGAACGATGGTTGGTCCCAATTAGTGCAGATAATCGACGCTCTACTGTACTTTGATTCATGTTTAACACAACAAATTTCTATACTGTTTGACAGAAAATGCCTTATAGAGGAGATATTCCTCGCCTTGGCGAAAGTTTCGATGTCGCTGTACGGTAACGAGATATCGCATAGACACGAGACAAGTCCGTTGTCCGTGCGAGGCTTTGGTAATATTAGATACAGAGAACAAGCCTCGTAAAGCTCAGCGAGAAAATATATTGTGCGGAGGAGGGGACTCACCGTGTTTCTGATGTACGACCGCACTTTATTCGGTCTGGAGAAAGGATATGAGTGCGAGTTCGTAGAGAAGGAAGAGATGCGATGGGGATCGATGAATCGTCGTCCGCTAGTGAGTAAAGTAACCGAGTCCGTGAGAGTCGTGAGCAACGAAAGTGTGGAGTGAGGAACAAAGGAGGATCTGTTGATGTCTGAGCTTTACGGTTCGGCCGTTTCGCCTGGACGACAGAACGAGAATCCTCGGTACGATCCTCGACTTTTCTCTCTTACTATTTTGTGTACGTACTACCACTGCAGTGCCGATAGATGGCGCACTATAGTTACACACGCTCTCAAAAGGGAACTTGCGGAAACTCCCATAATACACGTTTGCGAATACTGTCTTGTCGAGTCTGTCTCTGCATTTAACGATTAGATACGTTTTCCTGAAGTGGTATTGTGGGATTTTGTTATATTTTATTGGGTATTCCTCAAGTACGCCTTTTGGCTTTTATTATCCTCAACCCCTTTATTTCCCATAGCATTAATCGAAACCCCCCCTAGAGTGTTGTCCGCAGCCACTCTTCCTAATACACCACTGTATATTGTATCACATTTGGCAATACCACGTTTCTACAGATTGAACATAGAGATTATTAGGAGTACGAACTTAAGATAGTCCTTGCGCATTAACCTTTCTGAACTTTAAGACTTAACATTTTTTATATAATAGGTGAATCCCTTCGAAATGCGATTGCAAAGTTTCAAGCTGGGTTATAGACTAAATAACCGAGAAAATAAATATTTAAAAAAGAATTCTTATGCACGGGCTCTTGCCCGTGCATAAGAATTCTGGGAAATGAATGCGAAACTAACCGATTTCGTACTTCGGAACGAAAATTAACATGTATAAACTGAACTTTTATACAATATCAAATGTGCTATGGATTCCTTAGAGTGTCACGATTCTGTATAAAATATAAAACAAGGATGCAAAGTAGAACCTTGCACATTACTTCCTCATTATTTTTCGCTTCTTACAAAGCTACCTCTATGAGGAAGTATGTTATTCAATTTTTGGCTTCCTCATAGAGGAAGCTTTGTAAAACGCGAAAAATAATGATGAAGCAATGTGCAAGGTTCTACTTTGCATCGTTGTTTTAATTAGATAAATATACATGTTGTGGATTCGCTTCTTCTATTTCGTTATTGCGTTATTTCGTGATTATTAGAGCGTTTCCGAAGTGAATGTGATAATGTATATTTTTAAAAATAATTCAACATTCCATAAAATCAAAAATTTCATACCGTTCGTCACTAAATTATACATATATAATGGCTGAATATTGTTTCATTTATATACAAAATTTGAGCTCGCTATCTTAAGTTTTGCAAAAGTTACAATAGAGCGATAATGTCAATTTTTTGAAAAACTCAAAACATCATAAAATTTTTACGGCTCAACCGATCTTAACCAAATTCAATAGCGATCACCGGCATATGAAAGCTCAAATTCATACCAATTTTTAGATCAATATCTCGAAAATTGAAAGAGTTATCGCGTAAACAGACATTTTTCAAAAAATTGAAAAACGCGTAATAATTTAACGATGAAGTGGATTTTAACAAAAATTTGTATGAACGATGAGGCTTGATCCCTCTATCTATGGTCCAAATTTCAGCTTGATATCTCAAGGCATTCTCGAGTTATAAAGGTTTACACTTTTCGATTGTGTAACATACACACACACACACACACACATACACACACACACACACACACACACACACACAAACACACACATACAGACATTTTTTCTAAATCACTTTTCTCGATGTTTTGGACCATTCTGAGTGTAAGTACTGACATGAAAACCTCGAAAAAAAAATTTTTCACGAAAACAAAGCTTCCTCTACGAGGAAGCAAAAGGGACGTTGTCGAAGCATTTGGGTGTAATTCCAACGTCAAACACATCATCGCCACTCAGAAGTTACGGATAACCGGATATAGCGGACGATGATAGAAATCAACATAACGTCCAGTGTCAACCGGCGCCGTTTCAACCTTGGTTTCAGCGACCGGATTTTTCGTGGCGTTTGTAGTCGTCGCGCAAAAATTGGATTTTCTATCTACTTTTTTGTTTGTTTTGTGTCATAAATTTACCTTTAAGTACAACGACCAAATTTAGCTCTGACCGCGTGATGATACAATACCACTACGCGTTCAAGTGAGACTCTGATGAGATATTTTAGTTAATACGATTTATGTTTTTTAAGTTTACGAAGCATCTACAAATACGTTTTTATTCTCACTGTGTTTAATTGAATGTGTAGATATATAAAAATGTTAGCATTTACAGAATTTTCGGAACAGTGCGTCAATTGACTAGTATGGGTCGCAAGGACTACCTTAAGAGGCAGTGGTACTTCCCCCACCACACCTCAAAATTTCAAAAGCTGTTTTCTCCCGAACAGTACGGCAGATAGGGTCCGTATTTTGAGGTAATACGCGGAAGTATCGTAGAATTGGGCTAAACTTCTGGCTCCTCATACGATTCAGTCGTTTTTTTGTGAGAATTAAAAGAAAAATAGTGCGAGAGAGACAGAGCTATGTGCGAGAGAGACAGACCTATAGGCGTTTAACATTGGGCGACGAAATTTCCGACGGTGTACCACTGCCTCTTAAGCTGATAAAACGTTTGCGAAAGTGTGTAAAATTTCAGGGGACTGAGAATGCAGCCTAGAGGTAAGGAGTACGAACTCCTATGGAAATCGCGGTTGAGAATCGTTCGCCAAACCGTGGAAAATTCTTTTGGCGGGAACCGAAGTGAAGTAAGCGGCAAGTTGGCGGAGACCGAAGTGAAGTGGTCATGTTGTTGAACGCAGCCCTGCGGTTTTTGACGACGACACGTTGTTCCCGCTCAATAACGCCCATTTTGCGAGTAACCTGTATCAGAGATTGTTGTAATTGCGTCGTGCGTCAATTTTTGTTAATTTTCCGCCATTCATATCATCGCCAATATGGCGTCACTTTGGGGTGTGTTCGCTTCATTTTTATCGGGGGCTAACTTCATCTCGGTTCCCGTTGATATTCAGTGGTGCTCAGTCCACTAAAATTTTACACATTTTCGCGAACGTTTTTTCAGCCTGAGTTCGTACTCCTTACCTCTAGGCTCCATGGGATTGAGCACCACTGAATATCAACGGGAACCGAGATGAAGTTAGCGCAGAGCTCACTTCACTTCGGTTCTAGCCAACTTTCCGCTCACTTCACTTCGATTCTAGCCAATTTTCCGCTCACTTCGCTTCGGTTCCCACCAACTTGTCGCTCACTTCACTTCGGTTTGAGATTAAAACTGGATCCGTATTCAACTTGAGGGGGCGTCGATTAATCACGTGAGGTATTTTTGACCATTTTTACCCCCTGCCCCCCCGCCACAATTTTATTTTTTAAATAAGAAATAAAATAAAACAGAATTACAAAAAAAAATAGTTGAAAATTTTCGATTCATGATTCTAATTTCGCCAATATTTTGATCCAAATAGTGAATTTTCAGTAAATCATTATTGAAATATTGTTGATTCCGAACACCGTGAGGTTTTCACCAATCAAAAGATACCGAACTTTCATAAATTTATGTTGATAACCCAAAAAAATGTATCGCCATTTATTTTTCCCGCTAAAAATAGTCTCGGGATATTTCATCTCCACCTTCAATTGGGCAGAAGGATATTTATATTACACGCGCGATAGAACCTAACAAGCTTCCACTGAGTCCTATTTTTCTTTTCCATTTATCCTATTTTATTTTTATTCATCAGCGTTTGGTGGAGCATTTCGGTTGATTTATTTGCCTTTTATGTTGAGTGACCTCCTTCGTTGTTGTGAGTGTCTGCTATGTGCCCGTTCCAGGCACATTATTCCATTAGCTCTATCACATCGCTGAATAAATGTGTGCAGCTCTGCCGTGTGCGGCGTTGCTTTTCCGACTGGTGAATGGTTAGTATTTCGCCAACGAGTTGCTATTTCGCTCTGAAGCTTTCTCGCTGTTTCTCCGTCTCTTACTGGATGATCCGTTTCTGCGAATGGAGTTAATCTGTCTCTGATAAATGTGTCCCATGGGCCGAAGGGTCTGGCGTTGTCAGGTAAATTCCGGCAGAGGCTCTTGCGAGCTCTATCGATCAGCAAGCAATTTTTATCTTCATTTTTCCGGCGAAACGAAATTTCCTTCGCTGTACGAATCAATTTGGTTTATCGATGTGGATCCGGAACACTAATCGAGGCTCTAACTAACATTTATTTTATTATTTTATTCTAACTAATTATTCTATAACAGGAATTTTGTTCTTCATAAGTCCTTCACAATTAAAGTTTTATATATTTTTTTACGTACTAATTTGGGATATTAAAAAAACTTCAATTACGTAGAAATTTTCGAAAAAAAAATCCTGCCTGACTGCTAGAGCCTCATACATTTTTGGAACTTTAAACAGAATTTTTCCATAAGTATATAAAAGAAAGGATGCAAAGTAGAACCTTGCACATTGCTTCCTCATTATGTTACGCTTTTTACAAAGCAACCTCTAAGAGGAAATATGGTAATTGATTTTGGCTTCCTCATAGAGGAAGCTTTGTAAAAAGCGAAATATCCCTGTTAACACGGTAATGTTACAGCAATGTTACAGCAATGTAACCCAATGTAACCCAATGTAACAAGTATAATTACCACTAACTTACATTTAACTTACATGTAAGTTATTATTTCCCACTCAACAATGTTATCATGTTATGTAACATGCGTTACGTAACCGTTGCATTTGCATAATGTTGCAAGTGTGTTACACAATGTAACCGCAACGTAACCGCAATGTAATCGAAAGTTACAAGTAATATCACCTGTAACTTACATGTAAGTTATCATTTCCCACTCAACAATGTTACCATGTTATGCAACATGTGTTACATAACCGTTACAATACAGTTATGTACGTTGCGTAATGTTACTTATTGAAACAATTAACGTAAAAGTTACGAAACTGCAACTTCGAAAGGTAACGAAATCGCTACCGCAAGGTTGCGAAAGCGCTACCCTTAGAAGGTCAAAAAAATAGATGCTACAATTAAAAGTAGAACAAGCTATTGGCAAATAATGTCAACCAGTTAAGGCACCTCCGAAGGGTATGTCCCACTGCTTATTTTCAGCTACGAAGTCGCTTAGACTTATACACGCTAGGGTCACGAATCGCTTGCGAGAAACTTTTGAGTCGTTAGCCACCTAGCGGATATAACATTCTGTATGAATATGTAACGTTCTTGCAATGTTGCCACGTTACATAACTGTAACTTGACCGGACTACAGCCGGAGTTATATTACAATCGTTACATATGTGTTGCATTACAGTTACACACTTTTGTTACATAACCGTGACGGAACTCCGACATATAACAGTTACATAACGTGTATGTTCACGATGTTACATAACCACTGTAATATGCATGTTACGTAAATGTTACATTCCCTTGCCACGTTCTTACAATGTTGCCACGTTACATATCTGTAACATTGCCTTCCTGCTACAAAAGTGACGTCCCAATTGTTACTTGCACGTTGCGTTGCGATTTCATAGCTTTTGTTATGCAACTGCAATTTTAACGTTTCAACCGATCTTAAATCGGTTGAAACGTTAAAATTTTATGAGGTTTTGATTTTTTTTATTTTTAGATTTTTTTTCTGCGATGCGAATTTTGGTATCAAATATCGACACATGCATATACAGACATACAGACATTTTTTCTAAATCACTTTTCTCGACGTTTTGGACCATTCTAAGTGGACTAACATGAAAATCTAGAAAAAAAAATTTTCACGAAAACAAAGCTTCCTCTATGAGGAAGCAAAATCGTTAATAACTATTTAAACGTCTCATCCCCTTCTAGTTTTGCATCCTGTATATTCAGAACACTATTAACTGTGATTGTGTCATTTGAAAAAAAAATCTAATAAAATGCCTTCAATTACTGTCCCAAAAAACATTAAAATAACATGTTAAAAAATCGTTAATAATTATTTAAACGTCTCGTCCTCTTCTAGTTTTGCATCTTGTATATTCAGAACATTATTAACTGTGATTGTGTCATTTGAAAAAAATCTAACAAAATGCCTTCAATTACTGTCCCAAAAAACATAAAAATAACATGTTAAAAAATCGTTAATAATTATTTAAACGTCTCGTCCCCTTCTAGTTTTGCATCCTGTATATTCAGAACACTATTAACTGTGATTGTGTAATTTGAAAAAAAATCTAACAAAATGCCTTCAATTCCTATCCCCAAAAACATTGTAAAAACATCTTAAAAAATCGTTAATAATTATTTAAACGTCTCATCCCTTTCTAGTTTTGCATCCTGTATATTCAGAACACTATTAACTGTGATTGTGTAATTTGAAAAAAAATCTAACAAAATGCCTTCAATTACTGTCCCCAAAAACATAAAAAAAATCGTTAATACTTCTTTAAAAGTGTCGTCCCATTCTAGTTTTGCATGAAGAAGCAATTATTAAAATGGCGATTTTGATATATGACGTTAAACGACAATATATCGTTTTGATTTTTCAAATCGATGCATTTATTTCATATATCAAAATTTTAGAAAAATAAAAATAACAGCTCATTGCAAACTGAAAAAGTTTCATCCTAGATATTTTTCGATAGGATTGTTCATTTCCAAGATATTAACGTTTAAAAATATATAGATACCGAAAAATTCAATTTTTTACAAAAATCCTTCTGTGAGAAATATTGATCGTGTCGTCAAACAAATAAAAAATACGTGCCTTTTTTTTCTAAAAACTACCTTTTGATAAAAAATGTTCGAAATTATTGAAGCGGCTAGATTTTTTTCGAAGTCTTCAATAACATCACCAATTTTGCTCACTATAGAAAAAACCGGAACTCCACACATTCACGTTAAATTACAGTACTCCTATAAAAGGGATAAAAGCAATCGACAAGTTATGAAAGGAATAATTCGTTGCCGGGAATAGCGAGGAAGATCATTAAACTGCACCGACGAACGACACAGCATTTTGCGTCGTCAAAGAAAACGCTTTTATAACATCAAACGGTTGTATATTATGCTTTTGCAATGGATTTTATTTTCGAGTTACATTCGCCATGTTAGTATCGATCAATGGCCTTTTAGCGCTACGCTCTGCTTCTCGTAAATCGCCCGGTCTGCATTTCCTGCTTATTAAATTGCTACTAAATGTACTACATACATTTCCAGGGTTTATATGTCTGTATATATAAACCAGGGGTTATTGTGGCTCGCGCGCTCGTAAAACCCCGGTTAAATATTTCGGATGTATTTTTTACAATTCCATTACGAACTTGATACCACTCGCCTAAAATTCCTCACGAAAAAAAAAACGATTAGTTGCCATAACCAAGAAATGAGTTGACACAACCAATCGATTATTCTATTTCCCTAGCAACTCAAATGGCAATACCAACGATTCGAATGGTAATACCGACGATTCGAATAGTAGTCCCAACTATTCGAGTGGTAGGCCCAACGATTGGATTAGTTAACCTAACTAATCCAATCGAGAACTAATCGTGATTAGTTGAGGTTACTATTCGATATGGTTGAGGCTACTAATTTTCTAGACATTGTGTACAGCAAATCGAAAACGTAGTTGCCACAACCAAACATTTTTTTCTGTGCTCTATCCCTCGGGAACCCCCCTTTTATCCCTCAGGAGACCCTCCTATATCCCTCGGGACACTCTCCTCTATCCCTCGGGAACCCCTCCTCTGTTCCTCAGGAACCCCTCCTCTATCCCTCGGGAACCACTCTATCCCTCAGGAACCCCTCCTCTATCCCTCGGGACCCCTCCTCTATGACTTGGGAACCGCTCTATTCCTCAGGAACCCCTCCTCTATCCCTCGGGACCCCTCCTCTATCTCTCGAGAACCCCTCTATCCCTCAGAATCCCCTTTATTCCTGGGGAACCCCTCCTCCATCCCTCAGGAAACCCCCTCTATCCCTCCGCAACAGAAATTACGGAAATCTTTTTATAATACGGAGAGATATAGGAGAGGGTGGGACTAAACGGGCCCCTTAAACAAAAATAGGCGATAGAGAGCTACAAATGGCGTAGGTCGACTACTGATAGCCTACAAATGAAGTTTCGCCCAGGGCGAAAACAGGCCGTCCCAAAATTTCTGAAGCTTTGTTACCACAACTTTTTAACCGTGGTCAGGATAAGGCCTCGGGTCTTATTTTTGAATAGGCTGAAGACTGACTTAGTCAACACACTTTTTTACAGTCGACTACGGGGTGGGGGGGGGGGGGGGGGGTCAGATTTTTTTGGGAGCCCATGTTGCCCCATCACTACGTTCCATTTGCGCTTGTTTCGAGAAATTAATTTTTTACTGAAAATTCGGGTAGACCATTTTACTCCACCCCTGCATATGAATTGGGAGCCCATTTTTGACCGAATGCCCATATTGCCCCACTCCCATGCTGTAAATTTATATATATGTATACAGTGACATTAATAAATTCGTAAATTTATATATATTTATAAATTTACAACAGTTCCATTTATTATTTGACGGGGAAATTACTGAAATCCAGGTATACACGATATAGCACTACATGGAGCGTAAACTTGTTTTTAATCCAATGATACACGGGGGTCGCTGTACACGTCGCTGTTCGCTTTCAGAGCGAATCGTAAGCTTTTAATTAATCATTTCCTCCGGCAATATTGATCTGAAGGGATCTTACGAGTTATCGTAAATTTTATTCCTTCACCGAGTGATATTGACTCGTTATGCTATAGAGTTTAATGGCTAAGCGACAAGGATTTAAAGGGTATCGACGATAAAACAGAGGCGGTGAAGAAGGGAAATGGGACATTTCTTCCATTCGCTTTTTCTCCCTTTCCATGTATATCTCAGCATCCTTTGCGAATGCTAGATGTAGTTGCAGTTCGTATTGAAGTTGTGATGAACCGTAAAGTTTTGTTATCTCATTAAAAGTGCAAAGTAGTTGAAGAGAGAAAGATCAAAGAGCGTATCAGACGAGGTACTTATTTATTTGTTCCGGGAATTATTTGATATTAATTATCTTCTCGAATGCCGTAATATAGGCATGAAAATATTTGACCATTTAATTTAGTGAATTTCGTTTGAGTAATTTCAGAAATCATGCCACTATATACAAAGAATAATAAAATATTCACGATGTTCCATCAGAAATTTTATCATATTACAATTTAAGGAATTCGCGATATGAAAGAAATTTGAAAAAATTGATAATAATTCGAATAACAATAATGTGCAAAAAAATCGTGTCGCAAATTACTAAAATTCAGAATGCATCAAATTTTCGGTTGAAAATATTTTGTTCAAAGCATTTGCCAAAAAAAAAAGCTCCAGTTTTCTCATTTTCATGAATTATTTACAGTCATTAAATCTGCAAAGTATTACTCCAAAAAAAACTTTTATTTTTTGCATGAATGAGCACAAGATTTGTGAGTGAGTCCTAATTAAAAAGCCAGCATGTCGGGAGCCTTGGGGACTGTTTTTTTTTTAACGATATTCTAAAAAAGCATTAATTAGCTAATAGCTGCATTACTCGAGTGGAATTGATCTGAAATTCAGATTATTAATTCATGGTTTTTGGTATTAATATTTTTATTGTAAGGCGTGAATATAGAGGCGTTGATGTGTGAATATGAAAAGTGGGAGGCGATGAAGAGGCGTCGTGAGGACCAACGTCCAACGCCCTCGTTAACTTATTACGAGACAATTTTGCGATCCATGTAATTTCCGTTAATAGGCAATACCGAGGGTCGCCGCGAGTGACGGATTATCGCAAGTGGAGGTGTGTTTGTCGTTCGTGGGTACCGACGTTTACATCCTGTCCAAACCACGCCGACGAGAGTGTCACAAGTAGCGCCTGGCGCTATATATTATATATATATATGGGGCATTCCATACCGATTCGACCAGCCTCAGGCCTTGACCCTCTCGAATGCTGTCCATTATTTCTTTTATTTATTCTCCTGTGCCAATGGAGTACATTCATTTTTTTTCTTCAGATTTCCTAATTCTTATTTCTCTAACTTATTTTTATCCATTTTCTGGGCTAAAAACTTTCAAATGCTTTGTATTAACTATTTTCCTACTTTTATTTTATTTATTTTAACAAATGTCAAAGTTAATTAACATGTTTTACTTTATTTTATTTTATTTAAAATTATTTATACATTTATTATATTTTCTTAATATTTCTTTTTATTTTTATTCTAAATTAATTTTGTTTGGATGCATTTATTTTTAAAATTATTACTGACTCTATTGTTATAAATTCACGGATATAAACCACAAATAAACTTATAAAAATGATACAAAAGGTGATGGGAATTTTTATAATCAACATTTCAAGGTGAACAATAAACAAAATTAAAATATTCATTAATGTACGATATAATTTTATTAATATTCTGGCTCTTCTCAACACAACGTTCTAATACATTCTTCATACAAATGACAAATATATCAATCTTTTATTCACAAATACGTCTACTTATCTTATGATTTGGTGAACGCGTCCGCTCACCTCGACGGATGAGAGAAGAGAGAGACAGCTCTGTCGTGTTACAATGGAGCGAATGATATTCGGGAAATGGGTCGGGTGTCTCCGTTTATTTTCGGGAATAAATCTTAATAATAACGCGTTCAGTGATCGATTTATCGATACTATTGATATCGATGTCGCGCGCTCATGTAACGCGCCAAAGTGACGCGGATTGAAATTTACATTACTACAGCTTATATCATCTAAAACATAATTCGACCGCAAAAAATGTATCTATTAAAGTTCTTCGTCTTGAAGTATACTTTCATATAAGTGTTTTAAAAAAATGAATTAAGGTAAGCGCCCCGGTACCCAACCATGTACCAGTCTCCAACCACTGACACAAATATTTACTAAAATTAAGAAATTATGAATATGAAATAAATAAACAACTAGTGCTACCATTTTTGCAATTCTGTATGTCTGCATAGGCCAATAATAAAAATAGTCATTAATTTTTTTGTTGACGTTTTTTAAAGATATTGTGCACTGCAGACGCCGCTCAGAGGATCGACGCATATCTTTTAGACAGTTCGTTAAGAATTGGCGTAACGTTTTTAAGCTTATGACGCTGTTATTTTCACGATTTCCACAATAATTCGTGGCTTGTGGTATTCGCGAATAAATAGATTTTATAAATCTTCCATTAAAATTTGCGAAAAACTACTGCTAAGTCGTCAATTTCCATGGTTGGCTATTGGGGCGCATCCGCAGTATGCTGTACCGATATCCAACCGCGGCCTATTTCCGGCCAACACAAACTCAGCGAACATAACCTCTATGGCAAGTTCATGCCGGTTGCACGTCACGGTGAGCCTTTTTATTAGTTATTATTTATCATAAATTATCCCAAGCGTTGCGTGTAATTTAAGAAATAAAATGAAGTTTCAACGAATCGCATAACCTCGTATCGGCGGGTGGTTGCGTATAGGGGCATGCTTGGTCGGGTATTTAGACATTACCTGAAATCGGTGGTCGGGTACTAGTCCGTCGTCTTTCTCAATTGTTTCCTAACTTTAACAAAAAACTATAGCCCTGACATGAATTAATGGATGCTTTTCGAAAAGTAGAAAAGCTAAACTTTGCATTAGTTATGGTTACAATTATAGAAAGGTCATTTTAGTATAAGAAATATAACTTTACAGTTTCCTGTTCTCTAAGATGGCCGGCTATTGGGGCGTTTACCATAACTTTTCTAAATCGTTACAAAAAAAAAATAAAATAAAGTGTTAATTAAAACGCCTACCATTAAGGTAAACGCCCCGGTACCCAACCATGTACCAGTCTCCAACCACTGACACAAATATTTACTAAAATTAAGAAATTATGAATATGAAATAAATAAACAACTAGTGCTACCATTTTTGCAATTCTTTATGTCTGCATAGGCCAATAATAAAAATAGTCATTCATTTTTTTGTTGACGTTTTTTAAAGATATTGTGCACTGCAGACGCCGCTCAGAGGATCGACGCATATCTTTTAGACAGTTCGTTAAGAATTGGCGTAACGTTGTTAAGCTTATGACGCTGTTATTTTCACGATTTCCACAATAATTCGTGGCTTGTGGTATTCGCGAATAAATAGATTTTATAAATCTTCCATTAAAATTTGCGAAAAACCACTGCTAAGTCGTCAATTTCCATGGTTGGCTATTGGGGCGCATCTGCAGTATGCTGTACCGATATCCAACCGCGGCCTATTTCCGGCCAACACAAACTCAGCGAACATAACCTCTATGGCAAGTTCATGCCGGTTGCACGTCACGGTGAGCCTTTTTATTAGTTATTATTTATCATAAATTATCCCAAACGTTGCGTGTAATTTAAGAAATAAAATGAAGTTTCAACGAATCGCATAGCCTCGTATCGGCGGGTGGTTGCGTATAGGGGCATGCTTGGTCGGGTATTTAGACATTATCTGAAATCGGTGGTCGGATACCAGTCCATCGTCTTTCTCAATTGTTTCCTAACTTTAACAAAAAACTATACCCCTGACATGAATTAATGGATGCTTTTCGAAAAGTAGAAAAGCTAAACTTTGCATTAGTTATGGTTACAATTATAGAAAGGTCATTTTAGTATAAGAAATATAACTTTACAGTTTCCTGTTCTCTAAGATGGCCGGCTGTTGGGGCGTTTACCATAACTTTTCTAAATCGTTACAAAAAAAAAAAAAAAAAATAAAGTGTTAATTAAACTGCCTACCATTAAGGTAAACGCCCCGGTACCCAACCATGTACCAGTCTCCAACCACTGACACAAATATTTACTAAAATTAAGAAATTATGAATATGAAATAAATAAACAACTAGTGCTACCATTTTTGCAATTCTGTATGTCTGCATAGGCCAATAATAAAAATAGTCATTAATTTTTTTGTTGACGTTTTTTAAAGATATTGTGCACTGCAGACGCCGCTCAGAGGATCGACGCATATCTTTTAGACAGTTCGTTAAGAATCGGCGTAACGTTTTTAAGCTTATGACGCTGTTATTTTCACGATTTCCACAATAATTCGTGGCTTGTGGTATTCGCGAATAAATAGATTTTATAAATCTTCCATTAAAATTTGCGAAAAACCACTGCTAAGTCGTCAATTTCCATGGTTGGCTATTGGGGCGCATCCGCAGTATGCTGTACCGATATCCAACCGCGGCCTATTCCCGGCCAACACAAACTCAGCGAACATAACCTCTATGGCAAGTTCATGCCGGTTGCACGTCACGGTGAGCCTTTTTATTAGTTATTATTTATCATAAATTATCCCAAACGTTGCGTGTAATTTAAGAAATAAAATGAAGTTTCAACGAATCGCATAGCCTCGTATCGGCGGGTGGTTGCGTATAGGGGCATGCTTGGTCGGGTATTTAGACATTACCTGAAATCGGTGGTGGGGTACTAGTCCGTCGTCTTTCTCAATTGTTTCCTAACATTAACAAAAAACTATACCCCTGACATGAATTAATGGATGCTTTTCGAAAAGTAGAAAAGCTAAACTTTGCATTAGTTATGGTTACAATTATAGAAAGGTCATTTTAGTATAAGAAATATAACTTTACAGTTTCCTGTTCTCTAAGATGGCCGGCTATTGGGGCGTTTACCATAACTTTTCTAAATCGTTACAAAAAAAAATAAAATAAAGTGTTAATATTCACCTTTTGGAACTTGAACCCGGTTTTTTTATCTCAAAAACGAACTCGTCAATACGAACTAAGCAGGAAATGGGACGATTTTGTATATTTTTCCGAGCATTTTACACTTACAAAATGAAATGAATGAAATAATTTTAATTAATGAAATTTTTGTATTAAATTAAATTGCATTTAATTGTAATATTCGGGTTTATGAAAGATTTACTCACACCGCCAGATTAAATTTTGTCGGTAGTGTATGACTCATCCATAAATGACCTTACCCTCTTAATCCACCCTGTCTTTCGCAACACTGCAACAAGAGACGTAAATAAAGTGTAACAAGGCTAAAACTTTTGATAAAAATCGACTATAAACGTACCATAGTTGCAACAACGTGCCATGCTATTCACAAAGGTGATAAGAGATTGTCAAGGGAAGAGGTGACGCAATCAGTCCCGACACAACCCGCCTCAAAAGGTACGGCTAGAGGGCGTGTCTTAGCCATTGAATTGGCGCCTGTGTTAAAACGTAGATTCACAGACGAGTCTCCGAGAAGGTAGCTGTGATGGCGTTGTTAACAGGCGCCTCTGATGAGAATCATAATTAATGACCACTGGTGGATGCGACGGTTAAACGTCGTCGTCGCTGTCGTCGTTTCTCTACGAGAATAAGCACGACGGGTTGTCGATTCAAGTGGTCGGACCTGACGCATCGCGCGAGTTGTTCCATTCGCTCAGACAATTCGTCTTGGAGTGGCCCTTAGCGCCATATCGATTAGCGTCCTACACGACAAGAACGTAAGCTTTCCAGACGATGCTGTTATATTAATCAGACAAGTGCGGATGAGTACAACGGGCGCACCAAAGGGGCGCTGCTGTTTGGGAAAAGCTCTACTCGCTTTACTTCAATATATAGGAGAGGGGATTTATTTACAATTTTTTTAAACGGATTTCTCCTTTGCATATTTTTTTACTTCCTCATAGAGGAAATTTTGTTTTAATGAACATTTTTTTTCTCGATATTTTCAGGTTAAAACACTCAAAGTGGTTCAAAACATCGAGAAAAGTGGTTTAGAAAAATTGTCCATTTATAGACACTTCAAGCGATAATCTACTATTTATTTGAAGATTAATTTGAAATTAATCCATACGAGCACGTAACACCTTGATCGATGTTATCCGGAGGGGATAGGTGATAGAATTATTATGAATGAATGTTTATTTTCATCAAAATTAACCGAGAAAACAGTAAATACTCAGCGAACTCCTCATTTCACCGTAAGTGGTCACGAATGTACCATTTTCGGCCAGTTATAGAAGTATTTGTGGCCACTTATTAATTTTGTGCAACAAACAATATATTTCGATAGAAAATATATAACAGTAATACAACATAGAACATGTTCTAATAGATGATCATATAACGTCGATGATAAGTCTTTTTTATTTTATTTTCTAAATTATTAACTTGTATTTTTGCGGTATTTTCTTTTTTCGTTATGTTTAACTCTAATTTCTCAGCTTTATTTTCTTGTTTAGTTCCATTCTCACTACTCTCTCTCCTCTTCGTTGTTTTTTGCTTTCCATTTTGCTATCCAAAGTTATGACTGACGGTGTATGTTCGTTCGTTCGGTCTTGTTTTGATTCCCTCGATTTCCTAGTTTGCTTCTTCGGCCAAAGAAGTACCGTGCCCAAAACTTCACCCAACGATTTCTCGCAAATCACAATATTGGGAGAATAGCCTTCAGCGCCTTTTTAACATCTTCTTCATGATAGATAAAATATTGCCTTTCAATTTTTTCATTTTGCTCGGTATCGTCTTTCCCTTCCCTGTTGATTTTTTAAGGAGGTTGGAGCGCTCCACTCTAGTCAAATCAATGCTAAATTTTTAAACGCGTTTCTACAATTTCAGATGGTTTAATAATCCGTTCCAAGGTGTTAATCACTTAGCAGCATTAGTTCTTGATATTCACATACATTCAAAGCTGTCGTATGAACAGTAAATCGATCAATATCTCCAAATTTCCGATGTCATGTTTTTTCATCCAGTTTTGTAAAAGGGTAAACCGTAATATCAATCCGATTATGACGAAACATAGCTCATTTTGATCAGTGGAAGATCCTTAATCGATTGACCGTCCGGATTTTCTATAGTATTAGGCGTTCAAAAGTTACAGCCATTTGTATACTTGATGTTAGGTTATGATAGGATAAACAAACGGTTATATCTTTTGAACTACTAATACGATTTTAAAAAATAGACAGCCAATCGATAGAATATCTTTTAGTAAACAAAATGAGCTATTGGTCGTCATAATCGGACTGATATTACGGTTTACCCTTTTAAAAAACTGGATAAAAAAACATAACATCGGAAATTTGCAGATATTGATCGATTTACTGTTGATATCACAGCTGCGAATGTATTTGAATATCAAGAACTAATGCTCCTATGTGATTAACACCTTGGAACAGATTATTAAACCATTTGAAATTGTAGAAACGCTTTTAAAAATGTAGCACTCATTTGACTAGTGTGGAGCGCTCCAACCTCCTTAATGGTAGGATACTCAGAAACAAAAAAATAATATGCACTAGTTTTAAGGAGGTTGGAGCGCTCCACACTAGTCAAATCAGTGCTAAATTTTTAATAGCGTTTCTACAATTTCAGATGGTTTAATAATCTGTTCCAAGGTGTTAATCACATAGCAGCATTAGTTCTTGATATTCAAATACATTTACAGCTGTCATATGAACAGTAAATCTTTCAATATGTCCAAATTTCCGATGTCATGTTTTTTCATCCATTTTTGTAAAAGGGTAAACCGTAATATCAGTCCGATTATGACGAAACATAGCTCATTTTGATCAGTGGAAGATTCTTAATCGATTGACCGTCCGGATTTTCTATAGTATCAGGCGTTCAAAAGTTACAGCCATTTGTATACTTGATGTTAGGCTATGATAGAATATACAAACAGTTGTATCTTTTGAACTACTAATACGATTTTAAAAAATAGACGGCCAATTGACTGAATATCTTTTAGTAAACAAAATGAGCTATTGGTCGTCATCATCGGACTGATATTACGGTATACCTTTTTAAAAAACTGGATGAAAAAACATAACATCGGAAATTTGCAGATATTGATTGATTTACTGTTGATATCACAGCTGTGAATGTATTTGAATATTAAGAACTAATGCTGCTATGTGATTAACACCTTGGAACAGATTATTAAACCATCTGAAATTGTAGACACGCTTTTAAAAATTTAGTACTGATTTGACTAGTGCGGAGCGCTTCAACCTCCTTAAATTGAAAAATGTGGTACTTCTAAATTGGATCGCCCTTATAGTTTTTGTCTTGTTTTTGCATCGATGAAGATGGAAGTTGAATTTAAATGAAAGTTAATAAAAAATTTTTTTAAAAATGACTAAAAATTATTCAAATTTATTTACGTTAATTTATAAATAACATTTCGGCATTTTTATTATTCAAAATCAATCTTTGTACTATTTCTGATGACGTTGATTTTGTAAAGATGGTTTGTTTTTCCTGTAATCCCGATCATACTTTTCGTTTGGAATGTACGTATGAAGCATCCTTAAGGTAGTAAAGGTTTACTAAAGAAAAAGTGGCTCATTGTGTTCCACTCGTCCCTATCTCTACAGACGCAGAAGGTATCGTCACGACTTTCTGCGCACTCGATTCAGTACGAGAGAGCAGAAGCTCCGTCGCGTACCCGCAGCTCCTTTCCCAATTATGAGAGGAGTCTCTGATTGTCTCGGGGAAGAGCGCGAGGAAGTGGAGAGAGAGAGCCAGAGATTAACGACCCTCCTTTCCCCCTCCCCGTTCTCATCCTCTCGCGACCGACGCGCTCTTTTTTCTTTTTTTTTCCTTTCCCAATTTGTCGATCTTGCCTCGGCGGCTAGAAGCACACAGCGCCCTCCAAGCGATACAGAGAATGAGAAAAATAGCGAGAACAGTTTGCCAACTGTGCCAGTTGGCTCGAGGTGCCGCTCACGTATACCCGAGGGATGAGGGAGAGAGTGAGAGGAATCGATAATAACGAGACAACCAAACCGCCTCTATGGATGACCACCGGTAGTATTAGGGGAGGTTGGGACAAAATGGACCCCTTAAACAAAAATCGGCGATATCGAGTTACAAATAGCGTAGATCAATTACTGGTAACCTAAAAATATTGTTTGACCCGGTTTTAAGGGGCTACATATACCTACACTGAGAAAAAAAATTTAGAATTCAACTAAATTGGCGTACACCCTCGTTCAAACGAATTTTTCGTTTAGGATAACCAAATGTTTAGTTTTTTTTCAATAATTGTTTGATTCGGTTGTCTGTAACATATTTGCGGTAATCAAAATATTTGTTATACCAATTAGAAATTCATTTGAACGAGGGTATACGTCGATTTAGTTCATTCTAACTTTTTTTTCTCAGTGTAGAGTCCGAAAAAAGGTCGGATTTTTTTTTTTAAGACAATATTGGTTAATATTTTTTTTTATTGATTGTTTGAACTAAAACAGTGTTCTTTAAAAAAAAATCATGAAGAAATATATTTAAAAAAAGATATGGCCACCCTAGCGAAAACACCCACCAACGTAACCATTCTGCCATATTGCCACCTCCGACTTTGCGTTTTCCACCGTGTATTCCACCATAAAATGAGGCCCCGTTGATGGTGGGATACTGGTGTATTTGCCTCCATTATTGAATGGCCCAAAAATGGGCCCTAGGTGGGATACATGGTTAGGCCACCATGAATGCCACCGTGTGTTCCACGACCGCCAGTACCTTGCAGATTGTGGCACACGAGACTGGGCCACTGCGAATGCCACCGTGTCTCACACCGCCGCCAGTACCTCGCCGATAGTGGCATACGAGGCTAGACCACCGCGAATGCCACCGTGTATTCCACCACAACCAGTACTTCGCTGATGGTGGCATGCGTGGCTAGGCCACCGCGAATGCCACGGTGTATTCCACCGCAGCCAGTACTTCGTTGATGGTGGCATGCGTGGCTAGGCCACCGCGAATGCCACCGTACATTCCGCCGCCGTAAGCACTTCACCGACAATGGAATACGTCACTAAAAAACTTCATTACCAATTGGTAGTAATTGGGCGGCGGTGTGAGACACGGTGGTACCGTATCTCACACCGCCGCCAGTGACATACGAGGCTGGGCCACCGCGAATACCACCGTGTATTCCACCGCCGCCAGTACCTCGCCGATAGTGGCATACGTGGATAGGCCACCGCGAATGCCACCGTGTATTCCACCGCAGCCAGTACTTCGCTGATGGTGGCATGCGTGGCTAGGCCACCGCGAATGCCACCGTGTATTCCACCGCCGTAAGCACTTCACCGACAGTGGAATACGTAATTAAAAAACTTCATTACCAATTGGTAGTAATTTATGCTCTAATGAGCCAGGATAAAAATATTCATTCGGATCGATAAATACAAGCACGTTCAGGGGGCCTTTCGCTTGCGGGAAAGGGTCGAGCACGTTAGCCACCTGGCGGTAGCGAGACAAATTTTGTTTGCGTAATGGCAGCGGTGGGATACATCGTGGCATTCACAGTGGCCTACCCACGTAAAGTTTGTCTCGCTACCGCCAGATGGCTAACGGGCTCGACCGTTCCCCGCAACCGAAAGGCCCCCTGAACATGCTTTTATCGATCTGAATGAATATTTTCATCCTGGCTCACTAGAGCAAAAATTACTACCAATTGGTAATGAAGTTTTTTAATGATGTATTCCATTGTCGGTGGAGTGCTTACGGCGGTGGAATACACGGTAGCGTTCATAGTGGCCTAACCATGTATCCCACCTAGGGCCCATTTTTGGGTCCGTTCAATAATGGTCGCAAACACGGTGGAATACACCAGTATCCCACCATTAACGGGGCCTCATTTCGTGGTGGAATACATGGTGGAAAACGCAAAGTCGCAAAGCAATTTTTTTCGAAGCGTTCTGCAGTGGATATTCTCTAGCTGAAACGGTTCATCTGAAATAAAAAAAAGGAAACGGGTTATTTAAGTCAATAACAACTACTAGACGTTGACGATCTTTAAAATCGATGTTTTTTTTTACAAAATGGCGACGAATTGAAACTCAAGCATAGAATATTCGTGAGAAAATATAGTCACTTTTTAGTAATTATTCAAGAATGAAGATCCAATAAAAAAAACTAAGATCGTCAACGACCTCTAAATGTTTCTAGCGGTTCTCGAGATATGATGTCCACCTGATCAATGTGAAAATTTCAGGGTATGCTCTTAAAACTTGAAACTTAGAAAGTGTAAAAAATTCGATTTTTTTTCACTTTTTTAGGTAGATGAAGCACCTTAAAGCGCGTCCACGAAAAAAAAAAGTCTGGGGCAAAACGGATCAACCCAAAAATTCTGAATTTTTGTTTTACCGCAATTGTCTAACCCAAGTGTACATTCATTATCTCCAAAAATGTCTGGGTTAGAATCCTCATGTTTTATTCGTTAAAACTGACTTCGTTAACAGAGTTTTTCGCAGTCTTTCACAATCGAGTACAGGTAGGTTTTTTTTTAGATTTTTTGTGGAGGCCTTTTTGCCCCATCCCTACATCTGAAATAGAGAGCCCGTTTTACCCCGGAGGCCGTATTTCCCCACTCTCCCCTACATGTGATTTTTCTGCTGAGAAAATGAGAATGAAGGAAACACGAAGAGCTGGGCTATCGATGAGTCGCTAAATCTTCAGTTCTATAAACGTATCGAAGACCTCTCACTCTTTTTCTCTTCTTCCGCTTCTGACCTCTTGTTTTTCCACTTCTAACTGGTACTGCATACTCGCCCAGCGTTCAGATCACCTAGCGTTCACATCGAAATTAAAAATAGTTGTTCCGCAGTTGAAAAAAAAATCGTCAGACACGTTTCGAGCCGGGGATTTTTGCTGTGAATTGGCGAAATGGAATTTAGTCGTTTGGATGATAAACGCGAGTTTTATTGGATCAGGTCGGGAATGAAGGAATTATCCTTGAGCTTTATATATATATATATATAGAGAGAGAGAGAGAGAAAGTGTTTGGATGTGGTGTAAGGGATTTATATATCATGGGATTTAAGGTAGGCAAACAAGAGGAAAAACCTGATTGTCAAAACTAGGGAATCCCCTTTAAATGGCATTTCATCATTCAGGCTGAAAAGGAGAGTGAGTCAGAAAAAAATGAATTCCATTATTTCACCTGCAACGTCAGTTTTTCTTGATAAAAAATGAGAGTAAAAATATAATTACTGTTCCAAAAAACGCATTTTGCTTGCAACATAAAAACTTTAAAAAATGAACATGCATCTTCTTAATTTATGTACAAAAATGCTTTTAAAAAACCCAGAAAGTTGTTTCAAGTGGTAGTAAAATCTGGTTAAGTAGAAAAAAAACTCCTAAGAGGGTAACAAACGAAGTAGTTAAGCTGACAGAGAATGGGACATATTTTTTTGAAGAAAGTAAAACAATTAGCGCGGAAAATAAGAGTTTTGAAAGTCAGCATTGTAAATAATCTCGGCAGAAGTTTCGAAAATGCACTTGTGAGCTGAATAAAAAGAATCGCGCATAAAATAGAATCTGGTCTGAAACTGTCGAAAGTTGAATTTGGAACGTAGGATAACTTTTATGGATAATATCCTGTGGGTCACATATAACCCATTCCGACAACTTTCCGAAGTTATTGTTGACAATTTTTTTAAATCTGTTCGAAACTTTGGAAGGCACTTTTTTCGATTAGCCAAATAGAAAAATGATATGCAATTTCTATTCAGAATTTATAAATTCTGCATATTTGAGATAGAATTTTTTTTATATCGGGATTACTATGTATAGACAACGTCCATTATCCGAACTAATTGGGACCGACTACCGTTCGTATAATCGAAAATTCGGATGATCGAACAGCAATTGTTTGTGATGGGGATCGGAGGCACTGAAACGCTCAAAATGATAGAATATATATGGGACATTTCAAGCCAACTCGATAAATGTTTGACCCTTCATATTTTTAATTGGACTGTTTCCTTTTTTGGCTTGTACAATCCCAAAAATGGCTTAAAAGAAAAAAAAAATACTACATAATTTTTTTTTGGACCCCAACAACAATTGAGGTTTCTTTTTCTGTCGGTAAATTATAGAATCATTTTATTCCACATTTTTATGCATACTGAAACTATATATTCAATTGAAAAAAAAATATGGTATTTAAAAAAAAACTTTCTGGCATCTGAGTGATTTAATTATCAATAATATTATTTTTAAAGTTGTGCTTTTACCATAAAGTTCTTATTCATAAACGCCTATAAAAACTTTTTCTAACTTTTTCTTCAATCTCTACAAAATTAAAATAATCACGTGTCCTAAATTTCTTGGCAAAAGTCATGTATTCAATGCAGGAATTGAATACATGAAGTGGCGGCTGAGTCATTTGAACTTTAATCCAACCATTGATCTCCACCGAAAACCGTTTCACCAGAAAAGC
The DNA here is from genome assembly GCA_963970395.1 of Ephialtes manifestator. Lineage (NCBI taxonomy): Eukaryota > Metazoa > Arthropoda > Insecta > Hymenoptera > Ichneumonidae > Ephialtes > Ephialtes manifestator. Next base: position 17,459,533 of record OZ019978.1, on the reverse strand, counting down.
TCGGAAAGGATTGAACAATGTCTCATTCACTTAAAACCGTGTAACCTTGAAGTATATTTGTAGCAGACATATCATAATTCACGCGTTCCTTGAGCGTTTGCTGTACTTACATACGGTCTATCCCAAGATCGTATTTTCCTGGTATCACGCACTGGTGAATAGCGAGTCAACGTGCTTTCTAGGTAAGCGTGGGACAGCTGGGAAAAGGCGCAGGGATTCATGGGCATGACCCACTTTCTTCCCGAAAAGTGGCGCAGATGGAGGGCGAAGCAGGGAAGGAGGAGAAGCAGTGAAACAAATTGCGACACCGGCTGGAAATTCGTAAACAGTAAAGTGCGGCCTGGCGCGCTTCCAATTTTCCTTTCCTTAATCGACAGCTCTCGCTTCCTCTCGCCATATTTCTATCTCTGTTTCTCAATCTTGTCCTTTTTTATCTGTAGTTTTTTTCACTGGTGAAAATCATCCCTCGTCGATTGTGAGGAACGAACAAACGCTCGTGGTAAATAAAAATGTACGGTACGATAAACAATGGCGGAGTAAGCGGACGAGCCGCGCGAAATTTATGGTTCCGGGGACGGAATAAATTTCCAATTTATTCAACGGGCCGTACATTGCCCACGAGAGCGCCACGACACTCGCCGGTTTCCATTAACGAGAGTGTCGATGCTCCAGAAGCTGCTGCTTCCAACTCTCACTATTACCCTTTTTTTTGGTGCTTATTCTAATTCTTTGTGTGTCTATTCCAGACTGAGTACAGTAGAATCTCCTTATTTGCAGCTTATGATAACTTCAGACACAGTTGAGTCTCCTGGAATTTATCATCATTTTGTTTGTATTATTTAAACATTTTTATCACATACTTTTTTATTGTATTATTTAATCATTTATCATGTAATTATTCAATAAAATGTCAGAAAAACTAAAGTACTGGGCAACTATTTTACAGTAACTCCTTATTTGCAGCTTATGATAACTTCAGACACAGTTGAGTCTCGTGAAATTTATCATTTGGCAAAAAAATGTAGGTTCTTCAGGTTACATTTTCCGACCAAAAGTCGAATCTGTGAATTCTGAAATCAGAACCGACCAAAAGTGGCTTTTTTAAAAATCATCGTAAAAAGACATGTAACCGGTACTTTCTGAGGTACAATATGCGACTTGCCCTAGTGGGTTCGACCACCGTGGTTTCAGGTTGAAATTACCGCAAAAAACCGGAAAAACCACCTCAGTTTTTTCTGCACTTTTCCGTACAGCAATTTACCGCAAAAACACTGAGCGTTTTTTCTTTTTGTAGCGTCGATGGTTTTGCTGTTTTGATCACCGCAAAAACACTGACGCAAATTTCGAAAAAAACTCGCAATTTCGTAATGTTTTGCAATTTGTATTAATAACGGTAGAAATCATGGCTCGACGAAATCTTCAGTGCCATGGTAATCCGCAGAATCCGTCTTGCCACTGATAAACAACAGTAAAAATGACCCACATCAGTACATGGGCGGAAGATAACTTACGATCGCCCGTACTTATATACAGAACGGCGCAATACTCACTTGCGAGAAACGTTTCCGCTCATTCGCCATCTAGCGGACTAACTTCAGGTGTACGCGCAATGCGACTTAGCTCCGCTAGATGGCCAATGACTTGAATCTTTTCTCGCAAGCGATTGTTCATCTTTTCGTGCATATAAACACGTACCTACCGCAAGTTGCTGTGCTCTCATAATAACTGAAGGACCACGTTTTGGAGATGTCCTAATTATTTTTTTTTATTTTTATTTTTTTTAATTGAACTTCCACCACGTACGCCACTTGGCTTTTACGAAACCCCACCTATTTTTGCGGCCGCAGCCGACTTACTCCCACCGTATCTCATTTGCCAAGGGCTCAGGGAAACTGCGGAAAATCTGAGCCGATACAGCCAGCGCCTCTCTAAGTCCCTCGATGACAATGCGAGTAAACTCAAGCACGGTCACAGGTGGCGCTTAGATCGACATCTCCCATCAGCGATGTTCCTGCTCGGCTCGGAGGACACCATCCGCCTGATAAGAACCCGCGGGAGTCACCCCGAGCTGAACACGAACATCACTGATGTGTTGTGGGCACATATTTATTAAAGGTGGGAACCTAACCACCAGAGATGTCCTAACTATTTGACATAGATGGCGTAGTCATTTAGAAATGTGGAGCGAGAAAAGGCGATGTTGTCTCCTCTTCAGAGTTTCAAATATTAAACATTTTATACAAGTAAAAATTAAACATGGTCGGGAACAGCGTTTAACTGGCTTCACAGCAACGTCAAATCTGCTGTGATTTAAGCCGCGATTCGGTCCATGATATCTACCATTATTTATACAAATTACAAAATATTACGAAATTGCGAATCTTTTCGAAATTGATATCTGTGTTTTTGCGGTGATTGAAACAGCAAAACCACCAACGCTAGATAAAAAAAATGCTGAGTGGTTTTGCGGCGAATTGCTGTGGAAAAAAGTGCAGAAAATACTGAGGAGGTTCTTTAGGTTACATTTTTCGACCAAAAGTCAGATCTGTGAATTTTGAAATCAGAACAGACCAAAAATGACTTTTTTAAAAATCATCGTAAAAAGGCATATAACCGGTACTTTCTGAGGTGCAATATGCGACTTGAGAACGATAGTGAAGGCCAAAATTCGATATCTTGAAGAAAAATAAATTTAAATTTATTTACCCGACTTTTTAAAAATTTATTTATTCTGTTTCAAAGTCTTCATTAGCCATTCTCTCGAGTCGTTGTTAAATAGTGAGTGCTTCGGTTTTCGATTTGCATTTGGCTTATGGAGAATTTATAGTTTAGTTGTTCGGTTCGATTTATTATTGGCGTAATTACTGCGCATTCTCCATTTTACCGTTAATGGTATTATTTGGCAAATCTATGTGATGATTTTTTCTTAATGATACAATTGTTATAGAATTCCTTACTATTATTGGTAAATGTTTAAAACAAATGGTGAATATAAAAGTATTTATAAAGACAATAAGCACAGTGAATTGAAAAATAATAGTCGGTTGCAAGTGCGTAAAAAAAAAGATGAAACGGCAACAAGCGGTTGAACTTTCACCGACAGTCACACCTTCGAACCCAAACTCTCGTTATAATTTCCATAACGGCGTAGCTGTTAAAAAAATATAACCTGCAACTGACACTTCTTATTTCACTTATGATAGCTGCAAATCTATGTACAGTAGAACCTCGATTATTCAACCCGATGATTCTAATATACATTTAGAACACACATTTATTGCGTAAGTATGTTATTTGTCTTTAATTCTCTATTATCCGCATAATTGTTATTCCGAACTCGTCTCGGACTAGTATCTAGTTCATTCGAATAATCGAGATTTTACTGTATAACAAAATTGATTTTCAGAAATGTATTCGTAGAACGATGCTATAAATTTTTTTCGTTTCATGTCATCGACAATTTTCAATCGTAAATTCCGCTTTTCCCATTTTTCTTGAAAAATAAGTGATATTCAAATCTGAAGTGAAATGTGTCCGATTCAACACTTGGAAAACGTTTAGATTTACTTGCATACACATCGCTAGGGGCGTTTAACGGCAGCTTGACGTGTTCATCTGGCTTGGACGGCTTTCCAACTCTCTGGTCGCGCTTCAACTCTTTTTCCCTTGTGTTCTCTCAGATACAGACCTGTTTGTTCGGTGACGACAGTAGAACAATTAAAAACTTTGTGTGTACAATTTTTAATCCGGAATACCTGAAATTATAAAAATGCCTGTACAATTAGGTAGTTGCTTATTTTCGTATGATTATATTTCTCTTGTGTATGGTATCATTCGCTTCGATTGAGCTATAAAATCAAGGGAAAACCGGATATGAAAAAAAAAACCCTTAAAACGATGCGACAATCAACGCTACAGTTATAGCTCAATTTACCGGGTAACCTGTTACCATAAGAACAGGCCATAGCAACGGTTGCTGAACTCTCGGACTTCCCACCGTTGGGATTCCCCGACGAGGTCAATCAGCAAACGAACGAATAACTTTCTAAAATATATAAATGTTTTTCTATAATATAAGAAATTCTTGCAATCGCCGCTATGTCGAGGAACGAGAGGGCGGGGTAATATATGAGACTTACGAGAATCTGTAGGTCTCTTAAAACCCCATATGAGCCTGCAGATCCCTTAAGTTTCCCTATGAGACTCTCTAGGTTTGTTCAGTCTCCCTATGAGACACTCTCGGTCTCTTAAGTTTCCTTATGAAACACTCTAGGTCTCTTAAGTTTCCCTATGAGACACTACGTCTCTTACATTTCCCTATGAGACAGTCTAGTCTCTTACGTTTCCCTATGAGACACTCTAGGTCTCTTAAGTTGCCCTATGAGACACTCTAGCTCTTAAGTTTCCCTACGAGACACTCTAGGTTTCTTAAGTTTCCCTATGAGACTCTCTAGGTCTCTTAAGTTTTCCTATGAGACTAGGTCTTTTCAGTGTCCCTATGAGACACTCTAGGTTTCTCAAGTTTTCCTATGAGACACTCTAGGTTTCTCAAGTTTTCCTATGAGACACTCTAGGTTTCTCAAGTTTTCCTATGAGACACTCTAGGTTTCTCAAGTTTTCTTATGAGACACTCTAGGTTTCTCAAGTTTTCCTATGAGACACTCTAGGTTTCTCAAGTTTTCCTATGAGACACTCTAGGTTTCTCAAGTTTTCCTATGAGACTCTCTAGATCTGTTCAGTCTCCCTATGAGACACCCTAGGTCTCTTAAGTTTTTCTATGAGACTCTCTAGATCTGTTCAGTCTCCCTATGAGACACTCTAGGTTTCTCAAGTTTTCCTATCAGACTCTCTAGATCTGTTCAGTCTCCCTATGAGACACCCTAGGTCTCTTAAGTTTTTCTATGAGACTCTCTAGATCTGTTCAGTCTCCCTATGAGACACCCTAGGTCTCTTAAGTTTTTCTATGAGACTCTCTAGATCTGTTTAGTCTCCCTATGAGACACTCTAGGTTTCTCAAGTTTTGCTATGAGACACTCTAGGTTTCTCAAGTTTTCCTATGAGACTCTCTAGATCTGTTCAGTCTCCCTATGAGACACCCTAGGTCTCTTAAGTTTTTCTATGAGACTCTCTAGATCTTGTTCAGTCTCCCTATGAGACACCCTAGGTCTCTTAAGTTTTTCTATAAGACTCTATAGGTCTGTATCTGTCACACATAACCTCAGTTTTATTTTTCCCACTCCTTTTTAAAAAAACAAACGGCTTTGAGGATCACGGAACCCAAAAGCTTAGCCCATTTCTACCATAACCGCGCATATACTCTGAAAATTTCAGCCTCATTTATCAAGCCGCTCTGAAACAAAAAAAGTAGCTTTCATAATTGTGAAAGTGGTGGGGGACACGTCCTCTTAAGAGGACGGAAAGGGTTGGGCTAGGATTGCGCGGTATATACACATGTAAACAACGGATGGTATATATATATATATACTCGGATTATTCATCGTTACTATAAATGTTGTACACTTTTGTAAAGCCCGTATAATATTAACGCATTAATTATCGCACGTTCGTTGGTCATTTTGTTACTCATGAGGGCAATGGCGATTTCATTTGCAGTTGTATTTGATGCACATGTGCCGGGGGTGTCATACCAGCAACTGTGTACATTAACAAACACCGAAATACTACAGTATAGCTTGGGTGGAGCGGTGATATTTGCATGACAAAAGGCCATACCCGGGTCGTTAACGAATTTCACGAGCAGAACTTTATGCTCGTTTCGACGGTTATGAAAAAGTTGCAAAAGCCACCAGCAATAGAACCGGCGTCAACTCATTCGGCAGTAGAGGTCGCTGCTGGTGTCGAGTTCTCTTCCAAGTGGAAAAGGGACGCTTTATTATATTCGCTTATGTGGCGGTGTGTCCCGAGTAATCAGCCAGCCCGTCTTCTCTGATCTCTCATCGTATACTCTGCCTCTTCCTTCTTCTCTCCACCCTGTTATCATAAATTCTCTTGTAAGTGAACGTTGTAAGAGAAGTTTCAGGGAGGTTGCGAAATATTTGGTACAAACTTGGAGTAATTGATAAAACTGTTCCTTGACAAGAAGTTTGCCGATCCTATTATATAGTTTAACGAACAGGTGTCATGAATCACGTGCCCAACAAACTTCCCCGACAGAACTTTCATTGAGTGACGTAATTGCTAATTAAGAAGCAATTTACGAAAGAAAATTTTATTACGTACTCGTGTTATCGTTCTTTATCATTCTGAGAACTCACTCTACTTAACATTTTAACGATAATTTATGCCAATAATTATTGAGGCTCTTTCGTACGTATAGTTGCAATGAAAAGTTTTATTCGATTAGAATTCATGAACACGGAAAAAAAAGTTTGGTTGTGGCAACTACTTTTCGATTTGCTGTACACAATGTCTAAAAAATTAGTTGCCTCAACCATATCGAATAGTAACCTCAACTATTCACGATTAGTTCTCGATTGTATTAGTTAGGTTAACTAATCCAATCGTTGGGACTACCTCTCGAATAGTTGGGACTACCATTCGAATCGTCGGTGTTATCATTCGAATCGTTGGTATTACCATTTGAGTTGCTAGGGAAATAGAATAATCGATTAGTTGTGTCAACTCATTTCTTGGTTATGGCAACTAATCTTTTTTTTCCGTGTACTTTCGCGACTGCGCGATAAAAATCAGAAAAAAAACATTGTCATTATAGAACCTAAAGAACATTGAATTTGAATAACAGTAATTTCAGACATTCAAATAATTATTATTGAAAGATAAATTCGATAGTAAATTCTTTTGTCTTATAAAAATAATCCTTTTTCCACAGGATTTGTACTAAATTTTAATTTTTTTTTCTTCGACAAGGAACAAAAGTTTGGAATACCTCTATCAAAAAATGAAGGAGTTTTTTTTTAAACCCACTAATCCTTTGCACACGTATCGCGATAATATTCATGGAAAATCGAGATAAAAAAGTACGCATTATCTTTCGTGGTGGTTTAACTTCCCACAAAAATGAATTTCAAACACTCACTATCTTCACCCAAAGTCGATATATTATATCCTCACTATAAGCAAATGTTCACATAGGACTGATGTATTACACCTGCATCCGCTGCTCATACCGTGATTTCTCATCCACCGCTGGAAACAAACTCAGAGACGAAGTATTGTAGGATTCCTAGACGGCGTTCATAATCGTCGAAGAGCCACGAATAATATTCGCAGCATTGCCGCGGTTTGCGTTCCAAGAAATAATGATGTATCAATACGCATAGTAAGTATAATAATCGTTATGTATTACGCTTTTCTTCTTTTTGCTTCCTCATAGAGGAAGCTTTGTTTTCATGAAAATTTTTTTTTCGAGATTTTCATGCCAGTATGCTTAGAATTGTCCAAAACGTCGAGAAAAGTGCTTTAGAAAAAATGTCCGTATGTATGTGTGTGTGTGTGTGTCCTGGGCTTCGAAAATTCGATGAATTATTACTCAGTAACCGTTCGAGCGATATGGCTCAAATTTGGCACGCAAGTAGAGTAGTCGGCCCGCTTTGAATGTTGAGATTTTTTGAAGAAAAAAAATCAGCCATTTTGATTTTATGGTACTTTTAATTTTTTGAAAAAAGAGCGTGGTCGCTCTAACTTTCGTAAAAATTAGACGATTTTGCTAAATAGTTGTTTATAAATAAATATACGTTCAACGTTGTTTGGCATTGCATTTGGGCGAAATCAGTAAAGCGGTTCAGATTTTATAGATGTTTGAATTTTTCGAAAAAAATCATTTTTTTTTATAAATCACGACGAATTTAACCAATTTAACTGAAATGTTTTACAAACGAAAAGGAACATGCAGCTATGCCACGTACCAAATTTGACGATGATCGGTAAAGTGGTTCAGATTTTACGACATTTTGAAATTTACAAAAAAACGATTTTCGCTCTAGCATCAGCAAAAGTTGATAATGCGAGACAAAAGTTTGTACTCAATGAAAATAAGAATGCAAAGTAGAACTTTACACATTGCTTCATATATCATTTTTATTTTTTTTAAATTTATAATGACCGCTTGTCCCAAAATAGAATTGCTCATAACTCTTGAACGGCGTGACAAATCGAGATGAAAATTTACACAACAAGGATGCAAAGTAGAACCTTGCACATTGCTTCCTCATTATTTTTCGCTTTTCACAAAGCTTCCTCTATGAGGAAGCCAAAATTGAATTACGTACTTCCTCATAGAGGTAGCTTTGTAAAAAGCGAAAAATAATGAGGAAGCAATGTGCAAGGTTCTACTTTGCATCCTTGTTTTGTAATTTCTTGCGTTGATGATTTGCAAAACTGTTACGGAGCTTGTGTTTCATGATCACTTCAGTATATTCTGTAAAATATTGAACATCCTGAATAATTCTGACTATTCGTGGTATCGAATTAAACAAAAGTCTGCAATTTGTTCCAACTTGCCCCGGGGTTCAGTTGAAACGGTTTAAAACTGCATAATAACATAACGAAATTAATATGTATTTGTCTAGAAGTATTAATTTATGTTTTATTTCAAATATAAATAATAATTTTGCATAATATTTATAAATTTTATTATATCACTTTAAAAAATGTATTTATTTTAATTTTTTTTAACAGGGGGAGACGGTGCAATTTTCGCACTGAAAAAATCGGGTTTCCCTCGACAATCTGCAAGAACACTTCATTGGTTGCACTTAGGCACTGGACCCATTCGTCACCCGATCCCTCTATATTTTTGCTTCCTCATAGAGGAAAATTTGTTTTCGTGAAAAATATTTTTTTCAAGATTTTCATGTCAAGCCACTCAAAATGATCCGGAACGTCCGGAAAAGTGCAGACTTTTTTATTCAATATTTAATAAAATGTGAACAAAGATTTTTTTAATTGTTGGGTAAATTATTATAAATAATTTCAATATATCAATAAATTTCAATTTATTTTATGATATTTTACGTGAGTTATAGCAAAATGTAAATTTATGAAAATATTCAAAACGCCATAAAAACCGAACCCCCATACCGAACATTACGAAATTGTCAGTCTGCATAAAATTTCGATCAGTTCGGTGATATTTTACGTGAGTTAGAGCAAAACGTAAATTTTAAAAAAATTCGTAATCCCATAAAAACCAAACCTTTTTATAGATTCATCCTAAATTCAAAACTGATCCTGCTTTAGCATGGCTTTGTTTTTAAAAAAATGATTTATCGATGGCTACAAATTTGCGGAAGCTAGAAAGTCTACAGACCTTTTTCTAAAATTTCAAAAATGAATAAAAAATAATTCTATGTTTGAATTTTTTTTAAATCATCTCAAAAGGGTTCTTTAGGTATCTAAGTTTAAATTTTGCATGCCGGCAATACACACACATACATACATATTTCCTAAACCTCTTTTCTCGACGTTTCGAATTATTCTGAGTATCCTGATATGAAAATCACGAAAAAAAAAAATTTCACGAGAAAAAAGCCTCCTTCATGAGGAAGCAAAAATTAGCATCAAAACGCTTCGCGTTGTGTGTGCGAAATTGCACTTCGCACACTGGTAGCATAAAATTTTATTCGGAACTCGTGCGAGAAACTTTTTCTCAACTCGTGTGATTGCAGCACTCGTTAAAAAAATGTTTCGTCACACTCGTATCGAAAACTACTATTCTTACACTGTTAAAAATATTTAAGGTAAACTGACTACACATGTGCAGGAAGCTCTTTTACAGAAATAGGTATATAATTTTACTACACGAGCATAACGTAAAATTAATGTACAATTTGGGTAAATGAGTTACAAAAGTCTGTTTTGTTAAAACTGATAAAACTGATGTACATTTTTCTAAACTTGTTAAAGAAGTCGTCTTTTTAATATAAGTTAATTTCAATTTTACCACACGTACATTGAATTTTCATTTTCTTTCGTATATTATTATTTGTATCTTTCCGTATGCCTTCTTCAGGCTTTTACGTTGCCCCTCTCCCCTTTTCCCCGTTGCATCATAACACCCCTTTCCCCGTTCACTTCATAAAGACCCCCCCTAGAGTGTTGTCCGCAGCCACTCATCCTAATGCACTACTGTATCGCATTTGCACGAGGGCACAGGGAAACTGCGGAAAACCTGTCCGATACAGACGGCTTTATTTTTACTGAATTTCTATTGTATTGGAATACATTAGAAACTCAGAAAAACTGCCTCCCGCTCAGCAGTTGGCGCGCAAACCAGTGCACGGCTAGGCGGTCACCTATCCAAGTTATGGCCGCAAATAATGCTGCTTAACTCTGGGGACCACCGAAGCCACACACCGACCGTGCGTCCACTACTGTCGGTCATTTTCCTTCGTATATTAAATTGAATTTCGTACACGGGTTGAGTAAAAATACAATTCATTAAATTACTATACAGTATATGAATTTTCCAAATATTTTTTTTACAGTGCACGGAGAGAAATATCTCATACCTTTTACCATATTTCTAGTAAAAAGTATCGTAAATTCCTGGTACAAGGTGCCATGGCGCCACCTATCAAGAAATACGAGATCTACGAGAATTTTTACCACGAAATATGGTTAAAAATTCTATGTATATGGTAGAAATTCTCACAGTTCTCGTAATTTTCGTGAGGTGGCGACGATGGCTTCCCAATACCTGGCGCGATTGATAATTTTGACCATAGTGTTTGGTAAATTTTATCAGATCCTTCTCTTCGTGTGTAAAGGCATACGTTTACTGAGAGAAAATTATGGTATTAGTAACTATAAAGTGACAACTATTCATTTATGGTTGGTACAACCATTTTTTTATAGTTGACACAGCTATCAAATAGTTACTATAGCTAGCAAATAGTTACCATAACTATTTTCGTAGTTATCGTAACTATAAAAATAGTTGCATGTAATAAAAATGCACGGAGAGAAGAGTCTGGTAATCATTACCCGATTTAGTATAGTAAACTCGGTTTATTCAGCGCTTCTGGCGTCTATTTCTATATTTTCCTATAGAGTACTGTATCGTGTTTTACTGTGTGCTGCACGTCGTACAAGAATCGTTACTATGTTTCGGTTTTCAAACCGTACTGTAAATAATCCAAAGTTTGTAAGGATGTATACGCAAAAGTGTCTCGAAGACATTTTAAAGCTTGACAATAGTCGTGAATTCCAACAAACAGTGATTACGATTCGCAATATATGAAGAAATTCATCTCTTAATTTATTAATAGAATCTATAGTTACGGGATCGGTCCTGAAAGAAATACGAAAATTTGACATATACAAAATAGCAAATTCTAATATCATCAACGTTGCAACAACTAAAACCGTGCGTCTGGGATTCATTCCCCAAATACGGGCTGTAGTTCTAAACAGCCTATTCATTATACACGAAAAATGTGCCGTGACCGCTATACGTTTGGCGGCGGCTGAGTGTGTTTACATCCTCAGCGGCGCTAGGCGCTTATTGTTCTCGGTAGTGTAGTGCCATTAATAAGGAATTGTGAACACGAAAAAGCAAGTGCACGTCTTTTTTAAAGACATATTATCTATGTATTCTTCGTGAATACTATAAGAAAATCGTTCTATGTCGTCGTCGTTGTAAATCGGTGCGTAACCCGCCCTATTTGCCACGTGACATAACCTCCTCTTTAATGACGTCCGAAATCAGAACGAAAAGTGGTGATGGCGTTTTTATTTTAAAAATATCATTTCATTTTAAGAAAAATAAATAAATGTTTAATAATTGAACAAAACAACGTGTATTTTTTATGCTACATTTTTGTAACCTATCCCTATACTACCTTTACATACCTTTACTTTCTATTAATTTAAGTATCATTTTAATTACACGAATTTCCGAGATTCACTGGTGTACGAAACAGCAGTAAGTACGTAACAGGCCTAGCAATCTTCAGTATGCTGCGTTTAAGGTAGTTCTGTCGCTTCACGCTCACTTCGCATAAGTTTCAGAAAAATGAGAGCGAATTGCAAACACTTCTTGATGATATAAAAATCTGAAAAAAATCATGCATATTTAAGACACTTAAGACATTATTTCGACATAATAGTAATTCCAAAATGTTATTAACAAATTGATGAAAAATAAAAATGTTCAACAAATCTTCCGACAACCTAATTTTTTTGTTTCGATGAAAATGATTCGTTCATTTTTCTGAATACGTATGAATTTTTTCAAATTTTTTTCTTTGCTTTGAATTTTTCGATTTTTTACATGGAAAAAATCACAAAATTCAAAGCAAAGAAAAAAATTTGAAAAAATTCATACGTATTCAGAAAAATGAAGAAATCATTTTCACCGAATCAAAAAAATTAAGTTGTCGGAAAATTTGTTAAACAATTTTATTTTTCATCAATTTGCTAATAACATTGTGGAATTATTATTATGCCGAATTAATGTCTTCAGCATATTTAATATGCATGATTTTTTACAGATTTTTATATCATCGAGAAGTGTTTGCAATTCGCTCTCATTTTTCGGAAACTTATGCGAAGTGAGCGTGAAGCGACAGAACTACCTTAACCAGCAATGTATCGTTGGTAAGTGACACGTGAACACAACTGGCATCGTTTGCCATACTGTATATTAGACACGAAAAACTCGCGTTTAATGTACTGCATGGCAATCATCGCCAAACTGGTCGAATAAACCGAATTTACAATGCTGCATGGAAACCATCGCCATATTTTTTTAATAGTGATTGTCAGGAAATTCTCTCCGTGTGAATAATTGTCACTTTATAGTTGACTGTACTATTAGTGTTGCATTATGAGACGAGCATTAATCTGTCTCACTCGATTTCACCATAACGATCGATCACTTCAGACAAGTGAGATTCTCGGTCTTTCGTTTGTTTTAATCGTCTCGTATCATCCCGATTTTACAATCACCAACGAGCGAGTTTGACACCTATCGAAAAATTCGTGAACGTCTATTGAAGTTATCAGAATTTAATATAAAAGTTAAGCTTGAAGCACGATTGAAAACCTATGTCCAATAATGGATTTTCAGCCTGCGCCTGCCGACACAAGCTCTAGGAAAAGAACACACGAATGTGCGTATGAAGCGCGTTGCTAATATCCACATTCATATATTGTGTGATGGCATACACCTTTGTATTACAAAATCCATCAATATTGACAACTAATGTCTTCAAAACTACTTTTTAACACCCGTGAACATTTTAGTAATTTTAGTTAGCTTAAAAACACAATTTTTAAATATTGCGTGTTCACCTACAACACCTATGGAATATCCTCAACCATTGCACTAATCGCGTTAGGATCACCTTATAAGTAACTATGCATTTTCAAATTCTTACGCACAAGCTGTTCTTCAAGAATATTTACATGAAAACAACTTCTAGCTGTGATTTTAGTAAATAATTGTTTGAAAAGTTTAATCATTTAACACAATTGCAGTTGGGAAAACATTAGGCACGCCGGACATTTTACGATACATTTTTATGTTTTGTTTTATATAACTTAATCTCGAGTCTCGATCGGACTACGAGAATCTCGGTTTGATAGCACGATATGAGAGGACTCGATCGATTAACGTTTCGAGAGGAGTCCTGCAATTCATTTATTCCTCGGATCGTCTCGCTCAAATGCAACACTATGTACTATTACGATTTCTCTGAGTGTTCCAAAGTGCCCCCGTTCCGATCTATCGTGATCTCCCGTATAGGTAATTTTCTATGGCGCATGATTACCAACCAATATACAAGATCTGAAACAAGATCGAACGATTCTTGGTCGGCGGTCATAAAAGTGAAAGAGTTACAAATAATATGCGAATTGCGAATTACTTGCGGCTCACGAGATCCGACGGTGTCGCTGCTTTGCCCTGGAGAAGGAGAAGGCGGAGGAGAAGTCAGCGCGGGAAATGCCGGGGTTCTGACTGGACACGCGTGTGTGGAGGCGTCACGGCGAAGGCTTCCCCTCGTATGTGCCACGGACTCTTGCCGTTTCACACTTCGATCCTCGCTATCGCCAGTCGAATTAGTGCGTTCGAGCGGGAATCGTTGATCCTCTCGCGCCGCAAAAGTTTCTCAATCGTCGCAGTTTCGTTATCTCTTCGTTATTTAAAATTTCCTCAACAACGACTTCTTGTCTTTTAAAAAAAAATTTTAAAACAGTCGACAAACAAACAAACAAAAACTCATAATGCAACGAACGACATTTTTATAAGACATGATAAACTATGAGCTCAATAGCGACTTATCAAAAAATGTAGTAACCATAATCACAATCAGTGCTGTGAATTCACCGGCACATGCCGGTTTTGCCGGCAAAGCTACCAGCTTATTTCCTAATTTAAAGTGATGACAACTCTTAAGACTTAAAAAAAATCGAGACCATTATAAATTGTGTAAACATCGCAAAAGAGACGAAAATAATCAAAGTGAAAAGATACATGTAATCACTAAATATATAAATGAGATATTAATTACCAATTTCTAAAGTGAATTACTCATTACATATTGTAAATAATAACAATTGTTCAATTGTAGATTATTAAGTAGACAAAAAGTATTCCAAAAAAAAAGATCGAATTTTCATACAAAACATATTTTAAAAAAAATTTACTATTTTAATTTCGAAAATTACGTGTGTGCCTAAATGTTTTTGTGACTAATCAACAAAGTGTAGTGAAAATCCGTTTCACCGGTAAACGTCGATCGATGGACGAGGGGGAGGGGGAAAAGCACGGAGATTCAGAGGAAGACGAAGAGGAATCCGAAGACAGTAGAGGAAAAATATTAATAACTCGAGAAAGAGGGGAAAAAGTTTTGTTTACTTCTTCGTAAGGAGATAGCGATGCACCCATGACCTTAAGCTTATTGAAAGATTCGCTGAGCCGTTGAGATTACGCTGGGAAATGTCAGCGGAGTGAGAGATGTCGTCGAAGAGTGAAAAGGTCGCAATGACCAAAACGTCCCGTGGCAAATTCGTGCTTTTAACATCACCAAAAACCTTAATACAATTGATAATTACTTACCACGCGATAACAGTTCTTAATTCAGAAGCTGTTGTATCAAAATGTTGCCTTCCTGGCCAAGTATTTTCAGTTTCTCACAATTTTACCTGCGCTTACGCGTCCGAATCGAGTCGCGAGCTTTATCCTTTGTCTCGAGCACTTCACGAGAATTTTACGTGCAGCGATTCTGCAAACTTGACTGTTACGAGTCTCGACGATATAAACGATAAAGTAATTCGTGCGCCCGCCGCTTGTCTCGATTTTTTGTTCGATGGCGAACATATTCCCGTGATATTTCAGTGCAAACCGAATTACGACGAAAGCGACTATGCGGCGAATCATGTAACTCTTCCGGTTCCCAGGCTTGCAAATCTAAGAATTTGCTGCGGTGCCACACAATTTTACGATGTGGAAAAAAGAGATTGCGTCGATAGAACGGACGACGCTAATTTGACAAAGTACTTTAGCTTTTTGGATGACTTTCTTGATTTTGTTACCGTCGATAGAGGATTTCCACGTTGTCAACATGCTGTCGCCGATCATGTTGTCAATGTCACTAAGGATTTCAAACGTGTACGAAACGACGGAACTCTCGAGGTGAGCAACGTAGGGTAAGATTGAAAATAAAAATTAAAAAAAAACTGCACACAAAAAATGAGGGTTATTAATAAAGAAATTGGGTAAATAAAAAATTGTAGTCACAATCATTCGTATATTATAGTCGGGAGGTAATCAAATCCTGGTAGAATTTGATTATTACTTTACAATTTTTTATTTACCCAATTTTTTAAATTAATTACACTAATTTTTTTGCAGTCGGGAATTTTTTTTTCAATTTATATAAGCGCTGTGAAGTGAGTTACAGAATATGCAAAAATGGCGGCCATCTTGTGGCATTTCGATATATTCAAACAGGTGAATTTCCTCTTTGATTAAACGCGAACTTAAATCTTTCGGAAATCGCAATTAGCCTTTTTGCCCTGTGGGAAGACGGGAGTAATGAGTTTGAATTTATCGCCAAGTTCGGAGATGCAGGAAATAGAAGTTTTGAAGTTTCTTCGATTGCGCTTCAGCCTTAAAACGAATTCCTCATTTTACGTGTTTTCAACAATGGAAAAATAATCTTTCATGAATTCTTTTATTTTAAGGGTGTTTCTTAGGTGCATTTTAACTGAGCTAAAATTTTGAGCAGACTTTAAATTCGCGAAAAAAGTAAAATTTCGAGAATGAAAAATGAAAAATCGACTTCATTGAAGATTTTAAGAAAATTGAATAATAGTAATAATGCGGGGAAATTATTTACGAATAAAATAAAACTGTATGTAGTGTACAACAATTTTTTTCCCTTAGGAAATTGATTCTTTGATTTTCCCGAATAAATATAATTTTTACTTTCAAACAATTTTATATGTTATTTTCATCTCGAGAAATGCTTGAAACGGCCCGAATTTTCGATATGTTTTCGTAGAATGGTTTGATTTTATGTTTACGTATAATAAAATGGGAATGTTAACAGCATTTTCGACGTAAATATTGTTCGTAAATTGCTAATAATAGATTATGATTATTATCATAAATTCTATATTGCTCCTCCATGCTATTATGTTATTTGCTTTAATCTTCTGAGTTAAATAAAGATAATCATTTATTTACTGATAAGTACCACAATTACGATAACCTCAATCCATCACAACAATAATTATGTGAATACAGAGAAAACATGTATAAAACATCGTGATTCAACATTACGCAATAAAAATGTAATTTTTCATAACATCCACTAATTGCAGTCGAATAACAATAATAATATAATCGAAATGCAAACTGCTTATGGCACGTTCGACGGGGAAGTCCCGTTGAAAAACTCCTATCTGTCGAGCAGAACAATCATCATATTCGAGTGACTCAAAAAATGGCGCCTTAACTGCCAATAATTGATAACAACTATGATTATTCGTATAAATTATTAATTCATGACCCTTATTTTGTTATTGTAGTATTTTCCCGAAAAAAAGTATTATATAAAAACTAAATAGTTTTAAGCTTGGCCATAAAAAATTATAATGCGTGCATACGACTATTCAAATAAAGAATTATTGAAATTATTTAGTGATTTCTAACCGATAATTAGTAAAATCCTTGAAAATAGCAGTTCTATGCATAAATGGAAAATTCACATAAAACTTTTGTGATCCAACGCTAAGAAATAAAAAATTCTGTGATTAAATTCACAAACTGCAGTAACATAGGAATGACAATGCATTCTAAACCCGATTTTCTCGAACACGTTTGTTGGGAAAGTCCCATTGAATAATTAATATGTGTTGAGTAGTGCAACATAATCATTTTTTATTATAGTAATAATAGATTTTTAATTACTTCTCACCAATAATTAGTAAAATCCTTGAAAATAGCTGTTCTGTGCATAAATGGAAAATTCACATAAAACTTTTGTGATCCAACGCTAAGAAATTAAAAACTTGTGAGATAAAATTTACAAACTGCACCGAGGAAAAAATTGGTAAGACCAACCGAATGTGCGGTTGCGGGTTGCGAAATAAACATTTGGTTAATTGGACATGTATATTTGGTTGAACGAACCAACGCATAGTTGAATCAACTTTCCTTAATTCACAATAACTATTATTTCGTTCACGGAACAAAATATTTCTTTCGCCGGCCGCAACCGCACATTTGATTGATTTTGCTTCCTCATAGAGGAAGCTTTGTTTTCATGAAAAAAAAAAATTTCGAGATTTTTATGTCAGATTACTCAGAATGGTCCAAAACGTCGAGAAAAGTCGGTTAGAAAAATTGTCCGAGTGTATGTATGAATGTGTGTATTTGTGTGTGTGATGAAAGGCAAAAAATTCATTTAACTGTAACTTTTGAACTATTCGACCGAATCAGCTCGAATTTTAACAACGTGTACAGTACTGCCTAATCTTCAATTGGTATAAATTTCGTAAAAATCGACTGACACATTTTAATTTTATAAGAATTTTTAGTTTTGAGAAAAGTACACCGAGAGAAAGGATTTCATTGACGCCAAAGAAATGGGTGGATTGATTTTTTTTTCATTGATTTCAATGAAATAGTGCATTTGAATTTCAAAGAGAACATTTCATTGCCTGTAAGTGAAGATTTACTTAGTGAGCATATAATAAAGAAACAGTTTCATCGTTTTAAAGAGACGTTTTCATTGGTTCAAAGAAACGTTTTCATTGATCTCTCTCTCGCACCTAACCTCACTTTTTTGTTTTCCGGTTCTCCCGAACGAACGGCTTTGAGTTTCGAGGAGCCAGAAGCTTAGCCTATTTCTGCCGTACTTCCTTACATACACACAAAATTTGAGTTTTATCTGCCGCGTACTTCAGGAAAAAATAGGTTTCGAAATTTTGAGCTGGTAAGAAGAAGGTTTCATTGAATCAGAGACGATATCTTTGAAATCAATGAAAATGGTTCATTGGTTCAAAGATATGTTTCTTCGAATCAATGTCACTACTTTTCATTGAGTTTGAGATCATTCAAAGAAAAGATAGTATTGAAATTCAAGTATTTCATTTCATTGGAAAAGATTTCCGTGAATCAATGAAACCTTTTCTCTCGGTGTACGTAAATGCTTTAGCTTGAACGAATTTTTAGCTATCGGGCTGAAACTTCGTATAAAAATGGAACAAAGTGATGCGATCTTTGGTATTAAATTTGGGCGAAAGCTGCAAAGCGGTTCGGTTTTTATGATATTTTGAATTTCTCGAAAAATGTTCGTTTTGCTCTAATTGAGGTAACATTTCAACAAATCAATTGAAATTTTTTACACTGCAACAATAACATTCAGCCCTGCTACGTATCAAATTTGGTGATGATCAGTAAAGCGGTTCAGATTTTACGTAATTTTGAATTTTTAAAAAATTGACTGGTGTCGCTCTGCATTTTGTAAAACATCAGAAAATAAGAATAAAATATAACAATGATGCAAAGTAGAAGTTTGCACATTGCTTCCTCATTATTTTTCGCTTTTCACAAAGCTTCCTCTATGAGGAAGCCAAAATCGATTAGCATATTTCCTCATAGAGATAGCTTTGTAAAAAGCGAAAAATAATGAGAAAGCAATTTGCAAGGTTCTACTTTGCATCCTTGTTTTTCTCAGTGTGCGATAACATAGGAATGCATTTTAAACACGATCGTCTAGAACACGTTTTTTTGAGGAAGTCCCACTGAAGAATTAACATGTGTCGAGTAGTGCAACATAATTATTATTATTATAATTATAGTAATAAATAGATTTTTTATTATTTAATTATAGTAACAATAATTTTGCTCCCTCAAAGAGGAAGCTTTGTTTTCATGAAAATTTTTTTTTCGAAATTTTCATGTCAGTACACTCAGAATGGGCCAAAACGTCGAGAAAAGTGATTTAGAAAAAATGTCTGTTTGTGTGTGTGTGTGTGTGTGTGTGTATGTTACACGATCGAAAAATGTAAACCTTTATAACTCGGGAATGGCTTGAGATATCAAGCTGAAATTTGGACCATAGATAGAGGGATCAAGCCTCATCGTTCATGCAGATTTTTGTTAAAATCCACTTCATCGTTAAATTATTACGCGTTTTTTAATTTTTTGAAAAATGTCTGTTTACGCGATAACTCTTTCAATTTTCGAGATATTGATCTTAAAATTGGTATGAATGTGAGCTTTCATACGCCGGTGATCGCTGTTGAATTTGGTTAAGATCGGTTGAACCGTTAAAATTTTATGATGTTTTGAATTTTTCAAAAAATTGACATTATCGCTCTATTGTAACTTTTGCAAAACTTAAGATAGCAAGCTCAAATTTTGTATATAAATGAAACAATATTCAGCCATTATATGTGTATAATGTAGTGACGAACGGTATGAAATTTTTGATTTTATGGAATGTTGAATTATTTTTAAAAATATACATTATCACATTCACTTTCGGAAACGCTCTAATAATCACGAAATAACGCAATAACGAAATAGAAAAAGCGAATCCACAACATGTATATTTATCTAATTCAAACAAGGATGCAAAGTAGAACCTTCAACATTGCTTCCTCATTATTTTTCGCGTTTTACACAGCTTCCTCTATGAGGAAGCCAAAAATTGAATAACATACTTCCTCATAGAGGTAGCTTTGTAAAACGCGAAAAATAATGAGGAAGAAATGTGGCAAGGAGATGTGGTAAGAAGCAAGGTTCTACTTTGCATCTTTTTTTTAAATTATTTCTCACTAATAATTAGTAAAATCCTTGAAAATCGTAGTCCTGTGCACACTGTAAAAAATGTTTGTTTCAAAATTAATATACAGTATATAAAGCTCGGATGCATATACTGTTATATCAATTTTCAGATGCATTCGTCATTAACAAATACCAATTTTTAGTAATTTTCAAATACCAGTATCAGAGAATTCTTATACTATTCTTAAATTTACTATAAAAGTGTATTAATATGGAATTCATATACTCGTTTCGTAAATCTCATATCGTTTGGTATATTAATTCACCTGCATTTTTAACAGTGTAAAACATTCGTTTTTGAAAATCAATATACCGTATATAAAGCTCGAATGCCTATACCGTATATTAATTTTCAGATGCATTCATCATTGACAAATACAATATATGTTTATTAAAATGAAAATTCCAATACTCACGTACTGTAATTTTCAAATACTTGTATCGTAGAATTCTCATACTACTGTAAAAATGCACAATAAAAGTATATTAAAATGGAATTCGTATTCCCGTTTCGTAAATCTCATATTGTTTTATATATTAAATTCTCTTGCATTTTTAACAGTGCATAAATGGAAAATTCACATAAAACTTTTGTGATCCAACGTTAAGGAATAAAAAATTCTGTGATTAAATTTACAAACTGCAGTAACATAGGAATGACAATGCATTCTAAACACGATTCTCTAGAACACGTTTGTTGGGAAAGTCCCGTTGAAGAATTAATATGTGCCGAGTAGTGCAACATGATCAATGACTAGTACTTACATCTCGTGCCATACAACTCAATAGCCTTAGTAGCAATAAGCCTTCTCAGAAACGAGGTGAGACTCGATATGAGTTGTATTACCACAATCGTCTATCACCTCGGTTAAGTCTGAGTCTGCTAAACTCGTTTGATTCTCTTCAACGTGACCTTCACATGCACTCGTAGTTTCCGTCTCGTTTCTTCGTATTTACGTTGTCGTTGTACTTTTTTGATGCTGTTCAATTCACAAAGTCTGTCTCTTTATCTCTGGAATCGCCTTATTTCACGTCTCACTTTGTCTTGAGACTCTTATAATTAGCACTAACTTTATTTTCATTCAGCGCGTTATTTCTCACGGTTGAGATCAAGAGCGATATTAACGACACGTGTAACATCAGCTGATACTTTTTTTAAGGAATATTTTATGAAATTGATATTTTAGTCTAAAAACATCGATTTTTTTACATCGATAGTTACCGAAATAAATTTATTTATTTTCACATCTGGTGGAAAAAGCTAATTTAAACATTTATATGGTAATAATTAAATTTTTATAGATTTACAATATTTTGTGGGATCGATATTTTCGTCTAAAAATATTGATTTTTTGCATTGATATTTACCGAAATAAATTTATTTGTTTCCACATGTGGAAAATCTTAATTTAAACATTTATATGGTAATAATTAAATTTTGATAGATTTAGAATATTTTGTGGGATCGATATTTTTGTCTAAAAATATAGATTTTTTGTATTGATATTTACCGAAATAAATTTATTTGTTTCCACATGTGGAAAATCTTAATTTAAACATTTATATGGTAATAATGAAATTTTTATAGATCTTCAATATTAAGTGTGTAACGATATCTAATGGATCACTCTTTTTGTGTTAAATATTTTGTAATATCGATACTTTACTTGGGCTCCATTTTTCGGGAGGAAAGTGAAATGTGGTATTATTTATTTTGCCAGCACACTTACTTTCGCCTCTGGTATATAGGCTACGTATTCGTCAGCGCATTTCACGGGAACGTTGAGATAAACAGATAGGAGGGTATTACTATCGATATTCACCGAAGCGCGATAGAGTCTTACACGGGTGTTAACGCTCGGTGCAAGGAATAGATGCGCTTATCTTGTTTCGTGCGCAGGATAATTATAATAATTAATGGAAGACTGGTTTCCTTGCGGATCTTCAAGAGACGACGATGATGCTCTTCCCTTTAGACTCGCTGCGGTAACATCCATTTCTCAATGTAGCGTACGAAATACCAGCTGGCAATGTACTTCCGGAGTTTTTACCCTAGTGATAATATATCTGACGTTTTTTTTTTTTTTTTGGGGAATTAATGATGTTAGATAATGATGATGATAATTTTGTTTTTTTTCTAGTTTATATTTCTATTATAATTATTATTATTATCAATCATCATATAATATTCTTCATTCACAATGTACAAAAAAAATTATGTACAAGAATAAATGACAATATAGTGGAATGAAGTCGGTGTATAAATTGGTCAGAATTGGTATGTTTTTACAAATGTATTTTCACTGAATACACGTAGAATTTTTAGGATGCAACAAAAAATCGAGATTTTTAGAAAAATTCCAGATTTTTAGGAAAATTCCAGATTTTAAAGAAAATTCCAGATTTTTAGGAAAATTCCAAATTTTTAGGAAAATTCCAGATTTTTTAGGAAAATTCCAGATTTTTTAGGACAATTTCAGATTTTTAAGAAAACTCCAGATATTTAGGAAAATTCCAGATTTTCAGAGTAATTCCAGATTTTCAGGGTAATTCCAGATTTTTAGGAAAATTCCAGATTTTTAGGAAAATTCCAGATTTTCAGGAAAATTCCAGACTTCGGGATAATTTCAGATTTTCGGGAAAATTTCAAATTTTTGGGGAAATTTCAGATTGTCCGAAAAATTCCGTTTTTTTTTTTCAGGAAAATTCAAGATTTTCAAGAAAATTCAAGATTTTCAGGAAAATTCAAGATTTTCAGGAAAATTCAAGATTTTCAGGAAAATTCAAGATTTTCAGGAAAATTCAAGTTTTTCAGGAAAATTCAAGATTTTCAGGAAAATTCAAGATTTTCAGGAAAATTCAAGATTTTCAGGAAAATTCAAGATTTTCAGGAAAATTCAAGATTTTCAAGAAAATTCAAGATTTTCAAGAAAATTCAAGATTTTCAGGAAAATTCCAGATTTTCAGGAAAATTCCAGATTTTCAGGAAAATTCCAGATTTTCATGAAAAATCCTGATTTTAATAAAAATTCCAGGTACTGAAAGAAATTGTAGCCGTTTTCATACAATTTCTATTAATGTGTATATTATTAGAAATTTTTTATAGATTACTAGAAATGTTTTATATATTTTACCGAAAAAATTTAATAGACTTTCAGAGAAATATTTTCACCAGGACATTACACATATCCGTTAATAGGAGTGGAGTTTGCTAGTCATAGGCAACCGTGTTTCGTAGAGAGTAGACGCTGTAACGGTGTATAAACAAATATAAGTTACGATGACGATGAGCTAATATTGGCAGCGTCATCCCTGGAGTAAAGACGGCAAAAGAGCTCTTGCTCTTACCCATGCCGAACTCTCTGGTGCTTATCTATTCTTTATTTTTTTTTCTCCACACTATAACCGTATCTGACTCCCCCATGCGCGTTGACGGATTTTAAACAGACGACGGGTAGAATAGTTTCCACTCTATGTTTTTGCTTGCTGAATCTCGGCATCCACTTTCGCTCATCAAGCAACTTCTTCTATGACCATCTTCTTTTTAACAATGAAAAGCAAATGGCCTTTATTCCATGCCCAATAATAATTTATTATAACAAAGATCTTGTAGGTAAAATAATAATGATCATTTTTGGTCAGCGATTTTTAGGTCCGGAAATAAAATATTTGCTCAGTGAAATATTAAAAAAAGAGTATTAATAGGAGCGAAATATCATTATGAATAATAATTAGACAGCAATAGCTGAAATGGTTTTTATAATTGAGATTTAAAAAAAAATTTATTGAAGCAAACAATTATTTCTAAATGACCTTGTAGGTAAAATAATAACAATTTATTCTCAGCAATTTTTAGGTTCATGAAATAAAATATTTACTCAGGAAAATATTTAAAAAAATGATTATTAATAGGAGCGAAATATCATTATGAATAATAATTAGACAGCAATAGCAGAAATTATTTTAAAAATTAAGATTTTTAAATTTATTTATTGAAGCAAACAATCGTTTCTAAAAGACCTTGCAGGTAAAATAATAACAATTTAATCTCAGCGATTTTTAGGTCCATGAATTGAAATATTTACTCAGGAAAACATTTAAAAAATGATTATTAATAGAAGCGGAATATCAATATGAATAATAATTAGACAGCAATAGCTGAAATTATTTTTAAATTTGAGATTTAAAAAATTTAATTATTGTAGCAAATAATTATTTATAAAAAACCTCGTAGGTAAAATAATAACAATTTTTGCTGGGCGATTTTTAGGCCTATGAAATAAAATATTTACTCAGGAAAACATTAAAAAAAAAGATTATTAATAGAAGCGGAATATCAATATGAATAATAATTAGACAGCAATAGCTGAAATTATTTTTAAATTTGAGATTTAAAAAATTTAATTATTGTAGCAAATAATTATTTATAAAAAACCTCGTAGGTAAAATAATAACAATTTTTGCTGGGCGATTTTTAGGTCTATGAAATAAAATATTTACTCAGGAAAACATTTAAAAAATGATTATTAATAGAAGCGGAATATCAATATGAATAATAATTAGACAGCAATAGCTGAAATTATTTTTAAATTTGAGATTTAAAAAATTTAATTATTGTAGCAAATAATTATTTATAAAAAACCTCGTAGGTAAAATAATAACAATTTTTGCTGGGCGATTTTTAGGTCTATGAAATAAAATATTTACACAGGAAAACATTTAAATAAATGATTATTAATAGAAGCGAACTATCATTATGAATAATAATTAGACAGCAATAGCTAAAATTATTTTTATAATTGAAAATTTTATTTATTGAAGCACATAATTATTTCTAAAAAGTTAATAAGGAAAGAAAAAATGATAATCAGGTGAGGTCGGCACGCGACTAGTGTACGGTATTTAGCACTACCGTTATATGTGAATAGCCATCGTAGACGTTGACTTCGTTTGCGAATCGAATTATCGAGCGCCAGATCTTTTTGCTCAGGAATATCCAGAATTTGTTAAAAAAGAATAATCACTGGTGTCGACCAGGTTTTTCCGTGTCTATCTGCATGAAAATGTTATGCAATGGACGATAAGCCAATTGTAGTAGTAATTTAAGAAGGCTACAAAAGTGAAATGAGGAAAAAACGTGCTTTGAATAATTGAATCTCAATAAGAGGTGTAACAATACCTCGGTTTGCTATATCCTATGCTATGTTTTTTTTACTTGATGCTATACTATAAATACACTGTCAAAGATCGGAAGTTTTGATGCATAAACTCGTAAATTAAATTAAATTCCCAATTTTTATATGAAAAACGTACTTTTACAGTAAAATTAAAGCAGATTATAAAAAAAATTGTACTTGTACAGTAAGGTTAAAGAAAATTATTAAACTTTACGTTTTTTTACACTGAAATTAAAGAAAATTATAAAAATACAAAAATACTTTTACAGTAAAATTAAAGTAAATTATTAAAATTACTATACCATATATTAATTGCTTCCTCATAGAGGAAGCTTTGTTTTCATGAAAAATTTTTTTTCGAGATTTTCATGTCAGTACACTCAGAATGGGCCAAAACGTCGAGAAAAGTGATTTAGAAAAAATGTCTGTGTGTGTGTGTATGTTATACGATCGAAAAATGTAAATCTTTATAACTCGGGAATGCCTTGAGATATCAAGCTGAAATTTGGACCATAGATAGAGGGTTCAAGCCTCATCGTCCATATAGATTTTTGTTAAAATCCACTTCATCGTTAAATTATTACGCGTTTTTAAATTTTTTGAAAAATGTGTGTTTACGCGATAACTCTTTCAATTTTCGAGATATTGATCTTAAAATTGGTATGAATGTGAGCTTTCATACGCCGGTGATCGCTATTGAATTTGGTTAAGATCGGTTGAACCGTTAATATGTTATGATGTTTTGAATTTTTCAAAAATTGACATTATCACTCTATTGTAACTTTTGCAAAACTTAAGATAGCGAGCTCAAATTTTGTATATAAATGAAATAATATTCAGCCATTATATATGTATAATTTAGTGACGTGCGGTATGAAATTTTTGATTTTATGGAATGTTGAATTATTTTAAAAAATATACATTATCACATTCACTTTCGGAAACGCTCTAATAATCACGAAATAAGGTAATAACGAAATAGAAAAAGCGAATCCACAACATATATATTTATCTAATTAAAACAAAGATGCAAAGTAGAACCTTGCACATTGCTTCCTCATTATTTTTCGCGTTTTACAAAGCTTCCTCTATGAGGAAGCCAAAGATTGAATAACATACTTCCTCATAGAGGTAGCTTTGTAAAACGCGAAAAATAATGAGGAAGCAATGTGCAAGGTTCTACTTTGCATCCTTGTTTTACATTGCACTTGGATAATAAATTTCGTATGCTAATTTATGCATAAAAACTTCGATTACTTATACACTAAATTTCAAGTAGATTTTTTTTTATAGTGGATATTTTAATTCCATAAAACACTGTGTAATTCAAAAGTGAGCGAAAAGCAACGTTCAATTTTTTTGTAATAATTAAAAAAACTTAATTTTTAATTTTTTGGGAAAATAAAACTTGTAGCTATACAAATACATTTCCAGTCATCAAGATGTTTAAAAAATCTATATTTTACTTTAGGTATCAACAAAGTTTTTATATCAATTAGATAGGCGCTAATTAAAAAATATATTTCTCTTATTTTTATTTACAGAAAGTAATCGAATTTTCAGACTATCAGTAATAAATTTATACAAATCAGCTATCGATATTTCAATTCGATAAAACACAGTATAAGTCTATGAGCATAAATCACAAAAGTGAGCTAAACTCAGTTTTTAATTTGTTTTTTGAATAATGAAAAAAAAAATTAAATTTTTATGTTTCACAAAATATATTCCTGGTAATTATTTTGTGAAAATGTATATTTTACTTAGGCTATCAACAAAATTTAAATGTCAATTAGATAGGCCTTAATTTATACAAAAGCTTCTCTTACGTCATTCTATTTATTCAGGCTCATTCGACCCCCTTAAAATACAGCCATTCCTAAATCTCTGTTTACTGCCTCTTCGAATTCTCGACAGTCGACTTTAATTAATATATTAGAACTAGTGATGATTTGAAACGAGTTTATTAAGTGGTTGAATGCAGTCTCCACGTGGCTGAGTAATAACAAATCATAATATCTCACAATTTGTAAGCATCTGCTGGCTCTGAGCTCATCAAATAGATTGCCGAAGATTACCCAGTGCTAGTCATAAAGCTTATTCGGCAGCATCGACGAACATGTAGACGGATCGATGAATTTTGGCGAGCCTCAGGTTTTCACGAGGTCGTTGCCAGAGCCCATATTTGCACTAGGCAAATAAATGCCAGAGACGGTGCGGAATATTTTGCACACGCATATAGTCACTCTGCTGATTCCTGACAAAATCGCAGTGCTAAAACTTATTTTATGACATTCTGTCACTTTTCAGCCACTTTGCAAAAATTATTTTTTAACTTTCTCAGTAATTTATTGCAATTAATAAAATTATAGTTATAATACTTAAAAGTATTTTTTGTGATTTTTTTTTGCAGATTTTTTTTCACACTAAAAAAATTGCGAAAAAATATTAGTAAAATTGGAGATAGAAAATAAAAGGTGTAAAACTTTTAATTTTTTGTGGTTTTACCAGCCTTTTTTATGTGATGTTATTTGTTTATTTTTTATGTGTTTTTAGATGCGATAGTAGTTGTATTTTAAATAAAATTTATTCGATTTTTTAAGCATCAAACAATTTTTTTTTTTTTGGATCCTTTGAAATATCTATTTTTCTTTTTATTTTAGAGAATGTATAGGAATGCGGGGCGAACTCATAGGGAAATCAACGCTGCGGGCGTCGAATATTTGAGGAGTTTAAAAAAGAACCGAAATATCCGTTTTTATAGGAAAATTGCACAATGTCATCATAAAGTGATTTTTTTGAGTTGCTCAATTATTTATTTGCACTAGGCAAATAAATGCCAGAGACGGTGCGGAATATTTTGCACACGCATATAGTCCCTCTGCTGATTCCTGACAAAATCGCAGTGCTAAAACTTATTTTATGACATTCTGTCACTTTTCAGCCACTTTGCAAAAATTATTTTTTAACCTTCTCAGTAATTTATTGTAATTAATAAAATTATAGTTATAATACTTGAAAGTATTTTTTATGATTTTTTTTTGCAGATTTTTTTTCACACCGAAAAAATTGCGAAAAAATATTTGTATTTTTGAATTGTAAAATTGGAGATAGAAAATAAAAGGTGTAAAGCTTTTAATTTTTTTGTGGTTTTACCAGCCTGTTTTTTTATGTGATATTATTTGTTTATTTTTTATGTGATTTTAGATGCGATAGTAGTTGTATTTTAAGTAAAATTTATTCGATTTTTTAAGCATCAAACATTTTTTTTTTTTTTGGATCCTTTGAAATATCTATTTTTATTTTTATTTTAGAGAATGTATAGGAATGCGGGGCGAGTTCATAGGGAAATCAACGCTGCGGGCGTCGAATATTTGAGGAGTTAAAAAAAGAACCGAAATATCCGTTTTTATAGGAAAATTGCACAATGTCATCATAAAGTGATTTTTTTGAGTTGCTCAATTATTCAATGCCCAGAATATAGATCTTTCTTTATATTCCGTGCACATCCGAAAAATTATATAAAATTTAGAGAAAAATTTAAATAAAAAACTAAGAATTTTTAATTGGTGTGTAAATTATTATAAATTATTTCAATTTTTCAATAAATTTCAATTTATTTATAATATTTTACGTGAGATATAGCAAAATGTAAATTTATGGAAATATTCAAAATTCTATAAAATCCGAATCCCTTTACCGATCATTACGAAATTTGGTACGTATGAGCACTGCATACTATTGTTAATGTGTAGAAAATTTCGATTGATTCGGTGATATTTTACGTGAGTTGGAGCAAACCGTACATTTTTCGATAAATTCGAAATCCCGTAAAAACCAAACCTATTTATAGATTCATCTCAAATTCAATACCGATCCTCCTTTAGCATGGCTTTATTTGTATAAAATTATTTAGCTCGATCGCTTCAAATTTGCGGAAGCTAGAGAGCCTACAGACTTTTTTCTAAAAATTCAAAATTGAATAAAAAATAATCTTATATTCGAAATTGTTTGCAAATGATTACAAACACAGGGGCCTACTTGCCCCACGTGTGTGCCAAATTTCAGCTCGATTTATAAAGCCATTCTTTAAGTACCTAAGTTTGAATACACACATACGGGTCATTCCACTCCAAGTGGGCCACCCAAATTTAGCATGGTCGCGAAAAGGGTTCATAATTTTTTCAAAAGTTGTTTAAAGTATCGCGAACATCCATAAATAATTTCAAAATTTTATCACCTACGGTTTGCTCAAGATTTAATAACGATTTTTTTAATCTCATATTTTTTCAATTCGCTGTATATTCAAAATTACCGATCGTACAAAAAAAATTGTTCCTGTATAAAATTCAAGTCTCCGAATGTACTGTTTAATAAAAAAATTTCCATAGACCCACAAAAAAATTTTCTCCCATTTTTCGGCAAGATAAAGTAATAATATTTTTTTTCGTTGATACAGAACATTCAGATTTTTCTAAAAATTTCACAGAATTCCCATAATTATGCTTACAAATAACAGAAAAATTCGCGTGATGGCAAATTAATGGTTCACTTGATATCGAATGACCCATATATACATTTTTTCAAACCACTTTTCTCGATGTTTTGGACCATTCTGAGTGTCTTCACATGAAAATCTCGAAAAACAAATTTTTTTCACGAAAACGAAACTTCCTCTAGAAAAAAGCAACAAAAAGTAGAACATTGCGCACTGCTTCCTCATTATTTTTCGTTTTTTACAAAGCTTCCTCTCTGAGGAAACAAAAAAGTATGTTATTCAATTTTGGCTTCCTCATAGAGGAAGCTTTGTAAAAACCGAAAAATAATGAGGAAGCAGTGTGCACGGTTCTACTTTGCATCCTTTTTTAAATTAGATAAATAAACATGTTGTGAATTCGCTTTTTCTATTTCGTTATTCCGTTATTTCGTTATTATTGAGCGTTTTCGAAAGTAAATGTGATAACGTATATTATTAAAAATAATTCGACATTCCATAAAATCACAAATTTCATACCGTTTGTCATTAAATTATACATATATAATGACTGAATATTGTTTCATTTATATACAAAATTTGAGCTTGCTATTTTAAGTTTTGCAAAAGTTACAATAGAACGATAATGTACATTTTTTGAAAAATTCAAAATTCCATAAAACCTGAACCACTTTACCGATTCGAGCCAAATTCAATACCAAACAGCATTGAGTTCACCTACTCGTATAACCAACTATTTAGCAAAATAGACTAAATTTTACGAAAGTTAGAGCGACCACGTCCTTTTTTCAAAACAATCAAAACGGCTTAAAATCGAAATTTTCGCACAGATTTTGTCGAAAATTGCCACAGTTGAAGAGGATCTGCTGCTACACTAGTGTGCCAAATTTGAGCGTGATATACAAAACGGTTCTTGAGTTAACGGCGTTCGAATTTTCGGAGTTGTATACATACACACACACATACACATACATACATACGGACATTTTTTCTAGATCACTTTTTTGGACGTTTTGGACTATTCTAAGTGTCCTGACATAAAAATCTAAAAAAAAAAAAATTTTCATGAAAACATAGCTTCCTCTATGAGGAAGCAAAAAGCAAAAAAAAGTAGAACCTTGCACACTGCTTCCTCATTATTTTTCGTTTTTTACAAAGCTTCCTCTCTGAGGAAACAAAAAAGTATGTTATTCAATTTTCGCTTTTTCATAGAGGAAGCTTTGTAAAAAGCGAAAAATAATGAGGAAGCAGTGTGCACGGTTCTACTTTGCATCCTTTTTTAAATTAGATAAATAAACGTGTTGTGAATTCGCTTTTTCTATTTCGTTATTCCGTTATTTCGTTATTATTAGAGCGTTTTCGAAAGTAAATGTGATAACGTATATTATTAAAAATAATTCAACATTCCATAAAATCACAAGTTTCCTACCGTTTGTCACTAAATTATACATATATAATGGCTGAATATTGTTTCATTTATATACAAAATTTGAGCTCGCTATTTCAAGTTTTGCAAAAGTTACAATAGAGCGATAATGTCAATTTTTTGAAAAATTCAAAATTCCATAAAATCTGAACCACTTTACCGATTCGAGCCAAATTCAATACCAAACAGCATTGAGTGCACCTACTCTTATAACCAACTATTTAGCAAAACAGACTAAATTTTACGAAAGTTAGAGCGACCACGTCCTTTTTTCAAAAAATTCAAAACGTCTTAAAATCGAAATTTTCGCACAGATTTTGTCGAAAATGGCTACAGTTGAAGAGGGTCTGCTGCTGCACTTGTGTGCCAAATTTGAGCGTGATATACAAAACGGTTCTTGAGTTATCGGCGTTCGAATTTTCGGAGTTGTATACATACATACACATACATACATACGGACATTTTTTCTAGATCACTTTTTTGGACGTTTTGGACTATTCTAAGTGTCCTGACATAAAAATCTAAAAAAAAAATGTTCATGAAAACATAGCTTCCTCTATGAGGAAGCAAAAAGCAAAAAAAAGTAGAACCTTGCACACTGCTTCCTCATTATTTTTCGTTTTTTACAAAGCTTCCTCTCTGAGGAAACAAAAAAGTATGTTATTCAATTTTGGCTTCCTCATAGAGGAAGCTTTGTAAAAAGCGAAAAATAATGAGGAAGCAATGTGCACGGTTCTACTTTGCATCCTTTTTTTAAATTAGATAAATAAACATGTTGTGAATTCGCTTTTTCTATTTCGTTATTCCGTTATTTCGTTATTATTAGAGCATTTTCGAAAGTAAATGTGATAACGTATATTATTAAAAATAATTCAACATTCCATAAAATCACAAATTTCATACCGTTTGTCATTAAATTATACATATATAATGACTGAATATTGTTTCATTTATATACAAAATTTGAGCTCGCTATTTCAAGTTTTGCAAAAGTTACAATAGAGCGATAATGTCAATTTTTTGAAAAATTCAAAATTTCATAAAATCTGAACCACTTTACCGATTCGAGCCAAATTCAATACCAAACAGCATTGAGTGCACCTACTCTTATAACCAACTATTTCGCAAAATAGACTAAATTTTACGAAAGTTAGAGCGACCACGTCCTTTATTCAAAAAATTCAAAACGGCTTAAAATCGAAATTTTCGCAGAGATTTTGTCGAAAATTGGTACAGTTGAAGAGGGTCTGCAGCTACACTAGTATGCCAAATTTGAGCGCGATATACAAAACCGTTCTTGAGTTATCGGCGTTCGAATTTTCGGAGTTGTATACATACACACACACATCCATACATACGGACATTTTTTCTAGATCATTTTTCTGGACGTTTAGGACAATTCGAAGTGTCCTGACATAAAAATCTCGAAAATTTATTTTTTCATGAAAACAAAGCTTCCTCTATGAGGAAGCAAAAAATAGATAAAAATCCTTGTTCTACCGATAAATGTCTTGTATCTGTTTTTTACCGGCGTGGTTTTCACCTGTATCGGAAACACCTAAGCAAAACTCGTAAAATTGTCGAATAGCGTGCGAGCGAACACCACTAAAGGATCGCGCGCGCGTCTTTTCGTAAAGCTTTGCTTCGAGAATTCCCTGCGAGAGTCCCAAACACCTGTAGAGTCCCATTTCTCGTAGAACGGCTGGGATTACTTCGCTCCCGCGACGTCGAGCGTACGTACACTCGACTTCTCACACGCTGTCCTCTACTGAACCTCTATACCCTCGCGATATTCCTCTCCCTCTTTTTCTCGCGCTCTTAAAAAACTCTTGCAGTCCATCCGCAGCGTCTTTGCTGTACGACGACGACTCTTGCGGTTCTCTCACTTTCCCATGAATATTTTTCGCTCGAGAATATTTTTCTCGTGCGCGACAACGCTACTCTTCTCTTACATCTCCTAAGTAACGAGACTCGCTGTACGCGTAAAGCAATTTCTTATCTCTGGCTCGTGGTACTCGCCGGGAATACGACTAGAGGAAAAGAGTCTACAGGATATCTGTGGGACGTTGGCTCGACGTAAAAAAATATGTTGGACAGGAATAATGAATTGGGGGCGGGAAAAGATCGTTGGGCAGATGAATTCAATGCTAGTTTATTCATAGCAATGAGAGCCAAGTACACGAGAAATATGGAACTACCATTTTACTGTCAGTTTTGAATACAATTTCTTTTTTATTTTGTACAATTTATATATGGTTTTTTTTTGTAATTTTTTTTTTAATTTCAATTCGTTTGGTAGATTTATTTAATGACATTTTATTCGTAGATAAGCGAGCAAAGTTCGTGAGAAATATTTAACATTTTACTGTCAATTCTGAATACGATTTTGATAATTTTGTGCTAATTATTTATGGTTTTTTAAAATTGTTTTAAATTTTAGTCAATACGTTTGGTAGATTTATTTAATGGTATTTTATTTATAGAAGAGCGAGCCAGCTACACGAGTTAGTTCCAAATACAATTTTTTTTTAAATTTTGTATAAATTATACATGATTTTTAAAAAAATGTTCATTAAAAAAATTCAATCCATTTGGTAGATTTTTAAAATGGTATTTTATTTATAGAAAAGCGAGTAAAGTTCACGAGAAATATTTAACTAACATTTTACTGTCAGTTCTGAATACAATATTTGTAATTTTCCGCAAATTATTTATGGTTTTTTTTTTTAATTTTAAATTTTAGTCAATAGGTTTGGTAGATTTATTTAATGGTATTTTATTTATAGAAGATCGAGCCAGCTACACGAGTTAGTTCCAAATACAATTTAAAAAAAATGTTTGTATAAATTATACATGATTTTTTAAAAATGTTCATTAAAAAAATTCAATCCATTTGGCAGATTTTTTAAATGGTATTTTATTCATAGAAAAGCGAGTAAAGTTCACGAGAAATATTTAACTAACATTTTACTGTCAGTTCTGAATACAATTTTTGTAATTTTCCGCAAATTATTTATGGTTTTTTAAAAAAAAATTTAATTTTAGTCAACAGGTTTGGTAGATTTATTTAATGGTATTTTATTTATAGAAGATCGAGCCAGCTACACGAGTTAGTTCCAAATACAATTTAAAAAAAAATTTTGTATAAATTATACATGATTTTTAAAAAATGTTCATTAAAAAAATTCAATCCATTTGGTAGATTTTTTAAATGGTATTTTATTTATAGAAGATCGAGCCAGCTACACGAGTTAGTTCCAAATACAATTTAAAAAAACAATTTTGTATAAATTATACATGATTTTTAAAAAATGTTCATTAAAAAAATTCAATCCATTTGGTAGATTTTTTAAATGGTATTTTATTCATAGAAAAGCGAGTAAAGTTCACGAGAAATATGTAACTAACATTTTACTGTCAGTTCTGAATACAATTTTTGTAATTTTCCGCAAATCATTTATGGTTTTTTAAAAAAAAAAATTAATTTTAGTCAATAGGTTTGGTAGATTTATTTAATGGTATTTTATTTATAGAAGATCGAGCCAGCTAAACGAGTTAGTTCCAAATACAATTTAAAAAAAAATTTTGTATAAATTATACATGATTTTTTAAAAATGTTCATTAAAAAAATTCAATCCATTTGGTAGATTTTTTAAATGGTATTTTATTTATAGAAAAGCGAGTAAAGTTCACGAGAAATATTTAACTAACATTTTACTGTCAGTTCTGAATACAATATTTGTAATTTTCCGCAAATTATTTATGGTTTTTTTTTTTTTTAAATTTAAATTTTAGTCAATAGGTTTGGTAGATTTATTTAATGGTATTTTATTTATAGAAGATCGAGCCAGCTACACGAGTTAGTTCCAAATACAATTTAAAAAAAAATGTTGTATAAATTATACATGATTTTTTAAAAATGTTTATTAAAAAAATTCAATCCATTTGGTAGATTTTTTAAATGGTATTTTATTCATAGAAAAGCGAGTAAAGTTCACGAGAAATATTTAACTAACAATTTACTGTCAGTTCTGAATACAATTTTTGTAATTTTCCGCAAATTATTTATGGTTTTAAAAAAACAAATTTAATTTTAGTCAATAGGTTTGGTAGATTTATTTAATGGTATTTTATTTATAGAAGATCGAGCCAGCTACACGAGTTAGTTCCAAATACAATTTTCTTAAAAATTTTGTATAAATTATACATGATTTTTTAAAAATGTTTATTAAAAAAATTCAATCCATTTGGTAGATTTTTTAAATGGTATTTTATTCATAGAAAAGCGAGTAAAGTTCATGAGAAATATTTAACTAACATTTTACTGTCAGTTCTGAATACAATTTTGTAATTTTGTGCAAATTATGGTTTTTAAAATTTATTTTCGTCAATTCGTTTGATAGATTTATTTAACAGTATTTTATTAATAGAAAATCGAACCTAATACACAAGAAATATAAAACTAGCATTTTACTGTTATAGTTGTCGATGCAATTTTTGCAATTTTCTACAAATTATTTATGACTTTTTAGATTTCAGTCAATTTGTTATGTGGAGAAATTTCGCGCAATTTAATTAATTTAATACCGAGCCAACTATGCGAGAAATATAAGAATTTATCATTTTTGCTTCCTCATAGAGGAAGCTTTGTTTTCATGAAAAATTTTTTTTTCGAGATTTTCATGTCAGTATACTCAGAATGGGCCAAAACGTCGAGAAAAGTGATTTAGAAAAAATGTCTGTATGTGTGTGTGCATGTGTGTATGTTACACGATCGAAAAATGTAAACCTTTATAACTCGGGAATGCCTTGAGATATCAAGCTGAAATTTGAACTATAGATAGAGGGATCAAGCCTCATCGCTCATACAGATTTTTGTTAAAATCCACCTCATCGTTAAATTATTACGCGTTTTTTAATTTTTTGAAAAATGTCTATTTACGCGATAACTCTTTCAATTTTCGAGATATTCATCTTAAAGTTGGTATAAATGTGAGCTTTCATACGCCGGTGATCGCTATTGAATTTGGTTAAGATCGGTTGAACCGTTAAAATTTTATGATGTTTTGAATTTTTCAAAAAATTGACATTATCGCTCTATTGTAACTTTTGCAAAACTTAAGATAGCGAGCTCAAATTTTGTATATAAATGAAACAATATTCAGCCATAATATATGTATAATTGAGTGACGAACGGTATGAAATTTTTGATTTAATGGAATGTTGAATTATTTTTTAAAATATACATTATCACATTCACTTTCGGAAACGCTCTAATAATCACGAAATAACGTAATAACGAAATAGAAAAAGCGAATCCACAACATGTATATTTATCTAATTAAAACAAGGATGCAAAGTAGAACCTTGCACATTGCTTCCTCATTATTTTTCGCGTTTTACAAAGCTTCCCCTATGAGGAAGCCAAAAATTGAATAACATACTTCCTCATAGAGGTATCTTTGTAAAACGCGAAAAATAATGAGGAAGCAATGTGCAAGTTTCTACTTTGCATCCTTGTTTTGTTTATTTTTAAAATAAATTTTGTTAATTAAAAAACCGTAAAAAATTTAAATTTTTTATAATTATTTTTTTTATAGTTCGTCGTGTCATCGAAAAATGGACCAATTACGCTTGTGACAAATGGAAAAAACAGTTGTATCGACCCTAGGGACGAAACGCCGGATCTTATGGTTATCAGAACGTGCAAAGGACCGACTTTTTGCGAGGATAACGTGTGCATGCCAAAATGCTGCCCAGAGCTCGAGGCATACGTCGACGGTAATTGCAGCAAAATTCCATCGTACGAGGAAGTCAATTTTCACAACATTTTATTAAATGCGTCGACGGAAAGAGGATTATCCGAGTCCGTAGAATTCTTCAATACTACCGGTTTGTTGATAACACATTTTTAGCATAACCAGTCTTTTCAAGTCATGAATAAAAAAAAAAACAACCATTTATAGCATTCGTTGTAAAAACTTTTTTTTTCAATTAAGAAATATTTTAAGATTTTCAACAATTTTGAATTTCGATTACGAAAAAATAGCCAATAATTATAAAAGGATTAACAATTTATTATTTAATGAAGAGATATTAACCGTTAGATTAATCGCAATTAATTATTAAATGAATTTGTTATTTAATCATTATTATTTGCTATTAATTATTTGCTTGATAGCCATTAATTATCGGATTATTGATGATTAATTATTAAATTAATAGTCAATAAATATCAAATTGTTGGCTATTAATTATTAGTTCAATTTTCAGTAATTATTGAATTGTTGGGTGTTAATTATTATATTAATTGTCTCATAACTATCAAACTAATGGACTTCGATTATTAAATTAATCGCTAATAATTATTTTAGTAAATTGTCATTATTTTTTAAAATATTGGCTCTCAATTATTTAGTTAATTGCCAGTATTTGTCAAATTAACAGCCTTTGTGTAAAATATGAACCATTAATATGGTTCATATTTTTCTGATTAAAGATTATGGTTTGGTGATTGGAAGGCCATGCACAAACAGCATGTATGTGGTAAATCCTGACGAAGGTTGGCACATCAATCCTCAGGGGCTCTTACATGTGAAGGACTACAGGTTTTACCATCATAGAGAGTTTTGCATGGACGTGTTATATTCGAGTTCAGAACCAGGAGGAACTTTTTATCCTTTCGTTTGTTTTGAAAGCACCCCAGAGACTGCAGACTCGTCGATAAGGTGAGTTTGTATTAGAAACTAAACGATTTATTGT
Source organism: Ephialtes manifestator (assembly GCA_963970395.1). Taxonomy (NCBI): domain Eukaryota; kingdom Metazoa; phylum Arthropoda; class Insecta; order Hymenoptera; family Ichneumonidae; genus Ephialtes; species Ephialtes manifestator. Next base: position 17,421,386 of record OZ019978.1, on the reverse strand, counting down.
ATTAGAAAAAAAACTTGCATAAAATGTAACAAACTAATTTTTTCAATCTTTTTTTTTGTTGATAATTGCTGCAGATTTAGCGTGAATGCAGGTCTGGAATTAATAAGCTGTGCCTTTCTCATCGTTACTCTACTCGTTTACATTTGCCTTCCGGTTCTTCAGAATCTTCATGGCAAAACATTGATGTGTCATGTCGCGAGTCTTATTGTCGCATATGCTAGCACCGCGACAGTTGCTCTTAATGTTATTGATGAACCAAATCATACGGATGAGAAATATAAAATTTTTTGTGTATTTTTTGGTGAGTTATGAACTATTTTGGCAAAGTTTTCATTGCTATTTTACAATTTTTATGTCAAATGAAAGACGAAAAAATAATTGTCCTGGTATTCCCTGAAATTTGTCTGGAATATGTCTGAAAATCTCTGAAATGTGTTTGAAAATTTCGCAAATTTGTCTAAAAATCTCTGATAATTTTTGGCCAATATTGCGGGTATATTCTGAAATAGTCAAAAAAATGATTAAACTCTGATAAATAATCCATTTTTAAGGTATTATGTAAAAATGCCAGAGATATTCATAAAATTTCCTAGAAATTTACCAAATATCCTATAAATTGACCAAATATCCTAGAAATTCACCAAACGTCCTAGAAATTTACCAAATATCCTAGAAATTTACCAAATATTCTAGGAATTCACCAATTATCCTAGAAATTCACCAATTATCCTAGAAATTCATCAATTATCCTAGAAATTCACCAATTATCCTAGAAATTCATCAATTATCCTAGAAATTCACCAAATATTCTACACATTCACCAAATATCCTAGAAATTCATCAAATATCCTAGAAATTCACCAAACATCCTAGAAATTCACTAAATATCCTACACATTCACCAAATATCCTAGAAATTCATCAATTATCCTAGAAAATCACCAGATATCCTAGAAATAAATAGAAATCCATATATCTATCCATATAGTCATTTCTATATATATATCCATAGAAATAAAATTTCCTAGAATTTTACCAAATACCCTATAAATTGACCAAATATCCTAGAAATTCACCAAACATCCTAGAAATTTAACAAATATCCTAGAAATTCACCAATTACCCTAGAAATTCATCAATTGTCCTAGACACTCACCAATTATCCTGGACACTCACCAAATATCTTACACATTCACCAAATATCCTAGAAATTCATCACATATCCTAGAAATTCACTAAATATCCTACACATTCACCAAATATCCTAGAAATTCATCAATTATCCTAGAAATTCACCAAATATCCTCGAAATTCACCAAGTATCCTAAAAATTCACCAAGTATCCTCGAAATTCACCAAGTATCCTAAAAATTCACCAAATATCTATATCACAAAAAAAAGTCTGAAAATCTATAAATAGATTTTCATATCCACACTATTTCCATTTCAGTAATCACATTTAATCCATTTCCAAAAAAATTCCCCAATTCGTAATTCATCATTCATCACCATTTCCAAGACCATTGGTACAATAACAAAGAAAAAAAAAAGTTTAACAACCCGTCTGTTCCAGGTTACACAGTTCTCTCCTCCTGGATGGCAGCGTTCTCATGGCTGAACGTTATGTGCTTCGACATTTGGTGGACTTTCGGGTGAGTTGAGATGCGAACCTGCGAGGTGAGGAGGAACGAAAACGCGAAAAGGGTTGTGTCTTGGTCTTGGCCCGTTGGTAACCGTCTTTGTTATCGCGAGAGCGTGTCTGGCGTCCTGCACAGAAACGCCTCGAGAAAAGGGGGAAATTATAACATGTATACCAGAGGAAGCTGAAGAGAGAGCTGCTGCTTGCTTCTACTGCTTCTACTGCTTCTACTCTTGTGCCGCGGTAACAGTAGAGCGGGAAAACGCGCGAGAATAAAGCAGCATTGTTTCAACGGTGGCGTCAACGGAACCCGGTGTACTGCACCTTGGCTGGCTGGCCGTCGTAGTCGTTGTCGTCATTCCCTCGTGTAGAGCCACCCCTTTAACAGCCGCGAGCTGTATAAACCGCGCGCGAACGTGCCCTCCACCATCCAACGTTTCAACAATGTGTTTCGTCGTCGTCGACGTTATACGTCGCTGTTACTACTACTATATGTATGTACAGGCGCGCACGCCTCACGCTTCTCTTTCTCCTTCTCTGTCCTTCTCTCTTTCTCTAGCGGTTGGGCTCTCTGTTTGTGTTTTCAGTCGACCCCCCTCGCAGCAATACGTTGAAAACCCGACTGGGCGGCTCCGGAGCTTCGAAAATAGATCGGCACGCGAGGATCGTCATAATATAACGAGAAAGCAGCGATATGTCAAGGGATATGTAATAAATCGGTTATTTGCCCTTTCGCGAATGGAATTGTTGATGGAATTGGGTTGCTATTGTTTTTTTTTTTTTTTTTTTTTTTTTTTAGAGGAAAGAGGTAGATTTTTGAAAAAATTTTATTAGTAGATTAGGAATTTATTAAGGAGGCTTTTAGAAAGATAAAATTGTTTTTACATGACGAGAAAATGAGTAATATGTGAAGGGATTTATAATGAATCGGTTATTGGACCTTTCGGGAAAAAATTAAGTTAGTTCCCAGTGGACACAGTAATGTTGTAGCAATATAACGGCAATGTAACCGATTGTAAAAAGTAATGTTACCAAGACGTTGCATGTAAATTGCATGTAACTTGCGATTTCTGATTCAGCAATATAACGTGTTATGTAACCGACACATAACAGTTATATTGCGGCTAATAATAACCAAAATCCTAACAATTACATAACTGCAATATTAGAATGTAATGTAACATATAATGTAACTATAACGTTGCAGTTATATACATAGTAATATCACAGTTGTGCAACTGCAACTTAACAGCAATTTAACCGAAAGTAACACGTAACATTATATGTAATTTACATGTAAGATATTAATTCCCACTTAGCAAATGTTACTGTTGTTCCATAACTGTTACAACTCAGTTATGTTCCTAGCACGTTGAATAGTGTAACTGCAATGTGACAAGTAACATAACAATTACGTAACCGCAATTGCAGAAGGTAACTTCCAGTTCACTAAAGAACTTAAAGGGTTGCTAAATCGCTCCCTTGGAAGTTCAAAAAAATTAGCCGCTACTATTAAAACTAGAACAAGCTATAGGTAAATGATGCCAACCGGTTGGGACACCACTGACGGGTATCCCTCCAGTGCTTCGACTAAGCTGCGCCGTTGGTCAGTCTTATATATACGCTAGGGTCTCGAATTGCTTGCGAGAGCCTTTCCAGTCATTAGGCCATCTAGCGGACATCACAGCGTTGTAAACGTGTTATGTAACGATTACATATTTTTGTTACAAAACAGTAACAACAAAAGGACATATAATGTACATTACCTTACCTGCTTGTAACAACTGAAGTATTACATGTTATTTCTATGTTATGTGAATGTTAACGATACTTCTAACATTACCGTGAAGTTAAGATGTGACATTTCATTTACATGACCGGGCTATCTTCACGGTTACATTGCAATAGTTACAAGCATGTTGCGTTACGGTAACACACACTCGTTAAATAACTGTAACTGTACTACAACATGTAACAGTTACATAACGTGCATGTTAGTGATGTTACATAACCACTGGGATACGCACGTTACGTAAATGTTGCATAATATTGTAACATTCTTGTAATTCTTATTACGTTACATCACAGTAACATGACCGGACTATCACCACAGTTACATTGCAATCGTTACAGGCATGTTACGTTACCATTACACACTTTTGGTGCGTAACTGCAACTAAACAACGACACATAATCGTTACATAATGTGCATGTTAGTGATGTTGCATAACCACTGTGATGCGCATGTTACGTAAGTGTTACACAGCTTTGCAACATTCTTGTAATGGTACCACGTTACATTCCTGTAACATTACTATCCTATCACGAAAGTTACATTCCAATTGTTAGGAGCATGTTGCATTGCGGTTTTATAGTTTTGTCATGTAACTGCTACGAAAATACGTTACATCACAGGAACATAACCTGCAAATAACAAATGAAACATTGCATGATACTCTTATGTTACATAGCCTCAACATATCACAAGCGTTACACTGTAACATTACATGTAACTACCAGGTTACATTGCTGTTCAATTATGTGTTCACTGGGTTGCTTAGGAATTTATTAAGGAGGCTTTTAGAAGCGTAATATTGTTTTTATATTAAGATAAAGGAGCGATATATGAAGAATTTTGTTATTTTATGAGTTTATCATTTTTTGTTTGTGAGGCATCATACATAGATCAAATTTCTTGGTGTCATCAATGTCACTGCTTTTTTCACAGATTTTTCCTCTTGTCATGAAATACTCAAATTTATATCCAATTAAATATTATTGTGGGAATGGAAACGTAATACGTGCTAACACTGAGCAGGAAATACGGGTTTCTGAATTTCTCGGTTGCTCGCTAATTCATAAAATTCACGGCTTTTATTCCCTTTCTTTAGTCCCTGTTGGTTGTTCAATTTGTCAGATATTTGAGAACGCACATCAAACGAAAAATTGATGTTATCGTTCTAATTTAAATCAACTTCGACCAACTCAGCTTGAATTTTCCTACAATGACGAATTAATATCCAGCTATAACAGATATTCAATTTGGTGAAGATTGGTAAAATCCGGATTTTATAGAACCTTGAATTTTCAAAAAATAAACGATGTCGTTCCAAATGTAGTAGACTTCGACAAATTCGGTTCAAATTTTCTACAGTGATAAACTAATATTCAACAATTCTATAAGTACATGAAATTTGGTAAAGATTCATTGATGACTTCGGATTTTATAGCAATTATAATTTTACGACTTCATACCACAGATAACGCATCTGACAACGCCGGTTGAAACTTAAGGTAGTTCTGTCGCGAAGGCAATCCAAACTCATATGCATGAATTTTTGACATGTTGTAATTTAGCTATTCAATTTTACTTGCACAAAATCTTGAAGGCTTTTACCGAGTATTTGAATGAACAATTAAAACTTGAAAATCAATCTTTTTACACGGCGCTCACGGGAGGGCTGGAAAAATTGATCTTTAAATCGAAAATTAACATACTTAGATCAAAGATAGAGAAAAAATAAAAAGTACTACCGATTCGCAAATCATTCAGGACTTGATGCATCATGAAAAAAGGTGAAGTCTCCGGAATAATGTTTAATTGAACCAACGTCAAAGTGCACGATACCGGGCCAAATGACGTTTCCTAACCTAATTATCGTAAAAATGAAGTCAAATCCGCACTAAACATATTAACTATTTACAAATAATCGTTTTAATTTGATTACGACAATTTCGAAGGATTCTCCATTATTTTTGATATTACTATTGAAGCAGTCAAAGTGATGCGTTTGATTATTTTTTAATGTCATATAGACTCTGAGATTTATGACTCCGGCGTACCGACAGAACTACCTTAAGACATGTACTCAATCACTTCCAAGGATGTTTGGTTCCGAATTTGGTGAAAAACAATTGATTACGTTGTTGGGGCTGTGGCCGTGAATTATAATGGTGTTGCGGCTTCGGCAACGGTCGGCCTCTTGAAATGACTCAAAGTTTTTACGTTTCGCCCTGTGGTCGGGGACTCTTCAGAATAATTTTATTATCAGTATTATCTTGTCATTATTATATGCGTTTTCTTCCAATATATGCCTCTTACGATGTTGTTATATGTGATGTTGTTATTAATGTTTTTCTTTTTCTTTTTCTTTTTGTACAGGCATCCGAGATCTCCGGTCATCGATGGAAAAGGGAGGTTATGCTATTTATCTTTCAGCCGATGTTCTAGTGCGTGGATCGTTATTAACAATGTTATAACACCCACAGATATGTCGATCGGAGAACCCGGTGCAAGTACCGTCACAACGCAATGCGAAAACGCATATAATAATGACAAGATAATACTGATAATAAAATTATTCTGAAGAGGCCTCGACCACAGGGAGAAACGTAAAAACTTTGAGTCATTTCAAGAGGTCGACCGTCGCTGAAGCCGCAACACCATTATAATTCACGGCCACAGCCCCAACGTAATCAAGAACCTGGCGTTAAACTCGATGGACAGTACCACTAAATATGTGATGGTACTTGCACCGGGTTCTCCGGTCGACATATCTATGGGTGTTATAACATTGTTAATAACGATCCAAGCACTAGAACATCTGCTGAAAGATAAATAGCATTACCTCCCTTTTCCATCGATGACCGGAGATCTCGGATGCCTGTACAAAAAGAAAAAGAAAAAGAAAAACATTAATAACAACATCGTAAGAGGCATATATTAGAAGAAAACGCATATAATAATGACAAGGTAATACTGATAATAAAATTATTCTGAAGAGGCCCCGACCACAGGGCGACACGTAAAAACTATGAGTCATTTCAAGAGGCCGACCGTCGCCGAAGCCACAACATCATCAGAAAAACAATTGCGGCATTAGAATTTTATAAAACATTGAATTATTTGAATTTTTTTTTAAATTCCGAAGTCTGGCGTTACACATTCCATTCTTATTTTACATTTTATTATTCACAGTTTCCTCTATGATGAAACTAAATTTATACAGTATAATTTCTCGTAAAGATAATCCTGCAAAATGAAAAATCAATTTTTACGTTTCTACTTTTTAAAAATATTTACGAGGAAGTTAAGTTTACACAGCATAATTTCTCGTAGAGATAATCCTGAAAAATGAAAAAGAAATTTTTAAGGTTCGACTTTTTTTAATACTTACGAGAAAGGTAAATTTGCACAGCATAATTTCTCATAAAAATAATTCTACAAAATGAAAAAGCTATTTTTAAGGCTCGACTTTTTTTTATACTTACAAAGAAACTAAATTCGCACAGCATAAGTTTTCGTATAAATAATTCTGCAAAATGAAAAAGCAATGTTTAAGCTTCGACTTTATTTTATACTTACGAGAAAATTAAATTTGCGCAGTATAATTTCTCGTAAAGATAATCCTGCAAAATGAAAAATCAATTTTTACGTTTCGACTTTTTAAAAATATTTACGAGGAAGTTAAGTTTAAATAACATAATTTCTCGTAGAGATAATCCTGCAAAATGAAAAAGAAATTTTTAAGGTTCGGCTTTTTTTTAATACTTACGAGAAAGGTAAATTTGCACAGCATAATTTCTCGTAGAAACAATTCTACAAAATGAAAAAGCAATTTTTAAGGCTCGACGTTTTTTTTATACTTACAACGAAACTAAATTCGCATAGCATAATTTTTCGTATAGATAACTCTGCAAAATGAAAAAGCAATGTTTAAGCTTCGACTTTATTTTATACTTACGAGAAAGTTAAATTTGCACAGCATAATTTCTCGTAGAGATAATCCTGCAAAATGAAAAGTCAATTTTTAAGTTTCTACTTTTTAAAAATATTTACGAGGAAGTTAAGTTTACACAGCATAATTTCTCGTAGAAATAATTCTACAAGATGAAAAAGAAATTTTTAAGGTTCGACTTTTTTTTATACTTACGAGAAAGGTAAATTTGCACAGCATAATTTCTCGTAGAAATAATTCTACAAAATGAAAAAGCAATTTTTAAGGCTCGACGTTTTTTTTATACTTACAAAGAAACTAAATTCGCATAGCATAATTTTTCGTATAGATAATTCTGCAAAATGAAAAAGCAATGTTTAAGCTTCGACTTTATTTTATACTTACGAGAAAATTAAATTTGCACAGTATAATTTCTCGTAAATATAATCCTGCAAAATGAAAAATCAATTTTTAAGTTTCGACTTTTTTTTATACTTACGAGAAAGGTAAATTTACACAGCATAATTTCTTGTAGAAATAATTCTACAAAATGAAAAAGCAATTGTTAAGGCTCGACGTTTTTTTTATACTTACAAAGAAACTAAATTCGCATAGCATAATTTTTCGTATAGATAATTCTGCAAAATGAAAAAGCAATGTTTAAGGTTCGACTTTATTTTATACTTACGAGAAAATTAAATTTGCACAGTATAATTTCCCGTAGAGATAATCCTGCAAAATGAAAAAGAAATTTTTAAGGTTCGACTTTTTTTTATACTTACGAGAAAGGTAAATTTGCACAGCATAATTTCTCGTAGAAACAATTGTAGAAAATGAAAAAGCAATTTTTAAGGCTCGACGTTTTTTTTGATACTTACAAAGAAACTAAATTCGCATAGCATAATTTTTCGTATAGATAATTCTGCAAAATGAAAAAGCAATGTTTAAGCTTCGATTTTATTTTATACTTACGAGAAAATTAAATTTGCACAGTATAATTTCTCGTAAAGATAATCCTGCAAAATGAAAAAGAAATTTTTAAGGTTCGACTTCTTTTAATACTTACGAGAAGGGTAAATTTGCACAGCATAATTTCTCGTAGAAATAATTCTACAAAATGAAAAAGCAATTTTTAAGGCTCGACGTTTTTTTTATACTTACAAAGAAACTAAATTCGCATAGCATAATTTTTCGTATAGATAATTCTGCAAAATGAAAAAGCAATGTTTAAGCTTCGACTTTATTTTATACTTACGAGAAAATTAAATTTGCACAGCATAATTTCTCGTAGAGATAATCCTGCAAAATGAAAAAGCTATTTTTAAGATTCGACTTTTTTTTTATACTTACAGCGGTCTAGGAGGTGCAGCAGCCTCAGGAGGACGTTCGCGTGCCTATAGGAAGAGGTTCATCGTGTACTCGTTATACGCGTGGGGAGTGCCCTTGTTAATAACAACCATCGGCGTCATCGTGGATTTTACAGAGGCAGCACCATTGGCACTCCGTCCGAATGTCGGCACTGACATCTGCTGGTTCGAATGTGAGTCTTGAATGTTTGTTGACAAAATAGACAAACAACTGCTAAAGAATTTGTGAATAATTAATGAAATCGATTTCAGGCAAAAAATGCGTCTGTTTCTTTTTATCGGTAGAAATAATAGTTCAAATGACTTTCATAAGAAGTATTAAAATATGCGGAAAATCAGAAAATTCTTTAGAGTTTATTACAAAAATTTTCGAAATTTTTACAACATGTTTTAGAGTCCTTCAAATATTTATGAAATAAATGCAGATTTTTCAACAGACTTTTAAGAGACTTTGAAACAAGTCGCAGGATTTTTCAGAGACTTTTGGAAGAAATGCAGGATTTTTTTTACAGACCTTTCGAAAAATTGGCGATTTTCATGGTTTTTGAAACAAAAAACCTCAGAGTTTTTCGAGAACTTTAAGGAAAATTTGCAAGATTTTCAGTCTTACATTTAAAAAACCTGAGATTTCATGGACATGTAAAAAATACTTGAGAGATTTTAACAAAGATTCGCATGTTTTCTTGAGAGTTTCCGAAATTTACCTGAAAATCACGAAAATTTTCGTGAGAATCTCAAAAATGCGTATGAAAATTTCGAAAATTTGTCAAATATCTCTGAAATGTTCCTGAGAATTTTTTCAATTTCTCTGAAAATCGCAATATTTTTTTTCAAATTTCTGATAATGGCTGAAAATTTTTTAAATTTTCTTGAGAATCTTTAAAATGGGTTCGACAAAGACGAAAATTTGTCTAAAAATCTCTAAAAAAAATTCTCCAAACATAACTGAATGTTTTTGTAAAAAAAGAATCTGCAACATGATAAAACTCACTGATAAACCCTCTGTTAACGAAAAGAGGGTTAACGATGGTCCTAGTTTCGTATAATTCATTAAACAACCAGTCGCAATGCCTTGGGTTGGATTTGGGGTGGTGTATTAATCGAGCGGACGAATTTCGTTCGGGAAAAGCTTGATTTGGACTGCCATTCGCGTTGGTCGAACAATCGAATCCTCGGGAAGAGCGCAAAGATTGGAAAGTTTGGTGTGCAGCTGGGGACGTTCGATCGGGACGAAGAAGAAGATCGATGAGGAAAGACGCGATCTCAGCGTCATTACGACTCATTAGGCGGGCATTAAAGAGAGGAATGGTACGCGGTACGAACCGAGTCATTAGTATTTCAATTGGTGCCTCGAATACGAGTCTACGAATGACGAGAGAACTGTGGATAAAACGAGAGGATTCGAACAGTACAGAGAGAACGGACATAGAAAATCGTCGGCCAGAAAGGGGTAGAAAAGCGAAGAGAGAAGAGGGGGAAGAGTGAAGAGATAGCTGCGCAAAACGAAGCCAGGAAAATTAATTAAATTCCTCGAGGTAGAGAAAAGAGGGGAAGGAAAGCTTGAGCACTGCGCTCGTGGCTCGAGGATAGCTCACGATGGTTGCACTGTAGAGAAATTGAGTTCGCCGGGTTCAAATCCTTCTCCTAGCAGCGGCTCATTCACTCACCACTCTCGCACGTTTGTCCACCTGTTCTCCACGGCTGTTATATATATGTATTTATGTGTGTGTGTGTGTATGTATGTGCCTATATGCACTCGAAATGCTTCCTGATCATACAGGTTGGCACGCTCGTTTGCCAGGATTTTACTGCCGGAGAACGTAACGATTCTACCAATTGTAACCGCGAATCCTGGGCGCCACCATCTGGGCTTTGTATTTCGGTTTCTCTATCGCGATGAGCGAAAGATCTGCGCAGTTTCCTCGCCACTTTGCTGCGAGACCTTGTAGAATTGGAATTTATTGGGTTGATGGAATAATTATTGGAAAAAAGGAATTGTGGTTTTTTAAAATTTGTTTGTATATGTATTTTTATGTATTCTTATGGAAATATTATTTATGTCATCTAGTATGAGTACGAAGGCCGGGTTGATCAGGGCTCTCTCGTTTGCCAAGATTTTATGGCCGGAGAACGTAACGATTTTACCAATTGTAACCGCGAATCCGGGGCATCACCATCTGGGCTTTGTATTCGGTATCGCTGTCGTGATGAGTGAAAGATTTGCGCAGTTTCCCCGCCACTTTGCTGCGAGACCTTGTAGAATTGGAATTAATTGGGTTGATGGAATAATTATTGGAAAAAAGGAATTGTGGTTTTTTAAAATTTGTTTGCATATGTATTTTTATGTATTCTTATGGAAATATTATTTATGTCATCTGGTATGAGTACGAAGGCCAGGTTGATCAGGGCTCTCTCGTTTGCCAAGATTTTATGGCCGGAGAACGTAACGATTTTAACAATTGTAACCGCGAATCCTGAGCGCCACCATCTGGGCTTTGTATTTCGGTTTCTCTATCACGATGAGCGAAAGATCTGCGCAGTTCCCCCGCCACTTTGCTGCGAGACATTGTAGAATTGGAATTACGTTCGAATTAGAGCTTTCCATTTGGTGAATGGAATTATTGAGAGATAGATTGCTATCGTGGGTTTTTTTTTCTTTGCTTATGGGACGTATTGTTTATGGTGAAATTGTTTTTTTTTATATTATGTATGACAAAAAAGCCATGTGAATTTTTTGTTGGTATTTTTATGTCTTTTTTTGGGATATATGGGCGTAGCTCACAAATCTTTGACTTTCACGGCCTCAAAGAATAAAAATCTAGTTCAAGAGCACAGGATCGCCAATTTTTTGTACTCATCTTAAGACCTTTAGAAAGCAATATTCGTTCATGGACAAAGCATCATATACAGGGTGCTCGCATTAAAAATCATATTATCCTTTTAACTAAAAATCATTTATTTGGTGCTAATTCATTGTAGGAACTATGTGTTATTGTGTTTTATAAGTGTTTAACTTACTTTCAATTTAACTTTTTTTTTAAATGACCCATTAAAGGCATAGTTTTATCCCTTCCAATAGGTCATTTTTCTAATTCAATTTTATTCAATTCGTATGCAGAAAATGAAAAGTATGACTGGTAATGACTCTACTAACTCAAAATATAATTTAGATAATTTAGGAACGATAATAGTTTGAATTTATTATGCGAATTTATAAACCTGACATTCTCAAACCTGACAATTGAATACATTTTGACCCAGAAAAAAATTGTTTCTCGTCGAGAGGTCGGGCACATCTGCGCACATCTAATTCGTGATAAGAATAACGTACTCAGATGGAATTTAATTATCTTACTTGACTAGTTTGGACGGATAACGATGCGAAAAACCTGACGTTTATTCTTCACGCAGCAATATGAGTCCATGTCGCAGAACGTTGCGAGCAAAATAATTGACTCTCCGACATAAATTTCACTTCATTCAATCCGTGATGATCCTACCTTTATGTGCATCCAATTCATTCGGCTCAATTAGCTTGTACTGATATTCCTGCACCATATAACGGTGGATGTCAGGTTCACCATCGAAACCGAGTGACAGACGTTCACAGGATAACCGCTTAATTTTCTGACATGTTTGGCGATTACAATTAGGTACATTATGTTCATTGCACCTTACCAGAATTTCATGATTTTTTTCTTATTTTTCTGAAGGTGCATATCAATCCGTACTCTCCCTCTGTGAGGAAGCAGTATGTTATTCAATTTTGGCTTCCTCATAGAGGAAGCTTTGTAAAAAGCGAAAAATAATGAGGAAGCAATGTGCAAGGTTCTACTTTGCATCTTTTTTTTTTATACCTTGTGTCTCTTTTGCAGAGGTGTTTTATACAGCTATAAATCACCTCTGCAAACACCGTTACATCTAATTTTGATTAGATACAAATTTTTGAAGTACTTTCTCAACTTTTCCGGAAGTTATAGCGAAAATCTACATTTTTTTAAAATGAAAAATGGTGTAAAATCCGAACGACTTTACCGATCATCACCAAATTTGGTACATGGCATTTCTGAATGTTATTTTTCGTCTGTACAAAATTTCTGTTCATTTGTTGAAATTCGACGTAATTTAGATCAAAATCTATTTTTTTCGAAAAATTCAAAATTCTATAAAATCCGAACCGCTTTACGGATTTCGTCGAAATTCAATACCATACAACATTGAACGTATCTTCAGTTATGAAGAACTATTTAGCCAAATCGGCGAACTTTTACGAAAGTTAGAGCGACCACGCCCTTTTTTCAACAAATTAAAATCAACATAAAATCTTAACTTCACATATTTTGGCAAAAAATCACAACATTCAAAGAGGGGCAGCTACTCTACTTGCGTGCCAAATTTGAGCCGGATCGCTCGAACGGTTACCGAGTGAGAGGAGATTGAATTTTCGAAGCCCAGCACACACACACACACACACACACACATACATACATACGGACATTTTTTCTAAACCACTTTTCTCGACGTTTTAGGTGATTCTAAGCATACTGACATGAAAATCTCGAAAAAAAAAAATTTCATGAAAACAAAGCTTCCTCTATGAGGAAGCAAAAGTAATCGAGAATCCTTCGAAATTGTCGTAATCAAATTAAAACGATTATTTGTAAATAGTTGATATGTTTAGTGCGGATTTGACTTCATTTTTACGATAATTAGCACTTTGACCTTGGTTAAATTAAACATTATTCCGGAGACTTCACCTTTTTTCATGATGCATCAAGTCCTTAATGATTTGCGAATCCGTAGTACTTTTTATTTTTTCTCTATCTTTGATCTAAGTATGTTAATTTTCGATTTAAAGATCAATTTTTCCAGCCCTCCTGTGAGCACCGTGTAAAAAGATCGATTTTCAAGTTTTAATTGTTCATTCAAATACTCGGTAAAAGCCTTCAAGATTTTGTGCAAGTAAAATTGAATAGCTAAATTACAACATGTCAAAAATTCATGCATATGAGTTTAGATTGCCTTCGCGACAGAACTACCTTAATTTCCGCATTTGAACCAGGATAAAAGTCTGTTGGTGCATTATAAAATTAAATTATTTTTTTTTTCAGATAGATTATGCTTCGTACATCTTAGTAAAAGTTTGCTACCCGCGTAATTCATTCTGTGTAAATTACTATAACATTCCGCAGTCGAGTTACACGAAAGTCAAAGGTTTGTGAGATATGCCCATATATATCTTTTCATCCTGTATGATCCGAAAACCATGTGCATTTTTTTGGTACTGGCGCGTATTTCTCCGCATTTTTATGGAGATATTATTTTTGTAATTATTTATGATCACCTTGGTCACGTATTTCCCACTACGGAGTATTTTTATGTATTTTTATGGCAATATACATTTTTGTCACCCTGTATGATAAGAAGACACCCTGTGCATTTTTTTTTCGCTACTGGCGCGTATTTTTATGTATTTTTATGGAGATATTATTTTTTCAGTCATATATGACCGGAAACCCTTGATCACTCAGATGGCATATTCGTTTGCGAGAATTTAACTGCTGGAGAACGTAATAATTGTATCTACAAACTGTAACCGCAAACCCTGTGCACCCTTTTGGTATTGCGCTTCTATACGGGTTCAGTATTTCGCTTTCTCCATGGCTTCGTAAAATGAGAGACCCGCGTACGTTCGTACCACTCCGCTGCGAGAAATAGCAGAATTGTAATTACGTTCGAATTAGCGCTTTCATTTTGTCGGGTGGACTTGCATGGAAGAAGTCTTAAGAGTGTTTAATAATCCTGAACTCAGATACAGACACAAAACAACAAAACAAATTTAACAATTCAATTATTATTAATAATTAAAGTCGGATCCCATCGTTTTCAGAACAAAGGGCATTTTATTTATTTTTATTAGCGCAAATTATCTTATCAATCATCCTATTCCATTAATTATATTCATAACGTGCTGTTTTAATAATAAAAAAAAGAAATACCAGTGCTAATTAGAAAAAATTCCACTTCCAAAGCGTTTTTAAAATTTATTGGAAAATAAATGTATCCTTTTAATCCTTTTTAAATCTATTTAAAAATACATTTAATTTTTGTACATTCTGGTTAAATATTAATTCACGAGGTACGTTATAAAAATGTTCAAACGTTCTTGATTACAATCGCAATATTTAATCAAAAAGGTTGGTTCGTTCGCTTGCCAGAGTTTTACGGCTGAAGAACGTAACAATTTTACGAACTGCAACCGCAAAACCTGAACATTCGTCTGGGTTCTGAATTTGCCTTCTCTATTGCGTTGTAAAGTTAAAGACCCGCGTAATTTCGCGCCACTTTGCTGCAGGATTGTAATTACGTTCGGATTAGTGCTTTAGTTTTTGGTGTAAGGAATTCGAGGGAGGCTAAAAGTCTCTAATTGTAAATGTTACATTTTGTTCTGTTAATTTTATTTTTGCAGCTACGATGATTTTTTATGGGGAAATTATTTATTTCATGACACCGCATTTTTTAAATTATTTCAAATTTCAGATTTTGAAATGAGTGCAAGAAAATACTTAATATTATGACAATTAAAATGCAGCCAAATATCTAAAAAAAAAAGTGTAGTTACACTGTAAAAAAAATCTGTGTTAAAATTAATACAAAAGTGTTGGACGTTTTTTTTGCAGATACCGTATATGAAATTTTAAATACGTCATTTAATTTTGAGGTATGGTATTTCAAAATCGGAAATATTGAACTGTAATATTTCTATACATGTGTATATGAAAAGTCATGACATTTAGAGGAATATTAAAATTCAACGTTATTAAGATTTAATGTAAATTTGACAATATCCAAAATGGTATCCGAGCACTGTAAAAAAAATCTTTCTTGTGCATTAAATTTCATAAACCTCAATGTAGAATTTTCATATGAGCGCTATCTGAAAATTCAAGCACACATGTGTTGGAAATTTACAATGGATATAAAAACCATTTTAAAAAATATAAATATTAGTCGGACATTATTTTTTCACACAAATAATGTCATCAGAAATTGTTGTATATTGGTTTTCGCCACAGAAAATTTTTCGCTTACACTGGGGTTTGAACCTACGACCTACACTGTAAAAAAAAAGGAATTTTTGTACACCAACAACTATGAAATTTCAAAACCTGGTATATAAAATAGAAATTAATATACTTTGTCTAGTAAATATACCAACGGTATATGAAATTTAGCAAGAGTAAATGAATTTTCATACAACTGATATTTAAAATTACAATACATGCCTATTAGAAAGACTATTCACAGACCGGTGTATTAAAATTAGTGTACAAGTTCGCAAGTTTAGAGACTGACTAAATATTGAATATACAATTACATATCAAAAGTAGATCTTCATGATAGTTTAAATTTCTAAAACACGATTTCAAAATGAAAAGATTAAAAACCTCGAAATCTCGTACACAAGTATCTCTTAAAATTAGCATGCGTTGTAGATATCTGAAGACCTATGCGAACATTAATATACAGTCATTAGAAATTAATAAATACGCGTTGGAATTTTCGGAGCTAATACTTTGTAATTCTAAGAAAGATATTAACTTTTAAATACGCGTGTGCCAAAGCAACTATTTATAGACTGGTGTTTTAAAATCAGTGCAGAGTTTTGTAAAATTCTGTACTTGAATATAAAAATATTATACTTTTTTATATGAATAGGAAGAGTCACCTGTTCTTAAAATTTCAATAACTGAACCAAACTGGTAAAGTTTCAGAATCTTTTACAATTTGTTTCCATAAGTATATTAAAACTAACATCCAATGTGATTATCCAAAGACTTCTTTGGGTATTCATATACCGTTTTTCGAAATTAATAACCGCGTTTAACGATTTCCAGTATGGACCGTCAGTGTAAACTAGGCGGTTAACGAACTTAGTACTGACAGAGTCATTTAGGCGGTCACCCATCCTAGTACTGACCCTGAGGACAGTCAGACGGTCATTCACCCAAATACTAATGAACTAATTCGCGCAAACAATGAAACAAGCAACTTCGTTCAACATATTTATAGATAGTAATAGTAGCCTATTCGATATAACCGATTGCCGTGAAAAATAACTGAACGTGCTTTTATTATTACCATATCAGGCGCAATCACATAAATCTAAAAATATCTGACTATATTACACTAATTTCATTTTATATTTCATATTACCGACAATCAAATAGACAAAAAAAAATGTTCAATCATATGATCTGAATGGCCGAATGAGCTAAAGCGCAACGCAACAACACCAACCGGAGGGTTCCAGGTTCGATTCCCGAGCAGTGTAAAAAAATTAA
The DNA here is from genome assembly GCA_963970395.1 of Ephialtes manifestator. NCBI lineage: Eukaryota > Metazoa > Arthropoda > Insecta > Hymenoptera > Ichneumonidae > Ephialtes > Ephialtes manifestator. The sequence continues at coordinate 17,404,319 of OZ019978.1, read as the reverse complement.
ATATGTTTTTCAACGATTAATATGTACCAACATGTAGACAAAGATGTAATATGTAATTAAAAGTGGAGAAAAACTCGATTGAACACGTACAAATAAATATTTTTTAATTAAATTTCTTTGCGACACCAACATACTAAATTTAAAGAAAAATGCATGTTAAAAATAGTATACCGTATATGAGGAAAACTATTCACACGTATATGACTTTTAATATACTTTGGTTACAATAATAGAAAAGAGTGTTGCATAAATATAGCACTTTGGTTCATTACTATTAGAGGTGTACATCCCTTTTTAGTCTACTACCATACTAAATTTTACAGTAGAATGCATATTGAAATTAGTATACAGTACGTGAAAAAACTATTCACCCATTTGTGAATTTTAATGTACGTTACTTATAACAATTGGTGAAAATATTGTAAACCTCGAACACATTTTTCCATTAATATCAAAGGTTTCTATTTAATTATCGGATACCGATTCTTCAAATATTACAGACTTATGTATATGAAAATTAATATGCGGTATATGCATCCGAGCTTCCAATACCGGTATAGTAATTTTCATACAAAAATTTTTTTCAGTGTATACCTACCTAAGTATCTAACTACGCACGCACGCTACCGACTACGCTATCAACGACTTAGTACTTTTGGATATCTAAATGACATAAGAGTTGTACAACTATTATTCTCTCAAGCATACTCATAATTGACATAACAAAATATTCAATTGATTGCAATCAGAGCGCAAAGTAGGTTGGAAATATTTTCAAGTGAACATAATTTTTGGATGAACGGAATCTTTTTGAAAATCTCGAGTAACTTATCAGAAGTCGATGCTAAGTCGTAAGTGTTAGCGATCTAGTGCGGGTTTTTTTTGTTAATGGAAAATGTGTATTAAATTTCAAATCAGTCACTAAAATTCCAAAAATTCATGATGATTTTCATGTACTCATTTAGTAATGATTGATTTAGTAACCATGTGTTGTAGTTTTATATGACCGGTTTGGTAAAATCCATACACGCATACTAAATTTACTATGCAACTATATTAATGTTCATTTCGTATAGCGAGTTTTGTAAATTTCTCACACCTTTGTGTAGCAAAATCGCAAACATTTTTGATAAAGTAATATACCCATATAGACAAAATTGCAAATACTTTACTTGGTATTTTTCAATAACAGTAACTGTAGTTTGAGTAACTTTGATCTTACATTTAACGAAACAATGTATATTAAATTTCAAATCGGATATGAAAATTCCGAAAATGCATATTGATTTTCATATACTAATTTAGTAAATGATGATTTAATAATCATGTGTTGTAATTTCCAATCACCGGATTATCAAAATTCATATATCTGTATTAAATTTACTATGCAAACATATTAATTCCGATTTCCTATAGCAAGTTTTACAAAATTCATACACGTTTGTATTGGTAAAACGCGAACATTTTTTACAGTGTACTGTACAAACATTAGAGTATTTTCTGGAATTCGAGGAAAGCCAAAAGTCTCTAATTGTAATTTTTTAATTTTTGTTTTGTGTTCTTTTTTTGCAGCTGGGAAGGATTTTTATGGGGAAGTTATTTACTACTTCATTCCGGTATCGCTTCAGCTTTTTACCAACGTTGTTTTCTTCGTGCTTACTGCTTTACATTGCAGTAGAGTGAAGGCTGAGATTTCCAGAGTTATGTCCACTCCTCTTGATCCAAAGAATCGACGGTTTCGCGCTGATCGAACAAAGTAAGTTTTGCTCATGAAGATTTTTTTTTATTTCGAGTTTTAATAAAAATAAAAATAAAATTTACAATGAAAAACATCTGAAAATGTATTTTAACTTTGCCCAATTTACAAATTTTTATTTTATTCGAAAAATATGAAATTATTGAATGTTATGAGCAATTTCTTTGAAATTAATGCATTCTACTATAACTTTTTTTTTTACATGAATAAAAAGCGAATGCATCATTTTCTCCCCTCACATTTCACTTTGTTTTGAACGATAAAAATTCTCCACCAATTTCAGGCACAAAAAGCGTGCTTTATTTTTTCCATTGTCAAAATAAATGGTGAACAAAAAAATTCCATGCGTAGTTCAATCTATGTCAAACAGATTTTTTTTTCTCTTTACCAAATATTGAGCCACGTCAACGATGGTTCTATATTCATACCTATCGATTGTTCTGTATGATCAAAACATCGTTACAAACAATCCCACGAGTTTTTATTTACAAAAAAGAAATGAAACAGGCTTTTTCCGTAAAATTGATCCAGGCTTCAAAACCTCGTTTTGTTTTTTACGAAAATATTTATAAATCCTAAGCTAATAATGAACGTGAAGCTCTTTAACGCAGACATCATTTTAAAAAAAAAAATTTCTTTCTTTTTATACAATCTTGAAATTTTTTGTTTGTTTGCCATAAAAATATTTATAAATGATAAGCTAATGATAAACGTGAAGTTTTTAAAAATATTTATAACTCTCACGTTATAGTAATGAAAATGACATTCTTTAACGCAGAAGTCATTTAAAAAAAGTCAATTTCTTTATTTTTATACAATCTTGAAATTTTTTGTTTGTTTGCCATAAAAAATATTTATAAATAACAAGGTAATAAACGATAAGCTACTAATAAACGTGAAGGTCTTTAAGATATTTATAAATTTCACGTTATAGTAATGACCGTGACATTCTTTAACGCAGACGTCATTTTTAAAAAGTAAATTTCTATCTTTTTTACAACCTTGAAATTTTTTGTTTGTTTCTTATAAAAATGTTTTAAAATCGTAGGTTAATAATGAACGTGAAGCTTTTCATCGTGATGGGCGTTACGTGGACGCTGGAGGTAATTTCGGCTGTCGTGAATCACTACGCGATAAATTTGGAGTGGCGTTACGAATTTTTCTACGTGACGGATGCCATCAACTGTCTTCAGGGTGTTCTGATATTCATGCTTTTCGTGCTGAAGAGCAAAGTTTACTACGCTTTGCGACGACGACTGGCCGGTCAAACGGGTAGGCCACCGGCGAGTAATGGCGGAACGGGATTGCAGGATCCGTACAGGGTGAGAAAGAGTGCGAGCAGCAGTACCATCATGTCGACCTTCGCAGTCAGCACGTCTCCATGACAGCAATTTTGCAATAATCCCAAAATTCAATGATTTTTAATAATATTTAATAATATTCTTGAAAAATATTTTTGTAAGAAAATCATTTTAAAACATTTGTTTTAAAGCAAAAAAAGAATAAATACAAGGAATGCGTCTGTTGAGCCACTTAGTTTTTTAATTATATATATTTTTCACATATAATTGCAATTATCCCAAAATCATTCAGCCTAATATTTAATAATATTCGTCAAAAATATTTTTGTAAGAAAATAATTTTAAAAACTTTTGTTTTAAAGCAAAAAAAGAATAAATGCAAGGAATGCGTCTGTTGAGCCACTTAGTTTTTTAATTATATATATTCTTCACATATAATTGCAATGATCCCAAAAACATTCAGCCTAATATTTAATAATATTCTTGAAAAATATTTTTGTAAGAAAATCATTTTAAAACATTTGTTTTAAAGCAAAAAAAGAATAAATACAAGGAATGCGTCTGTTGAGCCACTTAGTTTTTTAATTATATATATTTTTCACATATAATTGCAATTATCCCAAAATCATTCAGCCTAATATTTAATAATATTCGTGAAAAATATTTTTGTAAGAAAATAATTTTAAAAACATTTGTTTTAAAGCAAAAAAAGAATAAATGCAAGGAATGCGTCTGTTGAGCCACTTAGTTTTTTAATTATATATATTCTTCACATATAATTGCAATGATCCCAAAAACATTCAGCCTAATATTTAATAATATTCTTGAAAAATATTTTTGTAAGAAAATAATTTTAAAAACATTTGTTTTAAAGCAAAAAAAAATAAATGCAAGGAATGCGTCTGTTGAGTCACTTTGTTTTTTAATTATATATATTTTTCACATATAATTGCAATAATCCCAAAATCATTCAGCCTAATATTTAATAATATTCTTGAAAACTATTTTTGTAAGAAAATAATTTTAAAAACATTTGTTTTAAAGCAAAAAAAGAATAAATGCAAGGAATGCGTCTGTTGAGCCACTTAGTTTTTTAATTATATATATTTTTCATATAAAATTGCAATAATCCCAAAATCATTCAGCCCAATATTTAATAATATTCTTGAAAAATATTTTTGTATGAAAATAATTTTAAAAACATTTGTTTTAAAGCAAAAAAGAATAAATGCAAGGAATGCGTCTGTTGAGCCACTTAGTTTTTTAATTATATATATTTTTCACATATAATTGCAATAATCCCAAAATCATTCAGCCTAATATTTAATAATATTCTTGAAAAATATTTTTGTAAGAAAATAATTTTAAAAACATTTGTTTTAAAGCAAAAAAAGAATAAATGCAAGGAATGCGTCTGTTGAGTCACTTAGTTTTTTAATTATATATATTTTTCACATATAATTGCAATAATCCCAAAATCATTCAGCCTAATATTTAATAATATTCTTGAAAAATATTTTTGTAAGAAAATAATTTTAAAAACATTTGTTTTAAAGCAAAAAAAGAATAAACACAAGGAATGCGTCTGTTGAGTCACTTAGTTTTTTAATTATATATATTCTTCACATATAATTGCAATGATCCCAAAAACATTCAGCCTAATATTTAATAATATTCTTGAAAAATATTTTTGTAAGAAAATAATTTTAAAAACATTTGTTTTAAAGCAAAAAAAAATAAATGCAAGGAATGCGTCTGTTGAGTCACTTTGTTTTTTAATTATATATATTTTTCACATATAATTGCAATAATCCCAAAATCATTCAGCCTAATATTTAATAATATTCTTGAAAACTATTTTTGTAAGAAAATAATTTTAAAAACATTTGTTTTAAAGCAAAAAAGAATAAATACAAGGAATGCGTCTGTTGAGCCACTTAGTTTTTTAATTATATATATTTTTCACATATAATTGCAATAATCCCAAAATCATTCAGCCCAATATTTAATAATATTCTTGAAAAATATTTTTGTAAGAAAATAATTTTAAAAACATTTGTTTTAAAGCAAAAAAAGAATAAACACAAGGAATGCGTCTGTTGAGTCACTTAGTTTTTTAATTATATATATTTTTCACATATAATTGCAATAATCCCAAAATCATTCAGCCTAATATTTAATAATATTCTTGAAAAATATTTTTGTAAGAAAATAATTTTAAAAACATTTGTTTTAAAGCAAAAAAGAATAAATGCAAGGAATGCGTCTGTTGAGCCACTTAGTTTTTTAATTATATATATTTTTCACATATAATTGCAATGATCCCAAAATCATTCAGCCTAATATTTAATAATATTCTTGAAAAATATTTTTGTAAGAAAATAATTTTAAAAACATTTGTTTTAAAGCAAAAAAGAATAAACCCAAGGAATGCGTCTGTTGAGCCACTTAGTTTTTTAATTATATATATTTTTCACATATAATTGCAATGATCCCAAAATCATTCAGCCTAATATTTAATAATATTCTTGAAAAATACTTTTGTAAGAAAATACTTTTAAAACATTTGTTTTAAAGCAAAAAAGAATAAATGCAAGGAATGCGTCTGTTGAGCCACTTAGTTTTTTAATTATATATATTTTTCACATATAATTGCAATGATCCCGAAATCATTCAGCCTAATATTTAATAATATTCGTGAAAAATATTTTTGTAAGAAAATAATTTTAAAAACATTTGTTTTAAAGCAAAAAAGAATAAATGCAAGGAATGCGTCTGTTGAGTCACTTAGTTTTTTAATTATATATATTTTTCACATATAATTGCAATGATCCCGAAATCATTCAGCCTAATATTTAATAATATTCTTGAAAAATATTTTCGTAAGAAAATAATTTTAAAAACATTTGTTTTAAAGCAAAAAAATAATAAATACAAGGAATGCGTCATTTGAGCCACTTAGTTTTTTAATTATATATATTTTTCACTCATTTATATATTTTGTGATGTGCCTTTATTGTTATATAATCTACTTTCGCATGTACGAAAGCTATAGAAAAATTAGCAGCGATGGCGAAAAATCTTTGGATGAAGAAAAAAATTTTTTCGAAAGTTAGCTGCTGATTTGACGGAAAATGCCTTAAATAGCTGTCTCGATGTTTTAATATTCAATCATACAACCTAATAATTAATTGTTCTCTTAAAATAATAATTAAGATTTTTTTTTTGTTTTTTAATTCGTTCATAGGCAAACAAAAATAAATGTAGCTCTCTCGATGTTTAAATATATTTATGATATATATTTATATCAACGATACATCGTTTTCATAGTCGTTCGATGGTACAAATAATAAAGAAAAAAAAGTGGAGATTTTCAAGCAAAAGAAGATCGATTTGTGAGAATATAAGAAAAATCATGAATCCTGTTTTATAATTTCACAAGCTATTTAAAAAAATGTTATTAAATGTATCCCGTTGATGTTACAAAAACGGGTAAAAATAAATTTAATTTTTTTTAAATACATTGTCGTCGAGCTTTGTCAATGTTAAAAGTGAAAAAAAATACTCCGCAACAAAGAAATTGAAAAATTGAACTGTTTTAATTTTCTTTGTGGGAGGCTTGATTTAAGAAAAACTATAAAAAAGATTAAGTAAAATAAAAAGTTACAATTAAGGAGGTTCGCCTATTACAGCTGTTACATATATCACCGATTATATGCAATATTAATGCAGAAAAACCAATTAAAATTAAAATAAATAAAAAAACAACGAACGCGTCACTTTCAATAAGTTTATCACGCGAGAACAAATAGAGAATAATTCCCAAAGCGAGAACCAACGACATGTGCAACCGATAGCCAATATTGATAGAGTTCGATGTCACACGCGGTCAATCCGGAAACCGCAGAAAATTAGACTCCACGAGGAGTTTCTTCCTAATTCGAGAGCAAAAATGGGCATTCATTCAATGAAAATGTATTTGAAATACTTTCATGACTAAATGATTAAGGATTATTAAGCCCATTAAATATTAGAATTAATTGTGATACAGTAATTTATCTTGATTATTAATAATTATTGTAGAAATGTGAAAATCTTACATTTTTCATAATAATCAGTCATGGTTAATATTATACAAAAGGTATTTTAAATACATTTTAGACGATGAAATATTTACCAACACGTGCCATATGTTTTTTGAATTATTAGATTATACAATATAAATAATTTACTTAAAAGTTTAAACATTTTTAAAAATAAGTGCTGCAGTTTATTATTTAGAAATAATGATTATAAAATAAAACATACCATAATTGTCTATTTTATGGAAGCTTATTCATGTTTCAAATTTCCATAAAAATAATATAAAGCAAAAAAAATAGAAATTTAAGTTAGATTTCGCCTAATAGACGAACCTCCTCTAAATAAAATGTATTATAAAGACAAATGTAGCTCTCTCTCGATGTTCCAATATTTATCTATAAAAAATTATTAGTATCTACAAGAAATTTTTTAAAAATATTGTTGTTCAATAAATGGTAAAAATAATACCAAGAAAATAAAGAGATGTGAGAAGATTTTATTGAAATTCCTGTTGAAGAATTTCGTTGATTAACCGACTCGTTAATTTTTAGATGTACGAGCGAGTTTCTGTTACTCCGGATCCCTGAGAGAGTTCCTTCGACCAAAGATGTCCCTTCTCGATTATCGCATGCTAATCGAGGCAAATTAACGAGTCCTATGGCGAGAAAGGAGAGAGCCCCATGGTGAGCGTGATCTGAGTGCATAATTATGATTATTACATTTAACCATGAAGGAAAAAACAATGGGGAAGAAGATGAGAGGTGTATTATAGCACATGTGCGTGGTGGAATAATATGCCAAGGCTTTTGGAGCGGAGTCTCTGGCGTTGTCGATATCTCGAGGGTGGTTGCATTCCCCGAGCGCTTTTCTAGCATATATATAAATATGGGGCATTCCAAGCCAAGTCGATAAACGTTTGAATCTCCATATTTTTAATTGAACTTATTCCTATTTCACTGGACAACTTAAAAATAGCCAAACATAAATTACATTTATTTAGTAACTTGCCCGTCAGGCTTTGTCAACATTAAAAGGAGTAACAAAAATTTAAAAGAAAAAAAATTTCGAAAAAAATTTTAAATACTTGAATTTTTTTCGGTCCGGAGAATAAAAAATAAATATCTCTTTGACGTTCCCTTTTTTCGACGGTTTCAATGAAAAAAAGTGTTAGCATGTTTTTATTGGAGGTTTTATTTTCGGTAAATTGAAGAATACATTTTTTTCCACATTTTAATGCATACCGAAACTATATTTGTATTTTTTTTTCTGGTAATTGACTGAATTAATTATCAATAATATAATTTTTTTTTAAATTAAAGAAATACAATTTTTTATCCTATTGAATATATAGTTTCCGTATTTATTAGAATATGGAAGAAAAAATGATTCTACAATTTACCCAGAAAAAAACGTTTTATAAAACTCCGTTTTTCCATTGGAATCGTAGAAAAACAGGTAACGTCAAAGTGTGCCACTTTCATTTTTTTATTTTAGGATAAAAAGAACAATAAAAAATGTTGAGATGTTTTTCAAATTTTTTTTTTCCATTTTTAACATTGATTGAGTGGTAAAACCCAGTAAAATAGGAATAGACCAATTAAAAATCTGAAGGGTAAATCGTTTATCGAGTTGCATTGGAATATCCCATATATATAAGTTATATATACTCCCGGTGGTTACGAGAAAGCGCTCACCGACAGAGAAAGATATCTCACCGCGGCAATTTCCCGTCGCTCGAAAAAAATCGTCGAGCTTCCACTAATTTTCCTGTTCTCTCCACCTACCTTGTTCTTCTCGACTCGAACCCGCTCTGAAGCCTTTTTTTGTTAAATAGAGAGAACATGGTAGTGAATGAACGCTTTAGCAATATGCGCGAATTCTTTTTACCGAAATTAGAGACAATTTTGGGCAATTGTTGAACGTGACATTCGATATGTGAGATTGCGAGAGTTATAAATGGCTTTTTTTTTCAACTTTGGCACAACTTTATTTTATTGGAAATTCATCGCACATTTTTTTTCTAAACGAAGCGATTTTTATTTTAAGTGAATTTTGATTATAAATTTTTACTTAAAAATCTGTTAAATGATTTAAGCTAGATAAAAATTGCTCATATTCGCTTAAGAATATTTCTCTTATTTAGCTACTGGTATTATAAGAAAATATTTTGCCATTGCAAAATTTTGTACATAGCCTGAAATAACATTATATTTGTTGAATAAATTTCAGCGCAACTTTGCAAGTGTCTGCGGCCGGCAAAAAATTCTGAAAAAATTGTCAGTTGTGCATGATAAATATTAGTTCAATTTCAATGTAGCGAATTATAATAGAAGCAAAATTGGTGGAATACCATAAACTTAAAGAGTTGAAAAAAAAATTGTTTTTTTCTAAAACAAGAATTATTTGCAGCCATTTTAAAAAGCGAAATTCTTTCTCTACAGCCTAAAACATTCTTCATTCTATGTATAAACAGTGTATATTTTTTATTACGATTACCGACAACAAAATGATCAAAATATCCTTAAGCGCATATCAGCAATTACATTCTGACTTTCTTCTCTTAACTAACAACTTTCAATAAAGTTTTTGCGTTCCAAACGTGTCATAAGTCTTAAAGTCTTAAAAAAAATGTCAAATTTTAATCTTTCGAAAGTTTCTGCCTTACAAATATAAAACTTGCAGTGAATTTGCTCCGATTTTCTTCGTATTTCTTACAATGTTCTTTCACTGGTACAGTTCCATTTCCCAGCCTCTTAATCTTCGATTCCATTCGCACCGCTCGTTTCGGTGAGACCTAGTAATGCGAGGGAAGTTTATTCGCTGCGCAGGAAAACTTTGCCAAGTAAGTTGGAGCGTTAAGAAATCGAAATAGTCGTAAAAATAATGTTTATTATCTCTCTCTCTCTCTCTGACATTCTTTTTCTTTCCCGCTCGTACGTACGAGGAAGTGCGGCCGTTTTATAGGCACAACCGCCTTTCCATCACTATAACTAGAGTATAATATTATCTACATTAAATTACATGTTATTTATGTACAGATTAGCGGGTCGATGCTGTTTTTTTCCGCTGGCATCGAGGAGCTGAGCAGCTCAAATATATTCATTCAGTCTCATTCGCAACGAACGAGGCAAAAACGAAGGATTATCGAACGCCAGAGGCTCTGGCACGCAGAAAAACGATTCCTCATGGGCGTCCAAGCTTTTCGCGTCTCCTCGTTTATTCAATTCCGTTAGGTAGCAGATATGGGCAATATTCGAATGAAATTGGATTAAACAAAACGGATTATAATCATCAGAAACGCGGAGCTACGCTAGTTATTTTTAAAAACGTAAAATGCATTGAAATGCTTTCTTTCATCCTGTTATTCTCGAATTTAGGCTACTTGTTTATTCGTTCCATAAATAAATGGCTATTAGTTTGAAGTATTTTATCAAGAGATTTACATAAGCTTTATTGAGAAAAAAGATCCATGAATAAATGTTATGAAAAGAATAATTATGGCAATAATTACCCCTTACTTTACTTTAATTTCTGTAGCATTTTTCAAATAGGAAAATGGAAAATGCATTTTTTTTAGTCGGGTTCTTTTTTTTTATCGATATGGATATTTAAAAAAATTGTTTACATCAATTTTTTATCGAATAAATAAAGAGTTAGAATTTTTATTAGAAAACTATTCGATTCGAATAACAGTGAGTAATTTTCCGAGGGCGATGGAATGATTAATCGTGTCTTTAATAAAGTAAAGTAATTTTAGATAAGTAATCTTAAAAAATGCTTATTACCGCTCGTTATTAAGAATTCTCAGTTATTCGAATATCGGATATTCAATTATTTCCAAAATCACTCTATTCTTTACTCCCGTAAACAACTTTTTATTTATGCTTCTTTTCAGACTATCTGCAATGGTAAAAAATTGTATAAATATGTTACAAAAAAAAGTCCACAAAGATTCATTATAAAATGACTCGAAAAGAAAGAGAAACATAATTATTTGTTACTTTTTTTTCACTATTTCCTTTCCGAGGCATTTTTTAAATGAATTTTAATGTATAACAATTTGTTTACAAAAATATTTATCAATTTTTTACCCAATTCGTTGTTCTAAAAAATGTATTTATTTGATAAATAAACAATTAGAACATTTTCGAGTGTAATGGCATTACAAATTTGTAAGATACAAACAAAAAAATCGAGCGTCTCACAAATTCACTCGTGAATTTTTTAACATTTTTTTCTCGCAAACTTTGAATACAATTTCATTCGGATATTGCCCATTCCTGTAAGATAGTAAATTTGCAACCATTTCACTGCATTCAAAATCACTCTATTTCCTAACTTACTCCATTATTAATTTTATCCTCATTGTTTTCCCGCGCAAAAAAAAGCCACGAACGTTTGTTAAAAAAATGCTATAAAACGAGACAAAAAAATTACTCGTTTCGCGGTTACTTCATTTTTCATCACATTTTAAACTGAATGTTCGTGACATTTTTTTATGAACTCCTATGGAAAATGCTTTCTTTTTTATAAAAAGTTTAACCATTTCCTTACAAATAGGGTATTTTGAAAAACGCATTTATGGAGTAAACAGAGTGATGTCGAAAGTAATAATATGATTACAAAATTCTGTACACTGTACAAATTTTCATTATGAAAATAGCTATACTTTTGTCGGAAGTTTTAATGCACAAACTGCTATATTAAATTGAATATACAAGTATGATGTAAAATTAATAAATGGTACATTAAACATGTTCAAAAAATTCATGTTTAATATAAAAGTACTGTAACATTACTATATAATTGTATATTAATTATAATATACCGTTGTACGCATAAAAACTTTCGATAAATATACATTAATTTCCGTACCATAATTTACAGTGTAATATCACTGTAAAAATGTTCATTACGAAAATTAACATACTTTTGTCGGATTTTTTGGTATATTAAATTGAATATACAAGTTTTACGTAAACTTAATAAACGGTACATTAAACACGTTAAAAAAATATTCACGTTTAATATAAAAGTACTGTAAAATTACTATATAAATGTATATTAATTGTAATATACCTTTTTATGCATAAAAACTTCCGATAAATGTACATTAATTTCCATATCATTTTTTGCAGTGTATAAGATAGTAAAAAAATGGAGCATCTCGACATTCGCTCCAGAATTTTATCCTCCAATAATCAGGCTTTTCCTTCTCCAGCCGTTTCCTCAAGATCAGGATCCTCGTTGATTATTGAGATGTCTCTTATGGAAGGTTTTCGAGTTCTCCATCCCTCAGGTGGCACGACAGGTTCTGTGGTCTTCGTGAGAAGTTTTGGTCCGGAGAGTGAAATTATTATGCCTCCAGCTGGAGCTGTGAGAAGAATGGAGAGCACGCAGAGTGTGAGAGTCGTTTCGGCGTAACGAACTTGATCTGGCTGCGATCGATCAATTTCATCAAGAGTAACTGGACCCAAAGCTGCTTGAACTGTTGCTTTTGCCATACAAGCGAAAGCTATGAAGATCTTCTCCTTGAGATTAAGCTTGGAGCCGATTCCAACGAGCACCGTCACGAATATTCTTATCACAATGCCAGCGGCGAGACACGCGAGACTTATGTAAACGGTGCTTCCGTCCAGCTCCTTTATTTTAATTTGCGTTCCCGTAACGCCAAAAAGTATCGGCTCGAAGATCATCCAAAAGATTTCGAATGATATCGCCACTGGATTCTGCAAATCATAAACAGAGGGAAAATGCATTTAATTAACGAGTGACCCATTCGCATGAATATTTATATATTTGCGGCATGCATATTAATGTTTGTCGAGGGTGGAAGCGACGTCGAGAGCTTATTATTATAATAAATATATAGGACGCCTTGGGGGAGGGGAGGGAAGGGACTAATAAAGCCAGAGGCGAGCGCCCACTGAGCTGAATATATATATATATATATATTTTGTATATGTATATGCGGTTCTGGGGGGTTTATAAATGTGAGTTGATTTATTCTAGGATATTTATGCGGTGTCGTTAATTATACTCGATGAGAATGTCTTGTCCTATGTCTTAACGTCATTTAGGGATTTTATTAAAAATTTGATCAGGCAGGATTTCACTTTTGATTTTTCAATGTTGGTTTGTTAGATTATTTAATTAATGATGGATATTTAATATTGGGTTTTTGTTTATTGTGTGGTTTTAGAGAATTGTAAGTCTAAGAGTGAGGCTCATTTTATTTATAATACTTTAAGGCCAAATGAAAAAATATTTATTGCGTTATTTAATTCTTATTTTATTTTTGGTATAATTATTTTTTTATTATTTAGGTCACAATATTATTTATTGTGTCACTTTTTACATTTGTGTATTTAGTGTGTTTATCATCGATGACTATTGATCGGAGTCTAACAGTTTGTTGTTTTATTTATTATTAAATATTCTGAAGTTTTTTTTGTATTTTCTATGTGCATTTATTTCAAACTTTTTCAGGTTTTTACTTATTGCCTGCTTTTCCTTTTATGTATTCCGAATATTCTTCCCTGTGATCCGCCCCCAGGGGACTTATAACCCACTGCTGCATCACATTTAAATGAAGGCAGAAATCTGCGGAAAATCGGCAGAGGAAAACTGCGGTTAAAATTGCGGGTTATAACTACAGACTTTAGAATAATAACCTTCCACTCAACAACTTAATGTACCACCGAGTAAATAACTAAAGAGGTCTCCCATCCAAGTACTGGCAACACGAAATGCAGCATAACACGTACATTCCTATCCAAAAGTTTTATCTGATGAAAATTTTTGTCATTTTTCATAAGATAAAAACTTGAAAAAAAACAACATTATAATTGTGTTGTATTATATAATAATAATAATAATGTGACACAGTTATTAAAAAGGGATAAATAAATGTATGTTGTTGATAGATTTTAAAAGATTTTAAATAGTAATATATTTTTTCACTAGAATTCCAGAATGACTAGAATAATTATAATAATAAACTATTAAAAAACAGTATCTTTACTTTAAAAGAAAAAAAAGTTTCTATATCCAACAGCTAATTTAAAAAAATGAATTTTATGGTAACATTCAATGCCATTAATCGCCTTCAATTTTCTTTTCGCGTAATATTCAAATTAGAATGGAATCAAATATATATTTGGGAATTTATATGCAATGCACTTATCAATATTAATGTTCCCTTAAACTATTCGCCTATCTTTTAAATGCTAAAAGGAAAAAAAAAAGAAATTTAGAAAAAAAAAGTGAATCCCATTTTAGGGTTGTATATCCGTTCTACATCCAATTTTGCGTATGCAAAGTTATTCCGGTGATGCGACGGGAGAGAAATGTTGGATATTTGTTAGACAAAGTGTGTATGAAACGACATGTGAGAAGCATTTTTGGGAGAATGTTGGCCGGCGGTTAAAGTCCCCGAGGGAAAGCTCGTGGGGCTTTTCGTAAATCCTGGAGGATTTCCCGCCGGTGGATCCCTCGGGATTGTTATTTGGCGCACATAGGTATAGCAGTAGATGGGTTAGTGCCACTGGTTTGCTATATTGCCAGCCACGAGGAGAGACGCAGCAAATGCTGAATGCTGCTGGGAGCTATCAAAGATGTAAATAGATACAGCCTCGGTTGTGCGAGTATATGAGCTCGTGAACGCTGAGCGTCCGCGAATTATTCGTATGTCCTTCGGAACGAGTCGTCGGGCGGCGAACGAAATCGAGAACTTCCGGTGTGCGACGAGTGCAGTATCCGAGAGTGCCTCACGCACGCATATCTACTAAACTACAGATGAGCACCTCTATAGTTACTTCAAAAAAATATCCTTTCTCTCTTTTGCTTCCACATAAGGAAGCTTTGTTTTCAAGAAAAAAATATTTTTCGAGATTTCCATGCCAGTATAATTAGAATTGTCCAAAACGTCGAAAAAAGTGGTTTAGAAAAAATGTCCATATGTATGTGTGTGTTCTGGGCTCCGAAAATTCGATGAACTATTACTCAGTAACCGTTCGAGCGATATGGCTCAAATTTGGCACGCAAGTGACGTAGTTGCCTCGCTTTGAATATTGAGATTTTAGAAAAAAAAAAGATGCAAAGTAGAACCTTGCACATTGCTTCCTCATTATTTTTCGCTTTTTACAAAGCTCCCTCTGTGAGGAAGCAGTATGTTATTCAATTTTGGCTTCCTCATAGAGGAAGCTTTGTAAAAAGCGAAAAATAATGAGGAAGCAATGTGCAAGGTTCTACTTTGCATCTTTTTTTTTTATACCTTGTGTCTCTTTTGCAGAGGTGTTTTATACAGCTATAAATCACCTCTGCAAACACCGTTACATCTAATTTTGATTAGATACAAATTTTTGTCGTACTTTCTCAACTTTTCCGGAAGTTATAGCGAAAATCTACATTTTTTTTTAAATGAAAAATGGTGTAAAATCCGAACGACTTTACCGATCATCACCAAATTTGGTACATGGCATTTCTGAATGTTATTTTTCGTCTGTACAAAATTTCTGTTCATTTGTTGAAATTCGACGTAATTTAGATCAAAATCTATTTTTTTCGAAAAATTCAAAATTCTATAAAATCCGAACCGCTTTACCGATTTCGTCGAAATTCAATACCATACAACATTGAACGTATCTTCAGTTATGAAGAACTATTTAGCCAAATCGGCGAACTTTTACGAAAGTTAGAGCGACCACGCCCTTTTTTCAACAAATTAAAATCAACATAAAATCTTAATGACTTCACATATTTTGGCAAAAATCACAACATTCAAAGAGGGGCAGCTACTCTACTTGCGTGCCAAATTTGAGCCGGATCGCTCGAACGGTTACCGAGTGAGAGGAGATTGAATTTTCGAAGCCCAGCACACACACACACACACACACACACACACATACATACATACGGACATTTTTTTTAAACCACTTTTCTCGACGTTTTAGGTGATTCTAAGCATACTGACATGAAAATCTCGAAAAAAAAAAATTTCATGAAAACAAAGCTTCCTCTATGAGGAAGCAAAATCAGCCATTTTGATTTTATGGCACTTTTAATTTTTTGAAAAAAGAGCGTGGTCGCTCTAACTTTCGTAAAAATTAGACGATTTTGCTAAATAGTTGTTTATAAATAAATATACGTTCAATGTTGTTTGGTATTGCATTTAGGCGAAATCGGTAAAGCGGTTCAGATTTTATAGATGTTTGAATTTTTCGAAAAAAATCATTTTTTTTATAAATCACGTCGAATTTCACCAATTTAACTGAAATGTTTTACAGACGAAAAGGAACATGCAGCTATGCCCCGTACCAAATTTGACGATGATCGGTAAAGTGGTTCAGATTTTACGACATTTTGAAATTTACAAAAAAAAACGATTTTCGCTCTAGCATCAGTAAAAGTTGATAATGCGAGACAAAAGTTTGTACTCAATGGAAATAAGAATGCAAAGTAGAACTTTACACATTGCTTCATATATAATTTTTATTTTTTTAAATTTATAATGACCGCTTGTCCCAAAATAGAATTGCTCATAACTCTCGAACGGCGTGACGAATCGAGACGAAAATTTACACAAAAGAGGAGGATAAACTCCGCTTTCGTTATTTCGATTAAGGTAGTCCTTGCGCATTAAGCTGAGGTCAAATAAGTTTTCGAAAAATGGGAGGGACTTGCAAACACTTTTCGCCAATATAAACAAGGCTGCAGAGTAGAACTTTGCAAATTGCTTCCTCATTATTGTTGGATTTTTACAAAACTTCCTCTATGAGGAAGCCAAAATAGATTAACATGCTTCCTCATAGAGGTAGATTTGTAAAAATCCAACAATAATGAGGAAGCAATTTGCAAAGTTCTACTTTGTAGCCTTGTTTTCCCTTAAATTCATCATTTCGTTATTTCCAATTTTTTATAAATGTTACATATTTTTCATACGTATTTCATGAATAAAAATAGTGGAAAAATGGTACTTTTGGAAAAGGGCCATTTAAAAAAAATTAAACGGTACTTTTGGAAAAGTGCCATTTTTTAAAAAATTAAATGGTACTTTTGGAAAAGTGCCATTTTAAAAAAAATTAAATGGCACTTTTAGAAAAGTACCATTTTTAGTAAATGACCCTTTTAGAAAAGTGCCATTTTTTAAAATTAAATGGCACTTTTAGAAAAGTACCATTTTTAGTAAATGGCCCTTTTGGAAAAGTGCCATTTTTATTAAACGGTATATTAAAACGGATGCAGAGTCGAACCTTGCACATTAAATGGCACTTTTAGAAATGTGCCATTTTCATTAAATGACCCTTTTGGGAAAGTGCCATTTTTATTAAACGGTATATTAAAAAGAATGTAAAGCATGGCTAAATACTATTTTGTTCATATACTAAATTTGGATTTGATATGACAGTTAATATTTTGAACAAGTTAATGCCATAACGCCATTTTTTTTTAATTCCACAAAATCTGAACCGTTTTACTAATTCGAGTCAAATTTAATACCAAACAACATCAAGTGCACATGTGCTTATACGAAACTATTAACCATTATAGACTAATTTTTACGGAAGGTGGAGCGACAACGTACTTTTTTTCAAAAAATTTTAAAAGCCACGAAATGTAAATTTTCGCATACATTTTGTTGAAAATTGCAACAATTGAAGAGGATCTGCTGCTCCACTTGTATGCCAAATGTAAGCTCGATAGACAAAACGACTCTTGACTTATCGGCTTTCGAATTTTCGGAGTTGTACACATACATACATACACACACACACACACACACACACATACGGACATTTTTTCTAGACCTCTTTTATGGATGTTTTGGAACATTCTGAGTGCCCTGACGTAAAAATCTCGAAATTTTTTTTTTTTTCATGAAAACAAAGCATCTTCTATGAGGAAGTAATACATATGAAATCCATATGTAGTTCATATGTATTTCTGAATAAAAACAGTGGAAAAATCACTTTTAAAATGTTTACATTTCATTTTTTTTTTATTTAATAGAAATGGAGGTGAGTGATATCCGAGAGTGCTTCATGTCTATTTATCAACTCTTCTTTTAAATTCATGATTTGCTTATTTCTAATTATGTATTTATAAAATTTTGATGTGTCTTAATACTGTAACGGCAACGTTTTTAATTAACAGCCAATTTTCTTTATAAAAATAGTGTAAAAATGGCACTTTTGTAAAAATAATTTTCGAAAATTATCATGTAAACATGTAAGTTTTTTTCTCCCCAAGAAAATTAAGCGTTTCTTAGACAATTATTTCAACTACTTAAAAATATTTTGTGTCAATGTTACACATTTTTTTTCCTCAAGAAATTCAAGAGTTTCTTAGACAATTATTTCAACTATTTGAACTTTTTTTAAATCAATGTTATACATTTTTTTCTCCCCAAGAAAACGAAGAGTTTCTTAGACAATTATTTCTACTACTTAAAAATATTTTCTGACAATATTATGCGTTTTTCTCCCTAAGAAATTTAGGAGTTTTAATTATTTGAACTAAAAATTGCGGATTTGATTTGCTTTGGTGGGTTTTCAACAAAAGGTATGCAAAAGGTAAAGGTAACACAGAGAAAATTCATGAAAATATCAGAGGAGATACCGGAAGTCAGTCAGTGCTGTGCTGAAGGCCCTTTAATTAAATCCTAGTGTAACGAGACTATGAGAGAAGAGAAGAGAAAAAAATGTGAGCGGAGTCGTGTATTCATTAACGCCCTGCGGATCAAATACGTTAATTAGAGGTAGTCCGAGAGTTCCTTTAATACCGCGAACCTCCGAATCAACTTTTAATTTATTTTTCTTGCCTCGGTGAATCGTATAAGCAAGTTGAGCTTCGTAACTTGGGGAACGCTCGATGGGGAATCGCGAGACTGGAGGAATGGCTTACTTTTGCAAAGAATCTTGACCTCCTTTAGTAATTAAGGATAATCCAATCGAACAACCCTATTTCCTGTCTTCCTTGTCCTGTAACTGATTATAATTATATAAAAATTCTTCATCAATTTTCAGCACCAATAAAATATTGTAATTGCGATATAAAAAATTCGATATCAGTTCATAAAGTTTTGACGTTAAAAAATGAAGAAAAAAAAGTCTACATAAATATAATTGAAAAATAATAATTAAAAAAAATCGCAATAACAAAAAATCTTGACCTCCTTTAGTAATTAATAATAATTCAATCGAATAACTCTATTTCCTTTCTTCATTGTTCTGTAACTGATTATAATTAGACGAAAATTCTTCGATAATTTTTAGCAACAATCAAATATTGTAATTGTGGTAAAAAAATTCGATTTAAGTTCATAAAGTTTTTACGTTAAAAAATGAAGAATTTAAAAAAATATATATACAATTAAAAAATAATTTAGAAAAATCGCAGTAACAAAAAATCTTGACGTCCTTTAGTAATTAATAATAATTCAATCGAACAACCCTATTTCCTGTCTTCCTTGTTCTGTAACTGATTATAATTATATAAAAATTCTTCATCAATTTTCAGCACCAATAAAATATTGTAATTGCGGTAAAAAAGATTGGATTTAAGTTCATAAAGTCTTTACATTGAAAAATGAAGAAAAAAAATCTACATGTATATATATAATTGAAAAATAATAATTAAAAAAAATCGCAATAACAAAAAATCTTGACCTCCTTTAGTAATTAATAATAATTCAATCGAACAACCCTATTTCCTGTCTTCCTTGTTCTGTAACTGATTATAATTATATATAAATTCTTCATCAATTTTCAGCACCAATAAAATATTGTAATTGCGGTAAAAAAAATTCGATTTAAGTTCATAAAGTTTTTATGTTAAAAAGTGAAGAAAAAAAATCTACATATATATAATTAAAAAATAAGAATAAAAAAAATTGCAATAATAAAAAATCTTGACCTCCTTTAGTAATTAATAATAATTTAATCGAGTAACTCTGTTTTCTATCTTCATTGTTCTGTAACTGATTATAATTAGACAAAAATTCTTCGACAATTTTTAGCAACAATTAAATATTGTAATTGTCGTAAAAAAATTCGATTTAAATTCATAAAGTTTTTACGTTAAAAAATGAAGAAATTAAACAAAATATATATATAATTAAAAAATAACTAAAAAAATCGCAGTGTCAATAAATCATGACCTCATTTAGTAATTAATAATAATTCAATCGAACAGCCCTATTTCCTGTCTTCCTTGTTCTGTAACTGATTATAATTATATTTTATGATTATAAAAATTCTTCATCAATTTTCAGCACCAATAAAATATTGTAATTGCGGTAAAAAAAATTCGATTTAAGTTCATAAAGTTTTTACGTTAAAAAGTGAAGAAAAAAAATCTACATATATAATTAAAAAATAATAATTAAAAAAAATCGCAATAATAAAAAATCTTCACCTCTTTTAGTAATTATTAATAATTCAATCGGGTAACTCTATTTCCTTTCTTCATTGTTCTGTAACTGATTATAATTAGACAAAAATTCTTCGACAATTTTTAGCAACAATTAAGTATTGTAATTGTGGTGCAAAAACAATCTACATAAATTCATGAAGTTTTCATTTATTTTAATGAACAGAAAAAGAAAACACCATCTATATGTATATTATATTTAATGTACCTCGTAAATGCATAAAAGCTTAATTAAATTTTGTATTAAACTCCATAAAATTTGAAACTGTAGAATAAATTGAAAATAGTGGTGCATAAAAGCTTACAATTTTTTAATATTATATATAGGATTGGGGTACCAATTTTTGCTCCCGTACAAATATATTCCGATTTTCCACGTTTTCAAATTGACTAAAAGCGTACGCAAATTCTATTTTTCAGAGCTTCCAGAAATATTTATAGTGAAATACAATTTTTCATCATTTATTTGTTCCGAGTGAAAACTTGGTATCCGATTATGAAAATATAAAACTTTATATTATGTATTTATAAATTTTATTGCCTCGGTAAGAACGACATACATTTACGATTCTTTGATAATTACTCTCGAAACGAAAAGCTTTTAAAAGGGTTTAAACAAATCTAAATAATGACCACAACTGGTGCATCTAACGAATATAAATATATGAAAACAAAAATTCAAATTGTAACATTGTTAATTAAATTTGGAAAAAAGAATAAAATCATAATATCAAAAAAACTCTCATGAACTTGTACATTAATTCGCACAATTTTTCCTGCTTCAAGAATTTGCCTTTCTTTCCAACATTTATAATAAACCAAGTAATTAACCCTTTCCACCACTTTTACCATTGATTTATAGTTAATAAAGAAGAAAAAGAAACCCCTATATAACCCATTAAAAAATTCGTAATTAATTTAAGAGAAATAATTAAATTTTCCCTAAAGAAAAAAAAAACGAAAACCTGTTTAACGTAAAAGGCAATTTATTTCTGGCCGCTGAAGGGTTAATTGCTTCGTTTGCCCTCACGATTGCGATACCAAAGTGAAAGCAAATGGCTCGGTGTGTGAGTGCGTGTCGCAAGGTAAATGTGAATGTGGAAGCTCCAGTTTGAGTGCCATCGCGGCAAAGATTCCGGAAGTTTGAGTCTCCGGGTTATAGTGTACCCGGATCCAAATGGCAAATTATCCCTCGGCGGTGGTGCACCTCGGTAAACCCGGAAGTGGGCCAGGGCTTGGGAAGACTTTCTTCTCTCCACGATTCGAACTACAACCTCGTTATATGTACACACACACACATACATATATATGGTGCATTCCAAGCCAACTCGATAAATGTTTCGCCTTTCATATTTTTAATTGGACATATTCCCACTAATTTGTACCGACCCAAAAACGGTTAAAAATGAATTACATTTTTAAAAAATATCTTTCTGTTGAGCTCTGTCAATGTTAGTTAGTGGAAAGTGAAAAAGTATAGTGTATAAAAAAATTGAAAAGGAAATCATTTTTTTTTCATTTTAAAAATAATATTAATAATTAAATCACTCAATCGCCAAAAAAAGAAATGTTAAAAACTATTTTCTTTTTCCAATTGAATATATAGTTCCAGTATGTAAATAAATTGTGGAAAAAGCTGAAAGATACTATACACTAACGCTTTTTTCATTGAAATCGTAAAGGATACTATTTTTAAAATTTTTTTTATAGAATTGATTAAACATTTTTTTATTAAAAAAATGTTGAGATTATAGTAATATGTTTTCGTTATAGAATTCTTTTTCACTCTAAGCACAGACAAAGCTCGACAGAGATATATAAATAAATGTTTAAATTTATTTTTGGTTTTTTTGGGATGTTACACGCCAGTGAAATAGGAATAATCCCAATTAAAAATATGTTAGGTGCATCATTTATCGAGTTGGCTTGGAATGCCCCATATATATACAAATATATACAAATATATAGCAAGATAGCTTCGTGGACTGACGTAGAAGTACGAAGCGAGTACAGTAGGAATCCCTTTGCCGAGTGGTGTCCGTTGTAGCCCCGAGGCAAACTTGCACGCTTTTCCCGAGGCGATAGAGGACTGAAGAAGCACGCCTAGCCGGGTGAGCAAGTTTTGAACGGGAACGGAGACGAGAAGAGAGCGCCGTCGACTCTCCTAACACCGTTAACTGCGATAACTACCCTCCTTCACCGCACGACCCGTACTTCAGTTGCCCTGATGCCAAGCGATGTTAGCGGGCGATCCATTTCCTCGACAAGGAGGAATCGTTCGAGGGAAAAGAGTAAAATCCTTTTCCCCACTGGTTTAAGGTTCGAAGGGTATTGCTCGATGAACGATGATAGAAATAAAGACGGAAGAAGGCAAAGGGTTAAGAGAGAGTGAGAAAGAAAGGGAGAAAGGGAAAGAGGAGGGGAAACGAAAAAGGGAGAGAGAAGGAAAAGAGAGAAAGGGTAGGAGGAGGGAAAGAGGGTAAAGGGATAAGGGAAAGAGAGAAGAGAAGGAAAAGAGAGAAAGGGTAGGAGGAGGGAAAGAGGGTAAAGGGATAAGGGAAAGAGAGAAGAGAAGGAAAAGAGAGAAAGGGTAGGAGGAGGGAAAGAGGGTAAAGGGATAAGGGAAAGAGAGAAGAGAAGGAAAAGAGAGAAAGGGGGGAGGAGGAGGCAAAGAACCAGGAGAGGAGGAGGGAAAGAGAAAGGGAGAAGAGAGGAAAAAATGAGAGGGAGAGAGAAGGAAAAGTGGTGGACGAGGGAAAATGATAACGGAAGAGGAGAGGGAAAGTATCAGCGACAAAAGGAAAAGTGAGAAAGAGAAAGAGAAAGGGAGGAGAGGGAAAAAATTGAGGGAGAGAGAAGGAAAAGGGTGGAGGAGGAGAAGCGATAACGGGAGAGGAGTGGGGAAGTATGAGCGAGGGAAGGAAAAGTGATAAAGGGGAGGAGGAGGGAAAACAAGAAAGGAAGAGGAGAGGGAAAGAATCAGAGGGAGAAAAAGAGAAGGAGGAAGAGGGAGGAAAACGAGACAGGGAGAGAAAGGGGAAGAGGATGGAAATGAGACAGGGAGAGAAGAGAGGAAGAGGGATG
Organism: Ephialtes manifestator; assembly: GCA_963970395.1. Classification (NCBI taxonomy): domain Eukaryota; kingdom Metazoa; phylum Arthropoda; class Insecta; order Hymenoptera; family Ichneumonidae; genus Ephialtes; species Ephialtes manifestator. The sequence continues at coordinate 17,380,664 of OZ019978.1, read as the reverse complement.
AGAAGAACGAAGGGGGAGGGAGTGACTAGAGGGAGGACTTGTCGCGACGAAAGGGGTTGAAACTCTCGCGACTGCCGGATTCTCGCGAGAGTTATCGCTCTGTCTTTTTTTTCGTTCCAGTTTGGGCAGAGACACAGAGAGAAAGAGAGAAAGGATAGGGAGTGGGTGAGAGTGTGGTGTAGCCGGTCCCTTGGGCGATTCCCAAGCGCTCGCCAGATTCCTTTCAACAAACCCGAGTAACCCAGTAACCTCGGCAGCACAGCCGATGGGGAGCCTCGGTTGCAGCCAGTGGGCGATCGGTGAAGCGAAAGATGTTCAATTCTTTTTCACTGGAAAGAGTGAGAGACTGTAACGCAGCTGAGTCTGGCGCCTTTATCGTCGAAAACTAGCCAGTAGTTGCTCCCGGTGCACCCTCGGACCCTGGACTTTTCCAATTGTGTACAGTCGAGGTTCTCGTAAAAAAGAAAACGCTCTTGTTCAGTGAAAGATTCTTACGGCCGGACAAAGTAGGTGATTGAAAAATCTTCAGTACCACAAAATTCCGTTCTCGTGCCAGGAAAGAAAATCAGCTGGGTCGACAAGTCGATTGGTATGTCCGATTACAAATTGGCTGCCACTTCGGGTTAAGTGAAATACAATCAGCTGATTGGCTGAGAAAACTGGTTAGTTGGAATAAAACCTATTGATACATGCGTATTATTACATAGATGAACAACAACCAACTGGTAGGTTGGAACAATACCCTAGTAGGTTCTGTCACCGCTAAAAAACCGCAAAAACCACCTCAGTGTTTTCTGCACTTTTCCGCACAGCAATTCACCGCAAAACCACTGAGCATTTTTTTACCTAGCGTTGGTGGTTTTGCTGCTTCAATCACCGCAAAAACACCGATGTCAATGAGCTGGCTGAAATAATTACTTCGCTGGAGTACAATCAACTTATGAGCCGATGCAACTGTCAAATTGGAGTACAACCAACTGCTGATAGAACTACTCAATCGAAGTTTAACCAATAGATTGTCTGGAACAAATACAAAATGGAAGTTCAACCAACTGATTATCAGGAGCAATTACTGAATCAGAATTTAACCAACTGATTATCAGAAGCAACTACTGAATCAGAGTTCAACCAACTGATTATCAGGCGCAACTATTGAATCAGAGTTCAACCAACTGATTATCAGGCGCAACTATTGAATCAGACTTCAACCAACTGATTATTTGGAACAATTACTGAATCGAAGTTCAACCAACTGATTATCAGAAGTAACTACTGAATCAGAATTCAACCAACTGTTTATCAGGCACAACTATTGAATCAGAGTTCAACCAACTGATTATATGGAACAATTACTGAATCGAAGTTCAACCAACTGATTATCAGAAGCAACTACTGAATCAGAGTTCAACCAACTGATTATCAGGCGCAACTATTGAATCAGAGTTCAACCAACTGATTATATGGAACAATTACTGAATCGAAGTTCAACCAACTGATTATCAGAAGGAACTACTGGATCAGAGTTCAACCAACTGATTATCAGGCGCAACTATTGAATCAGAGTTCAATCAACTGATTATCAGGCGCAACTATTGAATCAGAGTTCAACCAACTGATTATTTGGAACAATTACTGAATCGAAGTTCGACCAACTAATTATCAGAAGCAACTACTGAATCAGAATTCAACCAACTGATTATCAGGCGCAACTATTGAATCAGAGTTCTCCCAACTGATTATATGGAACAATTACTGAATCGAAGTTCAACCAACTGATTATCTTGAACCAATTCTGAATCAAAGTTCAACCAACTGATTATCTTGAAACAATTCTGAATCAAAGTTCAACCAACTGATTATCTTGAAACAATTCTGAATCGAAGTTCAACCAACTTACTAACTGAAGTAACTCGTTCGATTGATTACAACTGGATTGGATGGTCATACTTTTTAGTTGATAATAACGAATATAATTGGAACAATCAATCGACCAGAGTAAAATTAACTGAGTTACACTGGCCGTTATAAACGAGCTAACAATTAAGTTAACCTACTACGTTACAAATTTTCCTGTGTTGCAATTTATCAAAGTCTCGTGTACGTTGAACTGTCTTCACTAAAATAGAACTTTACTCTTAATTCACCCAAAATTTATCCAGTTCATCGTGTTAACTTAATTAACAATGCAAATACGAATAGTTCAACACATGTTTAATTTTGTATAAATGCTACAGCCGAGGCTCTTGAAAGTTTCTTGGTTATGAGAGATTCTACTGTGCTTACGAAGATCCTCAACATTCTGGTTTTTTTACCTGCCCCTAGTAGTGCATGTTTTCGCAAACTCATCCGACCTTACTACCACTACTACATAGTAATACTGTATTCGGCAAACTCAATAAGCTCGTCTGGCCGAGCGAAAAAGGAAATGAAATTCTTGAAGGAACATTTTCTTTCGAATAGATAGACTTAGTGGTGGATGGAGGCAAACCTGCGTCGTTACGAGAAGCGTCTCCTCGACGCTGCGAGTATTACTATCCCTTATATATATATATTTTTTATATATATACAAATACATATATATATATAAGGGATATATATTTCTGAGCACCGAGGGCGTCGCTTTTCCTTTGCCTCGTGAAAAATAAGCCCCTCTATCAGTGAAGCCCCTTTACGCGAGAAACTCATATGTCAGAAGACCCTTTTCCGTCTTCATCCCATTTTGCTCTGGATGTTCAAACGACAGAAGTGACGATGCTGCATCGCTCTTGAGCTTCTGTGTAACCGGGTCTCGTTTCAAGACTCGATAGTGGCCCCAGGATCAAACTCTGCCAACGTTGAGTGAAATTCGAAACGGAAAAAGATAAGATAAGATTAATGGCAAATTTAACTCCACGTTCTGCATTTAATTGATTTTATTTACTGGAAGGATTTCGATTATTTTAAATTTGTAAATAATTCACGGGTTGAATTACATGTTTGTTTTTCTTTTATCACGCCAACAAACTTTTGAATGTTATTGTAAATAATTGCAAGTGTGGCACAAAAAAAACCTATAATTTTTTACATTCGGAACTGGGAATTTTTCGACACGTTCAGAAGCACTTTACAAACATTTGAAAGCATGAGATTTTCTACGCGATTATTTGAAAATGATGGAAAAAAATAAAACACGCTTTACTGCCAGGAATTGGTTTACTTAAGTTGGTTAATTTTAGTTTATTCTATCGATTTCACACAAAAATCGTCGTAATTTTAACTTAAGAAAAGAGAAAAATGGTTTCAAGAGTAAAAATAAGAATTCAATTTCCGCCGACTTCCGATTTCTCTTAAAGTGGAATAAAGAAAATGAAGAGGTTTCATTAGTAGGTCAATGGAAGAGAAAAAAAACTCAGCGTGTATGTACACCTCAGTGGTATGTGTACTCAACGCTGAATGTGATTCCAACTTTTTATTTTCTATCAGCGAACGGTTTGCTAATTTTTTTTTTATACGCGAATTCCTCACCAAACGGAAGTTAACTCTGGGGGTTTTTACGGGGTGTGGGAAAGGCTCCGCGCGTGTAATGTGTTTGGCCAACGGTAATAGTACTGTATATGTACTTAGCCTCCAACGGTGGAGATAATTAAACACAGCTAGAGAACATCAGAGTTTACTCGTCGTCCTCGCGTTTTTTTTTCCATGTTTTTTTTTTGCTCTTTCGTCGCCCATCCCTTCGACTCGTTCTCTCTGCGTACCAACCACTGTTTGTATTCGCAACCTGGCGTGTGTGGTCTCTGTGAAACGCTCAATTAACTACCGATAATTTGCACCGCTCGACGAGAGTTGAAACTTTTTCGGAAACTACTGCTTTTATTTTCCCACCGAGTTCATTAAAAGAGACTGTTGAGAAATTTTTGTCGTTTTTGTATCTGTTGAGTGTGTCCGACCAAAAATTCCAATGGTTCCACACGAAATCTGTGGAAAATGCAAAACATTCTCCACATTGATGGCTGAGATATTTTGGTACAGAGGGAAACTTTTTTTGCAAATTCCTATAATGCCGCTGGTTTTAATATTTTCTCTGAAAATTTGTTTGGCCGCTTGGCTCACGACGACGGCTAAATCTATTTGTAATATAGGTGGAAATACAAATTTCAAAATCCATGGAACATTTTAATACACGGATCTATTGAATTTCCATATGTGTACCTAAATTTTAATATGCAAATATTGGATTTAAGGTAGTTCGGTGATGAAGGGCCGAAGTCAAAAAAATGATTATTATTTTGTTATGGAATCATTTATATGTGTATGTATAACAATATATCTCATCAAGAAGGTTTGTGGCGACCTAAAAAGACCGTTAGACGTTGATTTTTATGTCAAATAATAAAATTTCATGTGAAATAAATCACAAGGAGATATTTTATAGCGCGTCTCTTGACTAGTTTTTCAGATTGTGCCAATTCCTGAATGCTTGATTTATGAAATTATTTACATTTAACTATTGCGTTATCATGGCTCGACGAGAGTTGAAACTTTTTCGGAAACTACAGCTTTTATTTTCCCACCGAGTTCATTAAAAGAGACTGTTGAGAAATTTTTGTCGTTTTTGTATCTGTTGAGTGTGTCCGACCAAAAATTCCAATGGTTCCACACGAAATCTGTGGAAAATGCAAAACATTCTCCACATTAATGGCTGAGATATTTTGGTACAGAGGGAAACTTTTTTTTGCAAATTCCTATAATGCCGCTGGATTTAATATTTTCTCTGAAAATTTGTTTGGCCGCTTGGCTCACGACGACGGCTAAATCTTTTTGTAATATAGACGGAAATACAAATTTCAAAATCCATGGAACATTTTAATACACGGATCTATTGAATTTCCATATGTGTACCTAAATTTTAATATGTAAATATTGGATTTAAGGTAGTTCGGTGATGAAGGGCCGAAGTCAAAAAAATGATTATTATTTTGTTATGGAATCATTTATATGTGTATGTATAACAATGTATCTCATCAAGAAGGTTTGTGGCGACTTAAAAAGACCGTTAGACGTTGATTTTTATGTCAAATAATAAAATTTCATGTGAAATAAATCACAAGGAGATATGATATAGCGCGTCATTTGACTAGTTTTCCAGATTGTGCCAACTCCTGAATGCTTGATTTATGAAATTATTTACATTTAACTATTGCGTTATCATGGCTCGACGAGAGTTGAAACTTTTTCGGAAACTACTGCTTTTATTTTCCCACCGAGTTCATTAAAAGAGACTGTTGAGAAATTTTTGTCGTTTTTGTATCTGTTGAGTGTGTCCGACCAAAAATTCCAATGGTTCCACACGAAATCTGTGGAAAATGCAAAACATTCTCCACATTAATGGCTGAGATATTTTGGTACAGAGGGAAACTTTTTTTGCAAATTCCTATAATGCCGCTGGTTTTAATATTTTCTCTGAAAATTTGTTTGGCCGCTTGGCTCACGACGACGGCTAAATCTTTTTGTAATATAGACGGAAATACAAATTTCAAAATCCATGGAACATTTTAATACACGGATCTATTGAATTTCCATATGTGTACCTAAATTTTAATATGCAAATATTGGATTTAAGGTAGTTCGGTGATGAAGGGCCGAAGTCAAAAAAATGATTATTATTTTGTTATGGAATCATTTATATGTGTATATATAAAAATATATCTCATCAAGAAGGTTTGTGGCGACCTAAAAAGACCCTTAGACGTTGATTTTTATGTGAAATAATAAAATTTCATGTGAAATAAATCACAAGGAAATATGTTATAGCGCGTCTCTTGACTAGTTTTTCAGATTGTGCCAATTCCTGAATGCTTGATTTATGAAATTATTTACATTTAACAATTGCGTTATCATGGCAATATGATGTAATACGGTCACTTGTTATTAATATTTTCGATGGAAAAAGCCGGCAAACGTCGTAAAATGCAAGTAATTTTTTTAAATAACTATTTTCCGGATTCGCGAAATCACGGCAGCGACTTGGCAACGCCGCACGGCTGATACCGTTGGCACGACCTGACAGTGAAGGCGGACAATTCAAATTGCAAGATAGACCAACCTCGAAACGGTGGAAAATTTTCATAAAACAAAAAAGTTAATTCGAGTAAAAGAGCTCTTGAAAATCTTGAAAACGCTAGAGAGAAAATAGTACATACGGGAGTGCAAGTTAAAGTCGAATTAGCAGGTCCGAAGTACGAGGTGCATGGATACCGATTAGTAAACATAGCCACGATTTCCAAAGGGATGAAATACAATTCGTGTGCCACGATTCTTTCTTTCGACTTCGTGGAGTCTGAGAAGAGACAGGGCTTATCACGGATAACCTATTCAGGCTATTATCGATCAGTCTTTATATCACTTCACTTATAATTAAAATAGCGGCTCTTTATAGTTTGTCACAGTTTTCACAAGTAGAGATTTGGTATTTCAATTACCGCGCGCGCACGCGTTTGTGACATTCATATATACTACTATCAAACGTCACGAGCCTGACGTGCGACGGTGTTGCCGCGTCGCTACTGTCGATTCGGGAAAGTAAGTGATTCAGCACCGAAAGTTTATCTTTAATTATTAATTTCTGAAAAACTATGCGGTTGAACGGGTTCATCTTCAACCGTATGCTCCATCACACTGTCCTCTTTCTATTAGTATATTTGTTACAGTCATATTTTGTAATAGATTATGAGAAAACTCGGTTTATTCATACGATAGCCCCGGTTTTCCTATAAGACCAATATTAAAACTACCTACTTTTGAAATTAAATATCTAGAGAACGGTACGGTGAATCATCTTTTCTCGGGGCTCTATTTATTAAGGTGGATTCAATCTTTCGATATAAAAAATAATATAAAACACTTTTTGCAAAAGCTGTTCATCATCGAACTACCTTAAGACCAATCTCTTAATTTTTCATTGGAATGGATATAAATACTAATTTAATACAATTAATTTGTATATTTTATATAATTTTGTACATTAAACGTGTTGTAAATTTCATAAAATTTTTAACAGTCTATACCTATTGGAGCTGTTTTTGTTTGTCAGAACCAGCGGTAAAGTATTTGTAATTAAAGTTGAGGGTTGTAATCAAAATTATATTTAAAAAAATGTTTATACGATTTTTTTTTGTTTAGTTTTCATAAATTGATGAAACATTCTAATCCTATCCAATTAATTTGTTGGATTGGAATTAAATATTTTCAAAGTCTCAATTTAAAAAATCCATTGCCCCCATTTATTAAAATCAATTAAATTTCTTGTTCTCATCACACAGAGTGAGCCACATATGCGGTTCGGTTGCATTTCTGCTCTGATAGTTTATGCCCGTCGTTTTGGTATCTATTGCCCGTGTGAGTTTCGCGAAATCGCATTGATAGCCGCGCAACATATGTTGGGATTAATTGAAAGTTTTGGCTTGTTTATTTGGAACGATTAAAATATTTAGTTGATTACTATATTCTTTACAAAATCTATCCAAATAATTTGTTTGACGAGAATAAAATATTCTCGTTGCATTTAATCATAACATTTGTGATTAATTGAAACTTTTATCATGTTTATTTGGGGCGATTAAAATATTTATTTGCTAACTATATTCTTTATAAAACCTATCCAAATAATTTGTTTGACGAGAATAAAATATTCTCGTTGCATTTAATCACAACATATGTGATTGATTTAAACTTTTATCATGTTTATTTGGGGCGATAAAAATGTGTATTTATTTTATCAATAAAATTTATTAATAAAATTATTTATCAAATATTTATTTGGTAACTATATTCTTTATAAAACCTATCCAAATAATATGTTTGACGAGAATAAAATATTCTCGTTGCATTTAATCACAACATATGTTGTGATTGATTGAAACTTTTAGCTTGTTTATTTGGGGCGATAAAAATGTGTATTTATTTTATCAATAAAATTTATTAACAAAATTATTTATCAAATATTTATTTGGTAAATAATGATTTTAATGGCCTCAAATAAACAAGCTAAAAGTTTCAATTAACCATAACCATAATTATTTGGATAGGTTTTAGAAAAAAAATAGCTTTTTAATAGATGTAAATTGGTTATGACTCATAACCAATTTCATTTCTAAAATGATAATGAATTTTTAGGTATTGAATCGTGTTTATTTGGGTCGATTAAAATAATTAGTTGGTTAATTTATAGTAGCCAAATAAATATTTTAATCACCCCAAACAAACAAGTTTCAATTTTTAAAAATCCTTTATCCCCATTTATTTAAAATATATTGAATCTCTTGTTCTCATCACACAGAGTGAGCCACATGTGCGGTTCGTTTGCGTTTCTGCTCTGATAGTTTATGCCAGTAGTTTTGGCATCTATTGCACGTATGAGTCTCGCGAAATCGCGTCGACAGCCACACGGAGCTACAGGCCACATCACACACCACGCGTCGGCTCCTGGAATTGAAATTCGTTTGGTAAGCGACTCGCGAATATTTTACAGGAGTTTGGGAAATACCAAGCGAGTGAGCGAGCGAGTGAGAGATAGACACTACAGAGAACTCTCTGAGTTTTCTGTGTGTTGCGCCCTCTGTGCGCGGCAGCGTCGACAGGCTTCCGGTCGCCTGCATGCTGCACACCCTTTCCTCTCTCTTCTATCCGTGCGGTGCGCTCGGTGCGGTTTCTCCACGCTAGCGGCCTTCCGGCCTTTAGAACCACCAGATACGGAGACTTCCGTTGAACAGTGCTTCCCTCTGGCGCCCTCTGTGCACCACGAAACTACCATCCTCGTCTCGCAGGCTTTATACTCACTCGCTCGGGCTCTTCGCTGGTTAAAGTGAGAGGAACGTCAAAACTACGACTACTACTACTTGTATGTATAGGTAATGATGTGAACTCGAGTAGAATGGGAGAATTCTATTCGTTTCGTGTACTATATTGTGGATAGAGAGTATGTTACTCACGTCATCGACTTCCCAGCCCTCTTCTTGCCAGAAGTAACAGCTGACGAAGGCTGCGGCAACAACCGCCAGGGGGCCAGCTCCGCCGAGTTCTACCGCTTCGCTGCCGAATACCGCGAGTAGTCCACCGCCCAGCAACATGAGAACTCGCATTGGCACCATGAAAGGCTGTAAATATCAAGTACAGTATTAGTATTTTGTTTTTTTTTCTGTAGTAATAATTATGTTATGTTGTGGTTGGATAAATTGGGTTTATTGGATCAGTATTATCGATAAAAATGTGCCTTTTTTATAATAATAAAATAGGAGAAAGTTGGAGAAATAGTTATTAGCTTGAAAATGGAAACAAAATACTAAAGGAGTTTTATAAAAGTTATAAATGGAATAAAAATGTGGAAATTTTATTGATTCTCGACTACGCTAGAAAGAGCACATTGCATGCCTGTAACACGGGTGGAAAGTTCGATTTTTTACCGCCGGGACGAAAAGTAACGCAGCGGGAAGAAAAGTGCTGCAGTGGGCAGAAAAATGCGGACAGAATAGTACATTACGTTACTAGGGAGGGAAGTGCAACTTCACTCTCGGTGAAAAGTTGCACTTCCCTCCCATGTAACGTACTATACTTTTCTCCCGATTTCGCTAAAAAATAACCACATTTCGTGTGTGCAACAAGGACGGAGAGCTCATTTTTAATAAATGACGACACGCATCCGTAGTACGATGATTACTTCCCTCGGGAGGTAATAAAAGCGGACTGCGCATGCGTAGCACGATGATTATCCCCCTCGGGAGGTAATGAAAGCGGACTGCGCATGCGTACATCATTGGTAACAAATGAGCGATTTTCCACCCGCGTTGCGGACACGAAATGGGGTTATTTTAGCGAAGTCGGGAGAAAAAGGACTTTTCTGCTGGATGAGCTGGAAATTTATATGGATGTTTAACAAAGTCAACGGAATGCTGAGAATAAATTTGATGAAAATCGTTCAGGGCGTATAAATTTAACGAAATAAGTTTTTTTTTTCATTAAATTAATTATCAAACCTTGAGGTTCGTAAATCAATTTTAAAAGAATCAAAAACGTGCAAATTTTGCACAAATATTCAAGACAATGAAAGCATTTACGAGTTTGTTTTTAACTGTTAATTCGCTAACTTTTACAAATTGCAGACAGGTAAGAAAATTTATAGAGTTCGTAATTAAACCTATAAATAATTAGAACCATGCACACTACTCCTTAATGATTTTTCCCCTTCTTCAAAACTATTTATAAGGAATCCCAAATGGATTATCAAACTTTCGCATAGAATTGAGAGTTAAGCAAAATGAGAAAGCATGTGCAATGTTCAATTTAAAAATCCTTTTTATCCTGTTGAATTTCCTTTTTTTCACTGAAAAAAAAATATTAGTAGGATTCAGTAGACAGCCAACGTGTAAAAATCCAGCGCATCAAAAATTGCTACCGAGAGGAATAAAAAAACAAAGCCAACGATAATACATCTCCGAGTGAATCGGATATGGAAGCGCAGCAGCAAATCGAGGGACAGAGACGGAAAGAGCTCAACTTCTCAAGAGGATTCCTGGTACGATTTTCCAGAAGGATCGCGTCGTTGCCGCTGAAACATATCGCTGCAGAAGCTATCGAGCATGTACGCCACATATATACTACCACAGTATCGTATTACTAGATGCTACAAATATATACACGTATACAAATATATATATTTAGGAGTCACGAATGCAAGCGAGAATCCATGAAGGGGCACGTAGATAGGCGTCGGGTAGGTAAACACGTTTTCACATCGCGTGTCGTGGCTCGTGAATGGAAACGGATTTTCTTATACCGGTACTGCGCTCAGTTATATCTTATACAAGCTCTTCACATATATATGGGGCAATTCATACCATTTCGGCCTGTGTCTAACCCTTGATCCCGCGAATTGAGATCGCATTGTTTATATGATTGACATTACTCCGAAAAGCATTCGATTTTTTTTTAGAAAATTTGGATTATTCCCGATTATTTCCAATTTTTCAGAATTTTTCAGGATTTAAGAATTTTTCAGGATTTTCAGAATTTTCTGGGATTTTTTAGAATTATCAGAATTTTCTGGGATTTTTTAGAACTATTAGAATTTTCTCAGATTCTTCAGAACTTCCTGCGATTCTCCAGAATTTCCTGAGATTCTCCAGAATTTCCTCAGATTCTCCAGAATTTCCTCAGATTCTTCAGAATTTCCTCAGATTCTTCAGATTCTTCAGAATTTCCTCAGATTCTTCAGATTCTTCAGAATTTCCTCAGATTCTTCAGATTCTTCAGAATTTCCTCAGATTCTTCAGATTCTTCGGAATATCCTCAGATTTTTCGGAATTTCCTCAGATTCTTCAGGTTCTTCAGAATCTTCAGATTCTTTAGAATTTCCTCAGATTCTTCAGAATTTCCGCAGATTCTTCAGAATTTCCGCAGATTCTTCAGAATTTCCGCAGATTCTTCAGAATTTCCTCAGATTCCTCAGATTCTTCAGATTCTTCAGAATTTCCTCAGATTCTTCAGAATTTCCTCAGATTCTTCAGATTCTTCAGAATTTCCTCAGATTCTTCAGAATTTCCTCAGATTCTTCAGAATTTCCTCAGATTCTTCAGATTCTTCAGAATTTCCTCAGATTCTTCAGGTTCTTCAGAATCTTCAGATTCTTCAAAATTTCCTCAGATTCTTCAGAATTTCCTCAGATTCGTTAGAATTTCTTCAGATTCTTCAGAATTTCCTCAGATTCTTCAAAATTTCCTCGAATTCTTCAGAATTTCCTCGAATTCTTCAGAATTTCCTCGAATTCTTCAGAATTTCCTCGAATTCTTCAGAATTTCCTCGAATTCTTCAGAATTTCCTCGAATTCTTCAGAATTTCCTCGAATTCTTCAGAATTTCCTCGAATTCTTCAGAATTTCCTCAGATTCTTCAGAATTTCCTCGAATTCTTCAGAATTTCCTCAGATTCTTTAGATTCTTCAGAATTGCCTCAGATTCTTTAGAATTTCCTCAGATTCTTCAGAATTTTGAGTTAAAAAATTGTAAATACTTCGTAATTTTTCCAAAAAACAACAATGAGTGCTTTTAAGAGTGATGTCAATCATATAGAAAATTGCGGGCCTAATCCAAAGGATCAAGGGTCAGACCCAGATCGAAACGGTACGGATTGCCCCATATATATGTACTATTTTTCTTTTTCGCAAGCATCTCGAATTTCCGGGACATCTGGCATGTATATAGGTTCGTTCCTCTCTCGTTTAGGAAGAGAAGAAGAGCTACAGAGCTTCTACCTCCTTCCGACGAATGTTTCTTACGCCACGTACTGCTTCGCAGCTTTCGTAGTAACGGCAGGGCGTGCTTTTCAACCTTACACGTATGTACGGAAGAGCACCGAGGTGTAGAGTACGTACGAGGAACCGGCTGTATTTTCAGAAGCACGTATGTAACTACAAGATGTTCGAGGCGATATAACTCGAGTCCCCGGCAAGATTAAATATCTTTTGGAGGCAGTTCTATGGCCTCTCACGAAACCCGGACCTGACCAACTATATATAATATATATAGTGATTTTACCTTCGTGTGCAACTACTTCACAAATTTACGCCCAAGTCCATTGTAATAAAGTTCTGTGATCGTCTGCTGAGATTTATTACCTCTCCGCTACTATGTTGAAGCTCGGAGAGCTTTTTTGCAAAGAGAAATTTCATTTGGAACGATTTATATCTTTTGGCTGATTTCGGAGTTGTGTTTTGTAGGTTTCTTTTAGTTAATCACGGCTTACAGCATTTCTCAGCGATTCTAGCGTATAATTCATACTTTCAACTTTAATCTGGTACTGAAGTCTTGTCTTGGAAAATTTAATCTGGAAATCTTCACTGATTACAATGAAGTATAAGAGAAATACAAAGCTATTGGAAAAATCACATTTTTTGGGTTTCTTCATTTAAAAAAAATCAATTAATCTATAAAATAAATTCTATAGCATCTAAGAAAATATATATATATTTTTTTCGTTGTATTTGGCGAAAAATGCAGTTTTACTAAAAATGATATAATTTGAAAAAATAATGGAGCAGCAATTAAGTTAAAGTTTGATTTATTCCTATTTAATCAAGCTTCAAAAACCTACATAGCATCTCAATGTACATTGAATTTTTTATTTTTGTACTGATTTCTTAAATGATTGCAGCAAACAATGGAAATGAAAAAAAGTGTCTGGTAAAATGGAAATATCGTCAACATCTTTCGATTGTAAAATTATCAGATAATAACTGAGTGTAGAGCATTAAACTATTATTACTTATTTCCACCAAGTGCAAAGCTCATATTTTTTTCTCACTGGGTCAACAGAAACGTTCACAACAGTCTCCAGAATCATCATCCCTTTCAAGACTCTTAACCCATATTCGCATTGCCCTTTAAAAAGAAAAATGTAATAATCTGCTTGGAAAAAAGCAAGACGAACTAAACCTGATTAAATTAAGTGCATTAAATTTCTTATTTTTTGCATCTCGGGATAACCTTGTTATCACCGAGCGGAATCTGCGTCTCTTTTAATTACGAGCCAGTAATTTGCATTTTTTTTTCTCTCAGCGCCAAGACAAAAAAAAAAAGAAACTATGTACAACAATAATTCCATCCTCTCTCGGCGGATGGAGGTTCCCCGGCGAGAGTTACCCCGACTACATACCAGCTCTACTCTTGTTAAGCCGACCGAGGATTTAACGGCTCTGCTCGAAGTGAAATTCTCGAGAGACGTACGTACGTACGTGTGGGCGAATGCTACACGCGAGAATAGAGGAAACTCTCGGAAAGTGCAGGAGTGAAGCGAGCAAAGAGCTCGCGAGAAAAAGCGAGAGAGAATGTATCATACATTGTGTAACTGGTAACATAAGGGCGTATTTTCTCCGGTGTAACCAGTGAAGTTACGTCCTTTTGGCTTTACTCAGCCAATGTATAGCCACATAGGCCAAGGTGAATGTAATCGCAAGCGAACTGGCCGGATCGCTTGCGGTCCATGGCCCAATTTCTCGCGTCGGGACGCGCATTGTCTCGTACATTATCCTTCCGATAGTGGAGACTGCCGAGAATGCCCCGTCTAATCGCCCGCCACTGTCTTTCTTTCTTCCTCTCTTTCTCTTCCTCTCTTTTGCTTGGATGGCAAGAGAGAGTAAGCGTCTTTTCAACCAGCATCGTCAGACGAGAGCCAGAAAATTTTTCGCTGACCCGGCTGTACACCAAACCGACCACTAATAGCCGAACTCTCAGCCAAATGGAAAAAAAAAAATCTAACGATTTATTATCCTGTAACAAAAAAAAACGAAGAGGTTAGACGAAAATTTACTGCTGTCCATTAAGTTTTAATTCGGTTAAGTTATCTGAATGAATTATGTTGAGGTTGGCGAGGAAATTGAAAAGAAAACAAAAAAATCGAATCGTGCATTTTTATTTTTCAGTCGCGGACCGATGACTCTTTTAAAACGTTGACAAAACTTTGGTCAATGAAAGAAAGATTTTTGATTTTTGTTTTTTTTTTGACAGATGAATTTTTTAAAACTTTGACAGAAGGTCTATTTTTGGTCACGTGTTAACCGGTGTTGTTAATAATACTTTGGTCTACGAAATGAAGATTTTTAATTTTTTTTTTCACTCATGGACCGATGACTTTTTAAAAATGGTAACAAAAGGTCTATTTTTGGCCACGTCTTAACCGGTATTGTTAATAAACCTTCAGTCACAAAACAATGTTATTTCATCATTTTTACGCAATGACTGACGATTTTTGCTTCCGCATAGAGGAAGCTTTGTTTTCATGAAAAAAAAAAATTTCAAGATTTTTATGTCAGAATGGTCGAGAAACGTCGAGAAAAGTGGTTTAGAAAAAATGTCTGCATGTGTGTGTGTGTGTGTGTGTGCGTATGTGGGCGATTTTTTGTTAGCACGATAGCTGTCGCAATTTTTAAGATATCGGGCTCAAATTTGAACCACGAGTAAACTGTCGTTAAAAAAAGTATGGGATTGAATTTGGAGTTAATCCATCAAAATGTTCAAAATTTATGGCATTTTGAATTTTTTGGAGAATGTCAGCTCGGGCTTTAACTCCCGCAATTTTTATGATATCCGGCTCAAACTTGGACTAGAAGTGGACTGTTATCAAATAGAGCTTGGGATTAAATTTGGTGTCAATCCGTTAAGGGGTTCACAACTTATGGCATTTAAACATTTTTTTGACATTTTTTGTTCGTGCTCTAACTTTTGCAATTTTTAAGACATCGGGCTCAATTTTGGTCCCCAAGTTGACTGTTATTAAATAAAGTTTGGGAGGGAATTTGACGTGAATCCGTTAAGGGGTTTAAAATTTATGGCATTTTGAATTTTTTGTTCGTGCTCTAACTTTCGCAATTTTTAAGATATCGGGCTCAAATTTAGTCCACAAGTAGAGTGTGGGTAAACTAAGCATTAGTTCGAATCTGGCGAGAATCTGTTAAGGGGTTCAAAACTAAATGCCATTCAAAATTTTTTTAAACAAGGCTGCAAAGTTGAACTTTGCAAATTGCTTCTTCATTATTGTTGGATTTTTACAAAGCTTCCTCTATGAGGAAGCCAAAATAGATTAACATGCTTCCTCATAGAGGTAGATTTGTAAAAATCCAACAATAATGAGGAAGCAATTTGCAAAGTTTTTTTTAATTTCGCGGCAAGCTTTATTTTTCGACCGATCGACCAATCAATTAACTTAAAATTTTGCGAAATATAAAAATTATTCATTAATTTTTTTTCACCTATGCACTTATTTATTTTCTGTCACTCCGTCGATGGATTTGATTATTTTGTATTTATAGTGAGACTACTATAAATGTATGGTAATTTCCTTCTCATCCTTGTCTGCCTGGGGACAAAACCATTTGTTTCACTCTCAGCTAGAAAATGTTCACCAAATTGAATGTAGCTTTCAAAGGTAGAGGCGAATGAGAGATTTTCTGAAAGTAGCTAAGCTCAGCAGTCCAATAAAATGTGACTGCAGTTGAGAAAATTGAATATAGTCGTATAAATCCGTTGGCTGGACAGGCATCGTGTCAGAATTCATGGATCATGAGCTTCTGTCCCGAATGAATGTCGAGACATGCTGGACCAGACTTTCTTTGAGGTACGTTGCTTGCACACAGTACATATGTGGGGAAACTACAGGAACGACGTGAACGTATGGAAGACACACAGCAGTATACATCGACATAGATATACTTATACTAGTTTTGATGGTGGTTGGTCGGTTGGCTACTGTGGAGTGAGAAGCTGTGTGGTGCAGACGTGACTCGCGAGAGTATCTCGACCGTTTGCCTCCCTCAATATTGCGGTAAGCCGTCGAATATTACATTTCGCGCGGGGCGAGATACATATATATATATATATATATATATATAGAGAGAGAGATGTACGAAACACACAGAGCTGAGCTCTGGATCGTCGCCACGACCCCTGCAACGCTCCGATACACTTGATCCTTGCAGTACACCACGACCCGACACGACTACGTAACACATATTTACGTATCCTCCAGGGGATGCGACACTCCGAATTACTGTTTCGCAATCGAAGCATCGCACTCGATACAATTTCGAATATTCATTGTTGAAACCTCCCAAATTGCTTCATCGCTATTTTTTATTTTTTACAAATCCATATCTTCATGGAATTATATGTTCATCGATTTTTGGCTTCTTCATAGAGGAAGCTTTGTAAACAAAATAACAAAATGAGAAATCAATATGCAAAGTTCTAAATTTCAAAAATTTTAAATATCAAAACAATTTTATTTCGAAAATTCTAAATGTGAAAAAAATTTCATTTAAAAAATGTTCTTGCTCAATGATTTTACATTTTGATAATTTTACATTTCGACAATTTTAGATCTCAAAAATTATAAATTAAAAAAATTCTACTTTTCAAAAATTCTATATTTAAAAAATTTGAAAAACGAAAATTTAGGGAAATTTCAAGAATGAAAGTTTAGGAACTTTTTTTTCATTACGGAATAATAACTCAAAAATCAAATTCCTATATAATCCTAATCCTTTTGCTGATCTCCACTAAATTCTGTGCCTAGCATCACTGAATATGATTCCGTTTACCGTTTAGTCCAAATTTAATATCAAGCAATATTAAATGTATCTACATTTATGAAGAACTATTTAGCAAAATTTTACAAAAGTTAGGTCATTCACGCTCTTTTTTTTAAACTTACAAAGCTACAAAATCTGAAGTTCTTTATACATTTTGTCAAAAATTGTAATGATCAAAGGTGGGCTGTTGCTTCTATATAAAAAAGACGAATAAAAAGCTTCACAAAAAAGAAACAAAAGGAAATGCCATTATTTAAATGAAATAAAGTGATATTTTTGTCATTTCCCCAATTTAACAATTTAACAACCCCCAACAACAAAAATTTATTGATAAACATATTACTTTAAAAAAACAACAGCATTTATGACAAACCTTAAAACGCCTCTTTTTTTAAATAACATTATTATAGACGACAATTTTTTTTTCAATATGCCTTTAATAAAACATCTCAAAATACCAGACATCAATAACCCAATTCCGAAAAATCTTTATTAACCATAAAATGTATTGAACGTGTGAAAGTAATTATGAGAAAATAATGTAAAGTGTTCTTTAATTAACATTCAGAGAACGACTGGCGTAGTTTAGTCTTTCCTTGATTAGAAAAAAACCGAGAATAACGATATGAAAACAAAAAGACAATCGATCATAGATCGCGCTCTGCTAATTAATTTTTTATATTTTATTTTGCTATTTAATATTTTAATCGGTGATGTTATTTGAAATTTTATTGACATTCCCAATAAAATTTCATTAACCTTATTACAAATCCTCTTCTAATTATATATAAAAATCATTATCATTGTAGATCTACGTCTTTATATTCCAATGCGAGAAAAATTGGTTTTCGTGAAAAATTTTTTTTGGAGATTTTTGGAGATGTCAGAATACTTAAAATGGTCTAAAACGTCGAGAAAAGTAGTTTGTACGAAATGTCTGTATGTGTGTGTGTGCGTATGTGCACAATTTTTTGTTAGCAAATTTGAACCAGGAGTAAACTGTCGTTAAACAAGGTATGGGATTGAATTTGGAGTTAATCCATGAAGATGTTCAAAATTTATGGCATTTTCAATTTTTTTGAGAATGTCAGCTCGGCCTCTAACTCCCACAATTTTTATCATATCCGGCTCAAACTTGGACCAGAAGTGGACTGTTATCAAATAGTGTTTGGGATTAAATTTGGTGTCAATCCGTTAAAAAGTTCACAACTTTTGGCGTTATTAAATTTTTTTGACATTTTTTATTCGTGCTCTAACTTCCGCAATGTTTAAGCTATCGGGCTCAAACTTGGTCCACAAATAGAGTGTGGGTAAACTCAGTTTGAATCTGGCGAGAATCTGTCAAGGGGTTCAAAACTAATGCTATTTAAAATTTTTTTAAACAAGGCTGCAAAGTAGAACTTTACAAATTGCTTCCTCATTATTGTTGGATTTTTACAAAGCTTTCTCTATGAGGAAGCCAAAATAGATTAACATGCTTCCTCGTAGAGGTAGATTTATAAAAATCCAACAATAACGAGGAAGCAATTTGCAAAGTTTTTTTAAATAATTTTATTGAAATTAAAATATTCCTGACTGAAAAAATATCTTCCACGTTCAATAATCATGCAAACCTTCGTTCCTTCATAACACTCAATCACGTTAGACATTTCTCTCCTACTCTCGTTAGAGAAAGCATTATTTCCCCCGACAGTACTCTCGCAGGGAGAAGCGTCAGTGCGTGATAATCTGTGAACGACCGAAGCTTTCATATAGCCCTGAAGAGAAAGAGAGTGAGATCGGAAAATGGAAGTGCGATAGGGTGGTGAAGTAGCGAGCGAATGGACGAAAAGCAGGAATTCAAGCATCGGTTGGACTGGCGATGCAGGTGCCGATGCGGCAAAAGCCCACGGTACTCTCTCCCAATATTCTCTCTCGTCCCGCTGGGCCAGAAATTCGGCAGCACGCCGTCGCCGAAGCCGTTCTCGAGCTGCTGCTGCTGCCTTCGGGTCTTCGAGCTAGAACTCTATTCGCAAACATTTAATTCAGGAAAATCGATAGTCAACTCGTGTCTGTATGTTTGTCTGAGTCGATATATGCCAGTAGAAGCAAATGTGCAGTTCCGGTTATGTGTGTATATGTGCATCAGAACTGCATCGATGCACGTGTCGACGCCGCTGACCGAATTGAATTTTAAATCTTTACTCACGATCGATATATGAATGCGCTGCTAAAAATATTTTGAAAATTAATATATGTATTGGAAGTTTTTTTTGTTGCACTTACGATATATTAACTTTCGTTTAATATACAGATTAGGGTGGCCCAAATTTCAGCTGTATTTTTTAATTTTTGATCTCACCCCATAAAATAGTTGTTTTCGGTGAAAAAAACAATTTTCATGAAAAATGACGATTGCGAAAAATTATTTAGAGATCGCTCATCAATTTTGAAAATTTCCGAAACGTTTTCTTTTTCTTCATTTTTTGTAATCTCTCACCCCTCATATCATCTTGTTATCTCATTCCTAGTTTATGGTCGAAATTTTGGAAAAAAATATTAACTTCAAAACGTCGCTCAATGACAAAAAACATTTCGGAATTTATTTTCAATTTTTATTTTTTTCTCAACTTTCACCCCTGATTTTCACTCATTATCAGACGTCTAGTTCATAGTTTAAAAAATGTTATGAAAATATTAACGTTAGGCTGTCGCTGAAAGAAGTAAGCCGTTTTTTTTTGCTAATCGAGAATCGCGAAAAACGACTTATTTCGTTCAGCGATCGCCTAACGTTAATATTTTCATAACATTTTTTAAACTATAAACTAGACGTCTGATAATGAGAGAAAATCAGGGGTAAAAGTTGAGAAAAAATAAAATTGAAAATAAATTCCAAAATGTTTTTTGTCGTTCTGAGACGTTTTGAAGTTAATATTTTTTTCTAAAATTTCGAACATAAACTAGGAATTAACTAGGAGTTAACAAGATGATATGAGGGGTGAGAGATCACAAAAAATGAAGAAAAAAAAATCTTTTCGAAAATTTTCAAAATTGTTGAGCGACCTCTAAATAATTTTTCACAATCTCCATTTTTCATGAGAATTGTTTTTTCACCGAAAACAACTATGTTATGGGGTGAGACCAAAAATTAAAAAATACAGATGAAATTTGGGCCACCCTAATACAGATATGTTGTAAAATTCCAATAATTATATTATAAATACAACTTTTATGAAGTGTTTAGTGTACTGTATATTTATTTCACAAGAATATTTTTTTTTATAATAATTAATATTTGTATATTAAATTTAATATAGGCGTATCTGCAAAAAGACTTCCAATACTGTATATTAATTTTTATATAAAAATTCGCGGCCAATTCGATGAAATATTGTCTCCTTATATTTTTAATTGAACTCATTTCTATTTTGTTGGTTTGTAATCGCAAAAAAGAATTTTTTTTAAATTTAAATATTCCTGACTGAAAAATTATAAGTGTAATTAATTAATTAATTGGGTTAATAAGAAGTTGTGAAGTAATAATCATTCACATATTATACCGTCTTTTTTCCCCAGTTGGGAGTAAAAATGGCCAAAAATAAAATAGAATTATTTTTATTCCTTGCCGTCGGACTTTATCAATCTTGTGAAATGACAATTCTCCTCAACAAAAATATTTTTTTTATCCTTTCGTTTTTGGATTTCAAAAACAAACAATCCGAGTGGTTTGGAGTTTCCTTTTTTTCCCTTGATTTTAATTTAAAATGACATTAGTATATAGTTTTATAAGCTTTAATTCTTGGTCATTTGTATAATCATTTTTATTATTTTAATTTTTTTTAATTTTCTTAATTGTCTTCGTTTATACTAGTAAAATTTTTAAATAATAATTAGTGGATGGTGAAGAGAAATCAACTTTATTAAATACAAGAGATGTATTCGGGTCGATCGCTGATAAACGAATAAACAGACTCATCGTTAGGGGTAACATATAATAATAAATAAATGAACATAGCCGTCCGAACTTCGCTCTAATATTCACTTCAACACTTCCCCTCGATGTACGGACGGTCGTCGTAAGTGAATTAAATGATCTCAATTCCTAGAATTTCCAGGCACCTTCTATGTTTAGGACTAGACAACCCTTTTGTCAAGATGTCCGCAGCCATTTCTTCGGTGGGGACATATGCTATCTCCAGTAACTTATTTTCGAGGATCTCGCGAACGAAATGATGTCGTATATCGATATGTTTCGATCTATTGTGGAAAATCGGGTTCTTAGCCAATTTTTGAGCGCCACAATTATCACTGAATATTGTGGGCTGCAATGAGTGATTGAATCCAAGTTCCACGAGGAATCGCTGAACGTATATGCCCTCTTTTGCAGCCTCAGTGAGAGCCATATATTCAGCCTCAGTTGAAGAGAGAGCAACCGTTCTCTGCTTTTTAGACTCCCACGAAATCGGACATCCTCCCAGAATAAATACATATCCCGTGTACGATCTTCGGTCATCTATGCAATTTGCCCAGTCCGCATCCACGTAACCTTTGAGTGGTTCCAAAGTCCGTTTGTATCTTAACCCAAGGTTCGCCGATCCCTTTAAATATCGGAGTACACGTTTTGCGGCAATCCAGTGAGTTGAGTCATAACAGGTACTGTACTGGCTGAGATAGCTCACCACGTGAGCTATGTCTGGTCTCGTGCACGTAGCCAAATACATCAATGCACCAATCAGTTCTTTGTATGGGAATTTTTCTTTCACGACATTTGCCTCAACCTCACAACGTTTGAGTTTTGTACCGAGATCGAACGGAGTAAGTGTCGGTTTTGAATTAGACATTCCGAAACGATCTAAAATATCGTTCACGTATCCTCGTTGATTCATTGTAATTTCATCATTGCTTTGTGAGAATTCTATACCGAGACAATAATTAATATCGCCGAGACTTTTGATTTCAAAATTTTTCGACAAATGATCCGCAATTCTCTTGATCATGTCAGTATTTCTTGATGCCACTAGTATGTCATCTACGTATACGACTATGATTACAATGTCTTCCCCTTGTCCGGTATAGAATACACAAGGATCTGATTTTGTGGATTCAACCCCGAATTTCTCTAATTCTTCGCTCAATTTTATGTGCCACCGCCGCCCGGCTTGTCTCAGGCCATAAAGAGCTTTCCTCAAGTGACAAACCTTGTTACCTTTTTTTAGATCCTCGAGCATCTTCTTGGCCTTCACATTGATCACGCTATTCTCTTGTTCCCTGCGTATGATCTCTTCTATTGTTTCATTAGTGTATTCCGGTACCTCCATAAAAATATCTTCTTCTAATTCTCCGTTCAGATAAGCCGTGGTTACGTCGAACTGCTTAATTTTCATTCCTCTTTCTACCGATAAAGCCATTACTGTACGTATCGAGCTGATTCGTGCTACAGGAGCGAATGTTTCGACAAAATCAATTCCTGGACGTTGTGAAAAACCTTTGGCAACTATTCGAGCCTTCCGTTTGTCTAAATTTCCGCTGGCGTCGTACTTGTTTCTCAATACAACTCGACTACCTACAACTTGACCATCCTTTGGACGATCGACGATTGTCCACGTATCATTCTTTATTATGGATTTTAATTCTTTCGCCATAGCTTGAAGCCACTCGTTCGATTCAGATCCATGTAGGGCTTCACGAATGGGAATTTCAGCGAGAAAAACGACACATTCTGACGTATTTGCGTTGTCTTCAGGAATTTCTTCTGTGTTTTCTTGGACGTTGTTCACAGTTTTGTATAGCTTTCTGGGTCTTCCCCTGAGTCCAGTAAGTATTTTAGATGGTCTTCCACGGCCTCTCTTTTGTGGTTCTTCAATCTCGACCTGTTCGTCTACTTCGTCGTTTTCTTGGTCAGACTCGATATTTTCCCGTTCATCTTCAATTTCATTTTGGCTGTGATTTTCGTCGACATTCTCCTCGTTGAAAATTTGATTATTGTCATTTGGCTCGTCTTGTTCTTCGTTACCATCTTCATATCGATTTCGAGTATCGTTCGTTTTAGATTTTGTTGGTATTTCCACTTCAATACCTTTTTGTGTGTGTGATTTTTCCGTTTGAAAATCGTCGTATATGTCATTACTGACATTCTTATTTTTTTCAAGGAATTTCACATCTCGGGTTATATCTACACGTTTTTCATCGACTATCCATACTCGATACGCCTTCGATTGCTCTGAATATCCCACAAAAATTCCTCGTTTTGATCTTGATGCAAACTTCCCCTTGTTTGGATCGCGGTTTAGTGTAAAAACCTCGCATCCAAAGTCTCGAAAATACTTTACGTTTGGTATTTTTCCGGTCCATTTTTCGAATGCCGTTTTCCCATCGAGGCTATTCGATGGACACCTATTTCGAATATAGTTTGCCGTATTTATTGCTTCACCCCAGAACGATGGTGGAAGACCAGACTGGTTCAGGAGACATCGTGTCATTTCAACTAAGGTCCGGTTTTTTCGTTCTGCCACTCCATTCTGCTCCGGTGTATGAGTGACAGTGAGTCTCCGCCCGATACCGTTGGATTTTAGGAATTTATCAAATTCGTTATTACGATATTCCGTTCCATTGTCGGATTGTAAATATTTTATTTTGTATCCTTTTTGCGTCTCAACGAAAAATTTAAAGTCCTTAAATGCATCGAGAACTTCATTCTTACTCCTCAGTAATCGAATTTCACACCATCTGGATCGATCGTCTATAAAAGTTACGAAGTAACGTGCTCTTCCATTCGACTCGACACGCATGGGACCGCATACATCCGAATGTATAATTTCGAGAGGCTCCGAAATCCTCTCCGACTTTCTTGGAAAAGGGGTCCTTGACATTTTTTCTTCAATGCAAATCTCACAGTCCAATTTTTTTGTCGCATTATCCAATGTCATTCCTTGCACGTTTCCATTGCGATTGCACTCTACAAGGTCATTGAAATTTAAGTGGCCCATTTTTCGATGCCAGCTCATTGTCATATTCGTTTTTGATTCATAATCCACTGTATTAGCCTCCTCTGATAACTTACATTTATCTTGATTTAAACGCAGGAAATATAGCCCTTTCATTCGATCAGCGTACAATACGGTTTTTCCGGTCTCATCAATAACTATAGCCGATTCCTTATCAAAAGTTACCTTAAATCCTTGGTCAGTAATTTTTCCGACAGACAACAGATTTGTACGTAAATCGGGAACATGTAATGTTTCCTGTAGATCCACACGTCTTGGTTTACCTTCGAAATCTGCTGTGATAGTCACAGTTCCCTTTGCTTTTATTTCCGTCGATGAATTGCTGGCCAGGTTCAATTTTCCGGACTTAATTTTCTCGATCGTCAAGAAATCGGCCGCGTTCTTACATAGATGAGAGGAACATCCACTGTCTACACACCAATCTGTGCTCCGATTGTTCGTTTCGGCTGTATATGCCTCTTGCTCACTCGATTCTTCTTCTTCAATTGCTACATAAAAGCTTAGATTCTCGACTTTATTCGCCTCGACTTCTGGACACACGGATGCTTTATGTCCTGTTTTCTGACAGTTATGACATTTCCACGGAAAAAATTCTTTCTTAGAGGGGTCTCCATAGCTCAGCTTTTTACCGTATCCAATTTGACGTTTATTGTGATATTTTCTCGCAATCATTGCGTTTGAAGTAACATTGCGAGTATCGTTTTTTCTTGCGTCTGCTTCTTCTACAATTTTCACTCGTAGTGCTTCTGGAGAGGGTAGATCATCCCGGGATTCTATCGCACAGCGAAAGTTTTCAAATGATGGTGGGAGGCTATATAGTAGCATAATTGTCAATAAATCACGATTGACTTCGATATCCATTTCGCACAATTTATCAACCGTGTCGAAGAATTTTCGTAGATGTGCTTGTACGTCTTCCTCATCTTCCATTCGATGTAACGTCAATTGTTTTAAAAGCGTTGCTTTCCGAGCTGGTCCTTTCGATTGGTAAATCGTTTGCAATTTACGCCACACTTCGCTTGATGTATTGCAACCCTTGATCTGCTTCAATTCGCATGGACTGATTGACAAAATAATGTCCGATTTAGCTTTTCTGTCATTTTCTTCCCACCTCTTTACTGCTTGAATCGATTCAGCATTATTCGGGACAATTTCAGGTTTTACGCATTCTCCATTTACGAATGCCCAAGCATCGTTCTTTATTAAAAGAGCTTCCATTTGTATTTTCCAGGTATCGTAGTTTTCTTTATTCAATGATTCGATTCTTACTGAATTCGTCGAAGCCATTTTTCCGGCGAATGAGCTCCTTTTACACACGCGATGATGACACCCGATTAAACTACGTTTTCTCCTATATTTCACTTCACTCGTTTCCGATTATCTGGGCCCATAACCTTTTAAATAATAATTAGTGGATGGTGAAGAGAAATCAACTTTATTAAATACAAGAGATGTATTCGGGTCGATCGCTGATAAACGAATAAACAGACTCATCGTTAGGGGTAACATATAATAATAAATAAATGAACATAGCCGTCCGAACTTCGCTCTAATATTCACTTCAACAAAAATTTTATACAAAACTCGCACAAAATAAGTTTTCTTTCGTGTGATTACAACACTTGTCTAAATGCACAATCGTCAGAAAACGTTTTACTTGTATCGTAATATACTATTTTTTTCTACATTTCAATGCATATTGAAACTTGAAATTTGAAAAATAAAATAGGGTTTTTAATTTTTTTCTGGCATTTGAGTGACTTGATTTTATAAATGATATTAAAAAGAAAATTAGAAAAATATTTTCTTTTTGAAATTGAACATGTAGTTTCATTATACATTAAAGTGTGGAAAAAAAAAGTTATTCTACAATTTCCCAAAAATAAAACCTTCTATAAAACTATATACTAACTCTTTATTTTTCATTGAAATTGTTGTCAAAAAAGGAACATCTAATTGTATATAATATTTTTTGGTAATGGAGTTTTTTTCGCTTTTAAAATTACCAAACTCAGACGGCAAAGTATTTTAAAAAAAGTTAATTTATTTTTCCAATAAAAGTTTAACTGAAAATATGAGTTGACTTGGAATGCTCTATGTACATATATATGTATATCTTTATATTTATATACAATATCCTCTCTCGTTTATTTCACCGCCGCCATGTTTCCCTATATTATAAAAATATTTCGTCACACGTTCAATTGTGTAAGTGTCACATGAGCGAATATATCTGTTATTTTTTACAGCTATGTATAGTGAACGAGGATGGTGAGAGGAAAAAATAAAGTATTTTAAATTTGGCGTATTTTTATGACCATTTCATCGAACGGATTTTAGCTTTCGAGGTTTCATTTTATTTAAAGCCAAGTGTAGCTCCACCACGAATATCGGAATTTCCATTTAAGGCATGTATGACAAAGCTATGAATAAAAATGTGCGACCGGATATTTGTTTATCAAAAACTCACTGAATAATATGCTATGTTTGATCCAATTCTCACTGCGTCCCAAATTTTTGTATTCGGACCGGAAATAAGCCCTTTGTTTTAAATTAAATGAGTTTGGAAAATAAAACCAGCTATCTGGTTTGATAAAAAAATATGGTACAGAGAACATTTTTATATTTTATCATGCAGAGTTCCACTGTTTTATGCAGTATTATATATATATATATACGAAATATCTACAATAGATTGGTAGGTGAATTTCCTTTAAAATAATTAATTTAATGACACTTTAATCACCGAAAAAAATCGTTTCCATTATTTTTATTTCACGTACGGACCAATGACTTTTTAAGAAATTAACGAAAATCTTTTTTTTTCAGGAATAGACTAAGAACTTTTTTGTAACTTTTACAAAAAAAAATGCTTTTTCGCCCATATATAGAGCAATTATTTCAATTACAATAACCAGAAAAGTGATTTTTTTCTTTGAACGAAAAGCTTTTTTTTGTTGACATAGACCGATAATTTTTTTTTTTAACTTTTACAAAAAAATTGCTTTTTCGTCTTTATATAGAGCAACAATAAAAATTAAAATTGTATGAAATTAAAAAAAATCTTCTATCGACGATTACCATAAAATTGATTTTTTTCCTTTTACAATTGGTTTTTTCTATTTATTTAATTTCATCAAATTGTCTTCTCCATATATATGGGTCATTCCACGGGATTTCGCACAAAAAAAAACCCGACCGACTCCAATTTTCGACAAAAATAACTAGGTCAAAATTTTCGTAATTCAACACAGTTTACGGTAAAAATAATCAAAATAAAAAATAAACATAACTTCTATTTTATTTATGTCTTCTACCAAGAAAAGGTACCATTTCGCTAATTTGGCCCCCTCCGATTTCAATACAAAAAATCACGAATATACTACATGGAGTCCCAAACATTTTAAGCACAAGCCCAAGATGGAGAACGCATTTTACCCATTTTTTAAAAAATATTTCGGGTAATTGATTTTTTAAATTTTCTTCCAATCTTCTGCGTATTTTATTATGTAATTGGTAATATTAAAAGGAGCTTATGTGATTTTTATCATAATTTTATATGTAGATGTATTCGATTCATTAAATGTAATCGAATTACAAATTTCTCATAATCGACTGCGGAATGCTACAATAATTTACACAGAATGAATTACGCGGGTATCAAACTTTTACTAAGATGTACGAAGCATAATCTATCTGAAAAAAAATAATTTAATTTTATAATGCACCAATAGACTGTTTTATCCTGGTTCAAATACGGAAATTAACAACGTTTTCGCTTGTAACTCTGATTTTCGCGTCACTTCGTACGGGTGTAGCATTGATATGCACCTTCAGAAAAATAAGAAAAAAACCATGAAATCCTGGTAAGGTGCAATGAACATAATGTACCTAATTGTAATCGCCAAACATGTCAGAAAATTAAGCGGTTATCCTGTGAACGTCTGTCACTCGGTTTCGATGGTGAACCTGACATCCACCGTTATATGGTGCGGGAATATCAGCACAAGCTAATTGAGCCAAATGAATTGGATGCACATAAAGGTAGGATCATCACGGATTGAATGAAGTGAAATTTATGTCGGAGAGTCAATTATTTTGCTCGCAACGTTCTGCGACATGGACTCATATTGCTGCGTGGAGAATAAATGCCAGGTTTTTCGCATCGTTATCCAGCCAAACTAGTCAAGTAAGATAATTAAATTCCATCTGAGTACGTCATTCTTATCACGAATTAGATGTGCGCAGATATGCCCGACCTCTCGACGAGAAACAATTTTTTTCTGGGTCAAAATGTATTCAATTGTCAGGTTTGAGAATGTCAGGTTTATAAATTCGCATAATAAATTCAAACTATTATCGTTCCTAAATTATCTAAATTATATTTTGAGTTAGTAGAGTCATTACCAGTCATACTTTTCATTTTCTGCATACGAATTGAGTAAAATTGAATTAGAAAAATGACCTATTGGAAGGGTTAAAACTATGCCTTCAATGGGTCTTTTAAAAAAAAAAATTAAATTGAAAGTAAGTTAAACAATTGTAAAACAGAATAACACATTGTTCCTACAATGAATTAGCACCAAATAAATGATTTTTAGTTAAAATGATAATATGATTTTTAATGCGAGCACCCTGTATATGATGCTTTGTCCATGAACGAATATTGCTTTCTAAAGGTCTTAAGATGAGTACAAAAAATTGGCGATCCTATACTCCTTAACTAGATTTTTATTCTTTGAGGCCGTGAAAGTCAAAGGTTTGTGAGATACACCCATTATATAACGCCATTAATCCCATAAATAAATAAGAAAAAAAAATTAGTAAATTCGCTCTGAACGAAAAATTTTGGTGTTACATTTACTGGAAGAGATGAAAAAGTGCCATATTTTTGGCTCTATATCCAGAGTTTCGCATTATACATTCACAGACACATGTATCGAAACTTATGTCGGAAAAGCTGACTAGCTTGTGTATGTGTGTGTATAGAAAACAGCGTGGCTAGTCTATACAAATTAGTTGTGGCTGGCGAGTGCACTCTACGAGTCGGCGAAGCGGACGAGAGCTTCCCGAGGATCCGAAAGCAAGCAGAGGCTGCTGAAACTGCAACAGAAGCACCATCAGCAGCTCTCTTACTCTCTGCTGCTTCCGATCCCCTAAAAAACTCGCACTATTTTCACTCTCCGATTTGCAATTCATGAGAGAGAGAGAGAGTGAGAGAGTGAGGGCTCCTCCGGTGGCTTTCGAAAAAGCAACCTCCTCCCGATACGTAGATGCTTGTGGAAAACCTATCCATCCTCCACACATTGAGTATTCGACGAGGTTGTATCAACCAGCATTCGTTGGTTCATTCACGAGTTTTCCGATGCATCGTGCGAAACATGTACTGTGCTCGGCCTTCGAACGGAAAATACTCCCAATCGTTGGCTCTCTCGCTATGTGTTTGTCGTTGGTGTTATTGTAGAGCTTTCGTTTTTTTTCTTTTTTTTTTTCTTCTTTTTTTTTCTAGTTAGGCTGGGGATTAAATGAGATGGTAAAGGTGCAATGAATAATGGAAATTTAGACGGTTGGATGCAGAGAGGAGGAACATTTCATTGGGTTCTTTTGAAATTAATTATTGATGAAGATGAAGATCGAGTCAGCTCGAAAATAAATCGACTGATAAATATGGGTAATGATCTGTTTATAGTGGAATAGAAGATGGAGAGAGAAATTATTGGTTGCCCCAACCATTCGTATGGCTAAATATGGTTCGTGTTGGCTGCGACAAATATTTTTCTGTTGATTCGACACAATATTGTTGGTTGGTAAGTTTATTGGGATGAAAAGTATATGGCTGTAACTTTTAATTTAAGGCTCCGGAAAAGGAAATGAAAATCGAAAAATATAACCATAATTTGGGTTGGATTTTCTGACCTGAAGTTGGATCTGTGAATTTTGATATCGGAAACCGACAAAAGTCACTTTTTAAAAATCACAGTAAAAAAAGGATGCAAAGTAGAACCTTGCTTCCTCATTATTTTTCACTTTTTATAACGACACTATGAGGAAGTATGTTATTCAATTTTGGCTTCCTCATAGAGGAAGTTTTATAAAAAGTGAAAAATAATGAGGAAGCAATGTGCAAGGTTCTCCTTTGCATTCTTGTTTTAATTAGATAAATATATATGTTGTGTATTCGATTTTTCTATTTCGTTATTCCGTTATTTCGTTATTATTAGAGCGTTTCCGAAAGTAAATGTGATAACGTATATTTTTTAAAATAATTCGACATTCCATAAAATCAAAAATTTCATACCGTCCGTCACTAAATTATACATATATAATGGCTGAATATTGTTTCATTTACATACAAAATTTGAGCTCGCTATCTCAAGTTTTGCAAAAGTTACAATATAGCGATAATGTCAATTTTTTCACACATTTAAAATTCCATAAAATCTGAACTACTTTAACGATTCAAGCCAAATTCAATACCAAACAACATTGAGTGCACCTGCACTTATAACCAACTATTTAGCAAAATAGACTAAATTTTACGAAAGTTAGAGCGCGCACATCCTTTTTCAAAAAAATTCAAAACGGCATAAAATCGCAATTTTCGCACACATTTTGTTAAAAATTGCTACAGTTGAAGAGGGTCTGGTGCTACACTTGTGTGCCAAATTTGAGCTCGATATACAAAACGGTTCTTGAGTTATCGGCGTTCGAATTTTCGGAGTTGAATACATACACACACACATACATACGGACATTTTTTCTAGATCACTTTTCTGGATATTTTGGACCATTCTAAGTGTCCTGACATAAAAATCGCGAAAATTTTTTTTTCATGACAACAAAGCTTTTTCTATGAGGAAGCAAAACCGTTTTTTTTTTTAAATTTCAAATTGTCGTAAAATCTGAACCACTTTACCGATCGTCGTCAAATTTGGTACGTGGCAGAGCTGCATGTTCCTTTTCGTCTGTGAAACATTTCAGTCAAATTGGTGAAATTCGACGTGATTTATAAAAAAAATTTTTTTTTTGAAAAATTCAAACATCTATAAAATCTGAACCGCTTTACCGATTTCGCCCAAATGCAATGCCAAACAACATTGAACGTATATTTATTTATAAACAACTATTTAGCAAAATCGTCTAATTTTTACGAAAGTTAAAGCGACCACGCCCTTTTTTCAAAAAATTAAAAGTACCATAAAATCAAAATGGCCGATTTTTTTTTTTTTTTTTCAAAAATCTCAACATTCAAAGCCGGGCAACTACTCCACTTGCGTGCCAAATTTGAACTATATCGCTCGAACTGTTACTGAGTAATAGTTCATCGAATTTTCGGAGCCCAGAACACACACACACACACACATACGGACATTTTTTCTAAACCACTTTTCTCAATGTTTTAGATAATTCTAAGCATACTGGCATGAAAATCGCGAAAATTTTTTTTTATGAAAACAAAGCTTCCTCTATGAGGAAGCAAGAGGTCGGAAACTGGTGTTTTCTGGGGTAGAATATACGACTTGAGAATGATAATGAAGGTAAAAAATCGATATCTTGAAAAGAAAAAAATTTGGATTGGATTTTCTGACCTGAAATTGTATCTGTAAATTAATCTGTGAATTAATCACTTTTTTTTTAAATCCCAGTAAAAAGGTTTGAAACGGGTATTTTCTGGAGTAGAATATATAACTTAAGGAGGATAGTGAAGACCGGAATTTGATATCTTTTATACAAGAACAACATTCTGAATATGGACCTTACAATAAATGTAAAAAAAAAATTGTCCCTCAGAGAATTCTATAACGCACAGGTACTCCTTATCAGTTCCTTCAACAAAGCCGCTATTTAAAAGTTAGCGCTTACCACACTTCCCATGTCGGTAAAGTTACCTTATTTTCTTGCTCAAGAAATTTTTGACAAAATTGTCCTTCAGAGGACATTTAAAAGTGATAGCTTGCTACATTATTTCCACAGTACAAACTTCATTATTTTTTCACTCACTTTCTTTTCGTCAAAATAGTTCATCCAAAACTTTGTCAACGAAGATTTGCTATTTACCAGTATTTTTCGTAATCTCATCATTCGAAAAATATTTCTTGTCAAAGTCTTATTTTCAATCTCATCCTATAAATCAGCACCTCGTAAATTAACCCCCAATAAAAGTGTCGCATAAAACCATTAATGTCCTTAACCCAATCATATTTTCATCATTCTTTATAAATGGCAAATAAAATTTGAAAGGTTATGACTCTTTTTGATATAACCAATTTATCCAATTTATCAAGTTACATTTTTAATCTCGCAAAATCACTTAAATCAAAATTTTTATCGTGAACAGTAAAGTGGGGTCGTTTTATACCCCAAACAGTTTCTGAATTCCGTAATGTAATTAAAGCCAGTTCTGGGTTATCGTTGATGTGAAAAATATGTTTAGGAAACTTTAAATCATAAATTCAAAGTAATTAAACAAATAATCTCTCCAACTTGTTGGAATGGAGTAAAAGTTAGTGGATTAGGTATGAGGTTGTTGCGCGTGGGTTTAAACTCGCCCACATCAATAGATTTTCCAATGTGTTTTCCGCTTCAATTCCCATGTGGTTAGAATTTAATTCCACTTAGAAAAAAAAGTACAGGTCTCTTCGACCTGACCTGGAAAATGTTTCCCCTTTTGTAATTTCCGCTGCCGGAAGACGTCCCACAGGTTTTCGAAGTCGGAAACGTGTCTCACCTCTTGAAATCGAGAGATTTCAAACAAACAAGAGCTGACTCGAACAAGAGCATGCCAATGACAGGAGAAAGGAACATCCTGACGTGGAAGAAGATGGATTTCTAACCATGAAGACCTGAGTAATATTTATTTTTAAACGTGCAGACAACCGAAGTCTTTGAAGCGATAAAAAAATTGACGTCAAAATTCCATTCAATTGATTGAAGAAAAAAATGGTGTGATCTTTATTTATTTATTTATTTTTCGTTAAATATTTTTATTAATTTTTTGTATGAATTACTTCTTTTTATTTCACGTTGTTATAGAAAAAGTCGTAAATTCGGAACAATTTTTTTTTGCCTCGCAAAATGTTTATTAAAACACTAAATCCCTTGAAATGCAAATTTTCACATCGCCTCATTTTTCGTTTCCATCAAATAATTGTTTTTTAATTTCAGCTTATTACGATAAAAATTGTCAAGGCAAACAACCGATTTCTTTTTTTTTAAACCCTTTTATATTAGGATTGTAGAAAAAAATCATTAAGCGACGGAATAAGCGAATAAATTTTAATGCAAACCCTTCATGTTCTAATTGTAAAAATTAAAAATTTATTAATTTAATGAATATAATATTAATTATATTAGTAATATGTTTTTCAACAATAAATTCGATTATTTATTTTATATTACTTTTAGACTTTTTAATTAAAATGCCAATATATTTTATACATTTGTGATTACCTAAAGCTCATGTAGAAGCTCCAGTTACAGGTTTTATAATTTTAACTGGTGTTATATTAAAATTAGGGAGATATAGTTTAATAGGGGTAATATTAATAGTAATAGAATTATGTTTAAAATTAAATAAATTTATTATAATTATTAGATTAATTTGGTTATGTCAAATTGATATTAAGATATTGTTTGCTTATTCTTCAATGGTTCGTATAAGAGTTTTAATTGAGGGATATTAGGAGGATTTCTAATAATAATGATGATTTCATAATAATATCATGTAGCGATTATAAAACAATAACTAAACTTTCGAA
Source organism: Ephialtes manifestator (assembly GCA_963970395.1). NCBI lineage: Eukaryota > Metazoa > Arthropoda > Insecta > Hymenoptera > Ichneumonidae > Ephialtes > Ephialtes manifestator. The sequence continues at coordinate 17,346,814 of OZ019978.1, read as the reverse complement.
TAGCTGCAAAAATGATTATTTTGTAATAAAATTTCATGGTAATTTTTTTGAAAAAATGAAGAAACATAATTAATGCATTAAGAAAGTAATGCATTAATTACCTCTTCCATTTTTCCCCCTATTTCTTCTAATATTTAAGCGAAAATTAGTATTTTTTGCAACTATTAACATGTTTACACTCTATTTTATAATCACTACATATTATTATTATGAAATCATAATTACAAACCAAACTGTACCGTAAACTAGATTTCAAGAATTAATGGGGTTTTACAACTCTGATGCAAACCCTTTGCCTCGCAATCATAGAAAGAAAAAACAAATGTATGTCAATTTTGTCTCACAGAACAGACTGGGGGATAAGTGAATAAATATAGATATGCTGTGTATATATGATATGCTGTGTGAAGATCAGCAGATCTTGTCTCGACCCTTACGTCCCTTGTCTGACTTTGCAGACTCTTGCATTTTATTTTCCATCCTCCATTCTTACTTCAACGTTCTATACCTATATATAGATGGTTCCTTATCAGGAAGCAGTGAGGCAGTGAGGAAAACGTATCGTTGACGCGTAGCTATACTGGAATATCCTCATGACCAGGAGATCACGATCTCTATCTCGAAAGTGAAAGAGAGAGAAAAATTTTACTTCCTCCGGCACTTTTACCAACCCTGCTGTGTGTGTTTCTTCATCCCTACAGACTCTGAGATGCTTTCTCTCTTTGGTTCCCTTCGCGAGCTTGAGCTACTTTCACGAAGCCAAAGCAAATTGAGGCTATCGTCAGGATATCAATTTCTATCCTGGTCTGCCCTTGTTCCTTGCTTCCCTCGCTCCCTCCTCGTTCAGAACGACAAACCAGCCGTCCACTTATCTGGCATTGAGCCTCGGGCAAAATTCCTCGGTTCTATCATTGTTTTCTATTACGTAGGGAATGTCCTCGCACTCGGTATAGTCGTGTTTTATTACATTACAAGGAAAAAGACTGTCGGGGCTTGTACGACACACAACATCACCGTACAACCCGGATCTCCATCTCTACGAGATGTTTTCTTTTCTTTTTTTTTATCATATGCGCAAAAACATGTTTTGTCGTTACCGTGTTGTAACAATCCCATTACATTCAAACTCATACTGTTTGGTTATCTCTTTTATATAGATGATTTCATAGAGATTATAATTTGTTTTAAATGTATTTGTATATAGGTAAATAAGTGGATGAAGTTTTTGGTAAGGAAATCAAATTTTTTTTTTGTTGAATCAAATTTTATTGGAAATATAAGGGTAATATTTAAATAGTATTAATATGAATTTAGCGAAGTTTAGCGAAATTTACGTCGTCTATATTAATGATGAATTCAAATTTTTATATAATCCGAATCCTTCTATTTCTACTGAATTATGGATCTACGATAATACAAAATACAAAATTTCAGATCGTTAGTTTATGTATTGCAAAAGTCAATAAAAGAACGTAATTTTTGTGAAAATTTCGAAACTCTATAAAATTCGAACCGGTTTTTCGATTTCGGCTATATTCAATACCAAACAACATTCAAAATATCTGCACTTGTTACAAAAGTTACTTTTACAAAAGTTAGAGCATCGACGCTTTTTTTTTAAATTAAAAATATTATAAAATCTAAAATTTTCCATACATTTTATCAAATATTGCAACAATTAAAGACGTACTGCTGCTTCACTCGTGTGCCAAATTTCAACTGAAGCGACTAAACGGTTTTTGAGTTATAGGTGAAATTACAGAGACATTAACAAAAAAAATGTCATTGATTTAATAAACCTTCCATTCGCTGCCTACCAAAGCCAAGTTGTTGAATCAATGACATTTTTTTTAGTGTACACTGTAATAAATATTCAGGAAATTTATACATTTATCGCAAGTTTTTATGCACAAACCGGCCTATTAAATTTAATATAAAATTACATAGTAATATCATAGTAATTTTATATTTAACATTCCTTTTTTAATGTATTATTTAATAATATACCGCTTTATGCGTAAGAACTTCCGTCAATAGTATATTAACCGCTATGGAAATAAAATACATTCAGAAATATATAATTGTTATACTATATATATTTTCGCCGAAAAATTGTATATGACAGATATACATTAGGATATATTCGAAATATATGTGAGCGAAAAATATATCTGAGATATATCCAAAATATATAAAAAATGTATTATTCTCCGAACAGTTACCCTTACTGGGTAACAGTAATGTTACAGCAATGTAACCCAATGTAACAAGTAACATCACCTGTAACTTACATGTAACTTACATTTAAGTTATTATTTTCCACTCAACAATGTTACCATGTTATGTAACATTCGTTACGTAACCGTTACATTTCAGTTATATTGCCCGCACATTGCGTAATGTAACTGCTATGTAACAAATAACCTACCTATGTTACATCACTTGCATAACATAACCGTTACATTTGAATAATGTCGCTAGTGTGTTGCACAACGTAACCGCAACGTAACAGCAATGTAACCGAAAGTTACAAGCATGTTGCGTAATGTTACTGATGTGAAACAAGTAACGCAAAAGTTACGAAACCGCAACTTCGAAAGGTAACATCACGTGAGGTTGTTTTGTAGACTAAAAGTCCACAAAAGAGCTTCACGGTTTGCGGAATCGCTACCCTTAGAAGGTAAAAAAAATAGCTGCTGCAATTAAAAGTAGAACAAGGTATTGGCTAATAATACTAACCAGTTAGGGCACCTCCGAAGGGTATCCCCCACTGTTTATTTTGAGCTGCAAAGTCGCTTAGTTTTATACACGCGTCACGAAACGCTTGCGGGAAAATTTTGAGTCGTTAGCCACCTAGCGGACATAACATTCTGTATAAATATGTAACGTTCTTGCAACGTTGCCACGTTACATAACCGTAACATGACCGGACTATCGCCACAGTTACATTACAATCGGTACATACATGTATACATACATGTAACTACGGCATATAATAGTTACATAATGTGGATGTTTACGATGTTACACAACCACTGTAATATACACGTTACGTAAATGTTACATTCCCTTGCAACGTTTTTGCAATGTTGTCACGTTACATGACTGTAACATGACCGGACTATAGCCCGAGTTGCATTACAAACGTTACATGTATGTTGCATTATAGTTACACATTTTTGTTACATAACTGTAACGGAACTATGGCATATAAAAGTTACACAACGTGCATATTTACGATGTTACATAATCACTGTAATATGCATGTTACGTACATGTTACATTCCCTTGCAACGTTCTTGCAATGTTGCCACGTTACATAACTGTAACATTGCCTTCCTGTCACAAAAGTGACGTCCCAATTGTTACTTGCACGTTGCGGTACGGTTTCATAGCTTTTGTTATGCAACTGCAACGAAAATATGTTACGTAACAGTAACATTATCTGCATATAACGAATGAGCAATCACATGTTACTTTTACGTTACATAGCCGCATCATAACGCAAGCGTTACATTGTTACAATCGCATGTAACTTCCAGGTTACATTGCTGTTCAATTATGTGTTCACTCGGTAATTATTTCAGATATATATATAATTTTTCATGAGGGAATATTCATAATGAACAGTTTTACAATGAATAAGGATATTTTTTCTAAACCACTTTTCTCTTCTTTTTAAAAATAATTCTAAGTATCCTGGTGGTAAAATCTTGAAAATAATTTTTTCCACCAAATCTTCTTTTAGAAGCAAAAAAGAATTGCCCTGTCAAGTTGTACCTAGTAACGTAAGCGTTTTTCAGCCAGAATCAAGATCAGAAATGAAAAGAATAGTAGTACTCTACGATTGTAGTAAGTCGTGCAGCACTTTATACGTGAGAGGGATGTATATCCCCTTCCTCCCTGTGAAAAGATCCACAGGATCCGTTGGACACGTATAGTCTTCGCACGGCGTGGATTTATCTTCGTGTCGCGAACTGCCAGAGCTGATTCGAGGTGGTCGAGAGCTATACTTGGACCTGGTGAACACGCCGGAGCTATTCCCGTGCCTTCTACCGTTGAGCACGAGAGAAGAGATCCTCTTCAAGCGACATTCTCACGAACAAGAGCGAGAGAAACGTCCTGGCCACGTTAAGGGAGCTTGATCGATCGTCTTCGTCCTCCTTCTCGTCCTCCTCGTTGTCTCGCGCTACCGAGACTCGTGGAACTCGAGAAACGCGAGCTTCGTGGTCCTCATAGTCCACATCCTTGCAAACCATACGGTTTCGTCCGTGGTACAGAAATGAGGCAAAGAGAAACAGAGAGAGAGAGAGAGAGGGAGAGGGAAAGAGAAGGAGGGAGAAAAGGGAGTGAAACTGGAGTACTGGGATGCTTCGGGACACTCCACTGCCGAGAGGATCCCCAAATAAACCCTAAACTCCAACACCCCGAGACCAACTGGCAAGATGTATAGTTATATATTTATATATAGTTATATGTAGTATCTGAGAGGCCTTAGGAATAGTAGTTGTATAGTCATTGTGTTCATTCTCTCTGTCTCTCTTGCTGCTTCTACTATGTCTTGTCTGCTTTAACACTTGGCGAGAAATAGTGCATCAAATATTCTAGGTGAGCATGTAGCATCCGTGTTGAATTTTAGAGAATTTAGTTAACGGGATATGAAGAGGATGTGACACACCTTCTGAAAGTGGAATCGGTAAATGAATCAAATTTTGGTGGTGATGGGTTGAGGCAAAGAAAATTTTTGCTCACTTTGGGGGAAAGGAAAGGAGTATCGGAGATGAAGTTTATTTTTAATTAATTATAAGGTGGTAAACGGCCCTATTTGTGACCCTGCCTCGGATTGTGACCCCCGATAGCTATTTTACACTATCATAAATGTAATTTACGGCGAATTTTAACCTTATTATCGCCAAATTAAAGAGCTTTTTTAATAGTTTTATTCTGCAATAAACAAATTTAGTAAAAAATTATTTAGAAACACATTTCACCGGTGTAAGCCGTGGTATTGCGTCTCAGTGAATTCGAACCGCCATTCCTAGACGGAGCTCACTAGCTGCATCGGCCGCGTATTTGATCGTTTCCATCCTTAAGTAAGTATAATGCAACATAACAATTCTATGAAAATAATCACAATAATTAGCTTTATCGACAAGAAATAGAATACTTAAGCTATTGATTAGTTTTTCCCGTAAACTCGCAGGGTCAATAACTGCTAACGTAATTGTGGTTACTGACGCGGTTGCTGACCCTCTCAATATTTACGATTTTGACTTGTGGCTGAAAATTAGGTTAGGATTGAATACTGTATAAATTTCAACATTTAACGTTATTATGGTTTCGTTTGATTGTCATGTTGCATTGTCAGTGTACATTTCTATACTTACCACGCACATGTAGAAATATATAACACGTTAAAGCTAATTAAATCTCGTTCATTACTTACACCTGGGTCAGAAACCCGGTACACGCGGGGGTCAGGAACTACGGCGTGAGTGTCACAATCACAGTACACGCGAGGGTCACAAGCTACGACATGAGTGGTTCTGCAGGGTCAGGAACCCCGGCAGTAGACAAGCAATATTTAAATAATGTTTTTATTAATATTCTCAACATTTTGCCTTTGAAGAATAGTCTAATCTGTTTCAGAAGGTTTTAATGCACGTATTGAAAACGTTCATTTTCAGTTTAACAATATCGCGCATCTGTAAATAACAGAAAATCGACCCCGCTGCTCTAAAGGTGTCACAAACTGAGCCGTTTACCTTAATTAGAAATTATATGATTTTTTGAGTAAAAGTGTTTTTTGAGAATAAACATCTTTACGATTTTTTAAAATCATGTTGGCATCTGATTTTTTATACAATGACTTTTGTTACTTATTATAAAATGGTCAAAGAATTTTCATGAATTTTCAGGTCACTTTGAGGTAACGAAAATAAGTATCAGACACAAAATTTATTTTAAATAAATTATCAGAAATGTTATGATTATTTTAGTGAAAGTGTTATTTGAAAATTGACCTCTTTACTATTGGTTTTTATCATGTTAGCATTTGATATTTTACATAATAACTTTTGTTACTTATTATACAATGCTCAAAGTATGAATTCAAGGCTCATTTTGGGCAACGGAAATGTGCATCACTCAGAAAGTTCATTTAAAATAAATCATAATCAGAAATGTTAAGTTTTTTTTTAAGTGAAAATGTTCTTGACCCATTGACCTCTTTAAGATTTTTTTAACTATGTTGTCAATCGATTTCCTTCATAACGACCCCGCGTAGAAAAAAAGAATCTTTTAAAGAATCTTAAAAAAAGTCTTGAAAGAATCTTTACAGGAATCTTGAAAAGAATCACGCATAGGAGCCGGAGCAAGATTCTTTCCAGGATTCTTTTCAAGATTCTTTCCATCCCGAAAGCATTCTGAGAGTCTTTGAAAGAATCTTAATGAAATTCTTCAGAGGAATCGAGCGAAACCGGTTGATGCTTTCCAGGATTCTTTTCAAGATTCTTTCCATCCGAAAGCGTTCTGAGAATCTTTTAAAGAATCTTCGAAAGAATCTTGAAAAGCGTCTTTAGGAGAATCGTGAAAAGATTCCGTCCATTAAATAGCGAAATCGTTGAAAAAATTTGTATGAAATTCTTCAGAGGAATCGAGCAAAACCTGTTGTTACTTTCCCTTGGTGTCAAGACAGTAAATTTCGGTACGTCAACGAAGGGTAAACCCCTCGTGTATAGTCGAACTCAGAACAGCTTTGCAGTCTTATATACGTTCAGGCTTCAAGTCACTTGCGAGAAACGCTTCGACCGCTCGCCATCTAGCGGAGTATTGAATATAAGTGTTTCGTACGATGCCACTAGATGCCCGCGTAGAAAAAAAGAATCTTTTAAAGAATCTTAAAAAAAGTATTGAAAGAATCTTTAAAGAAATCTTGAAAAGAATCACGTATAGGATCCGGAGCAAGATTCTTTCCAGGATTCTTTTCAAGATTCTTTCTATCCGAAAGCATTCAGAGAATGTTACAAAGAATCTTCGAAAGAATCTTGAAAAGCGTCTTTAAGAGAATCGTGAAAAGATTCCGACCATTAAACAGAAAAATCGTTGAAAGAATTTTAATGAAATTCTTCAGAGGAATCGAGCAAAACCTGTTGTTGCTTTCCCTTGGTGCCGAGACAGTATATTTCGGTACGTCAACAAAGGGTAAACCCCTTGTGTGTAGTCGAACTCAGAAAAGCTTTCCAGTCTTATATATACTCTGAGGCTTCAAACCACTTGCGAGAAACGCTCCGTCCGTTCGCCACCTAGTGACATCATACGAAACACTGATGGACAATACTCCGCTAGATGGCGAGCGGTCGAAGCGTTTCTCGCAAGTGACTTGAAGCCTGAAGGTATATAAGACTGCAAAACTGTCCTGAGTTCGACTATACACGAGGGGTTTACCCTTCGTTGACGTATCGAAATGTACTGTTTCGACACCAAGGGAAAACAACAACAGGTTTCGCTCGATTCCGCTGAAAATTTTCATTAAGATTCTTTCAACGATTTTTCTGTTTAATGGACGGAATCTTTTCATGATTCTCTTAAAGACGCTTTTCAAGATTCTTTGAAAAATTCTCAGAACGCTTTCGAATAGAAAGAATCTTGAAAAGAATCCTGGAAAGAATCTTGCTCCGGATCCTATACGTGATTCTTTTCAAGATTCCTTTAAGGATTCTTTCAAAGATTCTTTCAAGACTTTTTTTAAGATTCTTTAAAAGATTCTTCACATGATTCTTTTTTTCTACGCGGGTGGCGAGCGGTCGAAGCGTTTCTCGCAAGTGACTTGAAGCCTGAATATATATAAGACTGCAAAGCTGTTCTGAGTTCGACTATACACGAGGGGTTTTACCCTTCGTTGACGTACCGAAATTTATTGTCTCGACACCAAGGGAAAGTAACAACAGGTTTTGCTCGATTCCTCTAAAAAATTTCATAAAAAAATTTTCAACGTTTTTGCTATTTAATGGACGGAATCTTTTCACGATTCTCTTAAAGACGCTTTTCAAGATTCTTTCGAAGATTCTTTAAAATATTCTCAGAACGCTTTCGGATGGAAAGAATCTTGAAAAGAATCCTGGAAACCATCAACAGGTTTCGCTCGATTCCTCTGAAGAATTTCATTAAGATTCTTTCAAAGATTCTCAAAACGCTTTCGGATGGAAAGAATCTTGAAAAGAATCCTGGAAAGAATCTTGCTCCGGCTCCTATGCGTGATTCTTTTCAAGATTCCTGTAAAGATTCTTTCAAGACTTTTTTTAAGATTCTTTAAAAGATTCTTCACAAGATTCGTTTTTTCTACGCGGGACTTTTGTTATTTATTGTACAATATTCAAAGTATATTCATCAATTTTTTTGTTGGAGTCGTACCGAAAAATTTAATGTACCATTAATTTAAAAAATGGCAACATATGAACGTTCTTTTATGTTTGATGAGTAAAAGCTGTATTTTTCATTAAATTTATTCCCTCGTTAATCATTCGCTGACTTTATTTCAATCGGCTTTACGATCCATTAGTTTGTGCTTTTATAAAAACAAGCCACGAGAGGTGAAATAAAATTCGATGAATATTGTTGAATAATTGATATTTGATGTATTGAATAAAAATAAAGGCGTCGATAAGCCGTGATAGTAAATTCAGTACAAATGAGATGAATAAATAACTACTAATTGTTTGCTAATAATTAGCAGCCATTTATATTTAATTGAGTGATAAATTTACGAATATAATAAAGCAATTGCAGTAAATTGGTTGAAAAATATTGTCGAGAATAATCGAAATTCATTGAACACCCAAAGATCGTTAATTGGATAGCAATTTTTCATACAGAAACGTAATATCGTAAAAACTGTTAAGTGGCAACGATTAAGAGTGCCTTTCAGAGAACATGAATTGCAAACTCGAAGCAATGCATTAAGCATGAGAGAAAAAATGGGTTTCTCACTATCCACTGATAATAATTATTAAAATATTCTTCTGCGTGGCCGATATACATTATCGATAATTTGTTATTAATTGAGCGATATATTAACAAGTATAATAAAATAATTGAAGAATGTTAATGTGGAAACATTGTCGAGGATAAGCAAAACCCATTAAATAGGGAAAAAAGAGCTCATGAAATATTCATTTAATTAGCTAACATGACAATATAATGATTTTCAAAAATGTAAGTGGTACGTGTCAAAGCCAAGGGCCTAAAAAATCAATTTTTTGGCTTTTTATCCTTTTTCGTTAAAAAATATAATTATCAAAAATAGTGAAAAAAGGAATTTCTTGAAATTTACTTTTGAAATTAAAAAATTAAATATTACATTTCACTCTTGGTCAAATTCATGCAAATATTTTGGCTTAAAATGATTCAATTAATGAATATAGTAATTATAAAATCTTATTAAGAAAAAACAAAAGTAAATCTCTCTTCAAAAATTCAGTGGGTAAAATATTTCGCATTTTCGGTATAAGTATTGTTGTGGGTTTATTCGTTCTCTGATTGGCTGTCGGATTAACTGAAACTCGTTCTAATCGATGAGCAATTTCAGACGTGTTAACGTATTTTGACAGTTCTTGGGCATGCGAGGTTTGAGGATTTGTGAAGATTATTTCGAGAAGGACACTGCTACTTTGTCGCGTAAGAACGCTTAAAAAATATTGTAAAAGCCCGGCAGAGCAAATCAAGTTGAAGTGTAATGCATAAGAAAAGGGAGCCGTACTTCAGTCGAACTGTTTGCCGTGCAGGAAAAATATCGTAGACGACACAAGTAATTGAAGGGAAACCTCTTGAAATCTAAAAAATCGGATCTCTGGTCAGTACGTCATGAGGCGGTGGCCAGGGAAAGACAGAGAAAACGAGCGGCAGAGAGGAAATAATGGTAAAAAAAATACGTAAGCTATATAGCTTACATATGTCTTTTCAAAATCATTCAATCATATTCAATATATTCAATTTAAACGTGCACGGAGAAAAATAATTTCGTTGTTGCAGCTAGTCTTAGTTTGCTAGGTTTATTTTGCTGCAAATAGCCTTTCATTTAGCACATGCAGCAGCTAATTTGGTCTCTCAGCAAATAAGCGTTAGTTGCGGAAATGAAAAATGCATCTCCCAGATTATTTGCGGGCCCAACTAATGATTTGTTGGTGGAACTTATACATTTTGCTGGAAAAACAAATTAGTAAAAAGGGCTTCGCACCGTTAGCAACTGAATATTTGCTGTAGCGACGGCGTTTCATTTATCGAAATATTTGTGCATGTAAACAAACATTTGCTACTATCACAAAAAAAGTTTGGCACTCGAGCGAATTCGTTTAAATTGATAGCGCAACCAATCGAAGAAAGGTCCGTCAGCAAGTGAGCTGCTGCAAAAAAGGCGGGTTATGCGTCCTAACACGTTATGCTCAGTGCCATTGTTCTGTCGCGATCTATTTTTAATACTGCTTTGTTAGTGCGAAGTGCGTTCATGCCCAGGTTGCATCGTCTACGTCTTCTGCCTTGACGATGGATTTACCAAACGCACCAGGATCCTTGCGATCATTCTTTAAAATATGGGGCATTAGTGAAGAAGTTATATAAAGAAGTTGTAGGGTAGAAGTACCGGTTGTGGCCACCCCCACACTTAAACACGTTTTTCGTGGCTATTTTAATTCTGTACCTGTATTTAATCATAATTTTTCATAACGTTGTGTATTTTGGAAACATTTATCGTCATTTTGACGTCCGTTCGTCTCCATTACAAAAAGTGCTGTATCAGTAATTAAAGTATCATCAGCTGATTCATCAAATTCTCAACTCCTTACGGAATTCGACAAGATTTTGACGAAAGCTCTAGATACACATTCGGATTATGTAGTTGGCGAATTGCATGCAGCTTTGCACATATCAATCTTAAGAGTCATCACTGCAAATGTTGATGTACTAAAAGTTTGAAATAAAGCTATACATTAATAAAAAATACGATGGCCACAACTGGTACATGGAATAAGCATGTTGCCCCGGATATGGCCATGATAATATAATCATTAATTTTTCGTTAATTATTACACAATCAATTCATAAATTCGTAAAGAAGAAACAAAAAAACCAAAAAACGCTAAGAAAAATATATCCTTAGAAATGTATAGTAAAAAACTTGCTACTGGCGTGATCGCAAAACGTGACTTTCTCATCACGATTGTTACTGGCGTCACGTTACTGTCGTGAAGTTAGTTTGTGAAGTTAGTTTGTGAAATTAGTTTGTGAAATTAGTTTGTGAAATTAGTTTGTGAAATTAGTTTGTGAAGTTAGTTCGTAATATTCGTTTTTGTAGTTATATATGAATAAATATCTCTCTATATTATAAAAAGATCGCGCCGCCGCCTTCGCCGCCGTGTCAAGAATCGAGGGACTTATTCGGGTTAGAAGCGGTCACCCATCCAAGTACTGACCACAAAAATTCTGGGGTCTATTTTTGAAAAAATTAGCTTATTTAGGCTTATTTAAAAAAAAATTAGGTCTTTTTTTAAATTTAGGTCTATTTTTGAAAAAAAAAAAAAATTAGACCTATTTTTTAAATATTATTTTACATACTTTGCATGTGATGAAAAAGTAAAAATTTGTTACTGGTGTAAAATTCTTATCGTGAATTTACTGGGTTATAGTGATTAATAATGTGTGAATTTCGCACATTAATTGTAATCTCCATTTTTAGCTATAATTTGTCAAGAACGCGTTTGTAAATTCGAAATTCGCGCGCGCGAGAAAGCGAGCGTGACATCGCGCGCCGGCGCGCGCCTTCACATCTCTCTTTCCCTTTGATGTTATTATCGTCGGCATTGCGATAGTTTGACAGTCGGAATTACATTTTATTTGATATTTCCAACGTTTCGCATATTATGGTGTGTATGAGCAGCATTTGGAATTGGTATAAAATGCTATACGAGTGATAAAATAAATAAAAAAACTATGATGTGATGAGTGCATGAGTGTTTATAGTCTAACATCAAGAGTGATGATAACCTCAAATGTGTTTCTCTTGTATTTTTACATTCTTTTTTTAAATTTTAATCTAACATATGGTGTAAATATTCATAGTATGTTATCATTGAAAACTGCTCAAGATCATTGCAGTTCTTTTTTTTAGTGAATGTGTAACACAATAACACAAGAAAGTAACATATTTCAAGCAATACATTTTTTACAACAGTTTAAGATGTCTTATGTGGGTGATTGAAAAAACAAAATCTTCTATATACTAAATCTCTTGTTGTTCATTTTTTATTTGCTGGTAATACTATTTGTATGTATCACATTGAAGCATAATATCTTTTATATTAACTTGCGGTACAAAAATAAATAAAATTTTTATTTTTTTTTATTTTGTATTTAAGGTAAAGTATCAGAAGCAGTGGAGATTTTGGATTGGATTTCAATACCAAAACCAGGATTTGAATGCAGAAGACACACAAAAAATTTCATTTCAGTCCATAGATGTTTTCAAAAGTTATTGTGTTTCCGGACGGCACATACAGACGCCAGACAGACAGACAGACAGACAGACAGACGGACGGACAGAAATGAGGTAATGTGTTTTTTGGAATCTAGGACACTCAAAACATCTATTTCCATCAAAATCTGGAAGTCGAATTTTTTTTGGATTGCAATACTTTCTCTTTATCCATACTCCGTATGTGATGAGAAAGTAAAAAGGAAATCGTCCACGGATACAATTTTTTCGATAGCTTCCGGGAAAGTGATGTTGGCGGGATTTGAACCTACGACCTATACGACCTACCTAAACTACATAACTACCTAACCTGCACGCTAACCACTAGACCAAACCGACTATGTAGGTTTCTTATACTTTAAGTCCATAATAGTTGCATCTAGGATAACAATCACAAGGACATCAGATGGATTTGGATAAAATTTGGTACATGGATGTTTTTGAAGCCACTGATTAAAGAACTCAAATCTGAATTCAGAAATTCAAAATGGAGAATCCAATATGGCCGTCCAAATGACAATAAATTATATAATTTGTATGAAACACGAAACAGAGAGCCTTTTTGAATCCAATATGGCAGCTAATATATAAAAAGTAACTTCATTTTGATAAAATTGAGTACTCAGGCTTCGTAAGATAATTCATTACTAATCTAAACTCGAAAATAAAGGATAAAAAATGGCCGATACAAAAAATGTCAAGTGCAAAATCTTGTTTAAATGGTGGGGAAGGAAATATGTTTTTTTCGCTGGTCGTCGCTAACGTGCCGACGGTGTGCGATATTGAGGTTATGTTAATCATTGGCGTGAGGGTAATGGCCCATGTCTGCCCACGACTGGCTGACATACGTGAGAAACGTATTGGACCTAAGACAATGTAAAATTTGATTGTAAAATTTGACGCGTAATTTCCACCTTTCGCCCACCACGACTTGCAGGATATTGTAGGAATTCATAGTACCGATGGCGCAATCATCGGCACCAGAAATGGCCCAGCCGTGGAAAACTGCAGCAGTCCATGCTCGGTACAAGTCTATCGGCCATCGCTGGTTGTCAGCAATGGGCCAGACGTGACAAAATGCTGGCAGTTTTTATTTGGTCGCGGCCGCGGGCCACTGCTGGCCCCAACGATGGCTCGATAGTCAACCAGTACTGGCTATCATCGGTTGGTAGCCAGTACTCGCCCAATCATTGGCCCCGTTGTAACTGCTGGCATTTCCTATACGAGTTACCAAACGCACCAGGATCCTTGCGATCATTCTTCAAAATATGGGGCATTAGTGAAGAAGTTATATAAAGAAGTTGTAAGTGTAAACTGTTTAAAAAGTTCGAAGCTCAAAATGACAGCTGCAGAAACGACGTGTTTCGTGAAACTATTCAGGGTGACCGTAGGAGATTTAGTTTCGAAAAGTATTGGAAACTGTACGTGTCATTGCTTGAAATACTCTACCTCACCTATCCTAAACGATTGACGAAAAATGTTATTCCTCTGTTGCGAGCACTAATACAAGAACATCTTGAACTGTACGTCAAATTAGGTGGTTTAACCCTGAAGCCCAAACTTCAACATTCTCACAAACGAGTTTGCGCTTTTAGGAAATCACTATTGCTGCAACATCAAGTTGTCAGCAAACTGTTTGCGCTGTCAGCGAACTACTTTTGCTGCAACAGCAAACTGTTTTGTTGCAACAAGAAACTGTTTTGCTGCAACAACAAACTGTTTGCGCTGCCAGCAAACTACTTTTGCTGCAACAGCAAACTACTTTTGCTGCAACATCAAACTACTTTTGCTGCAACAGCAAACTACTTTTGCTGCAACAGCAAACTACTTTTGGTTCAACAGCAAACTGTTTGTGCTGCAACAGCAAATTGTTTGCGCTGCCAGCAAACTACTTTTCCTGCAACAGCAAACTGTTTGCGCTGCCAGCAAACTACTTTTGCTGCAACAACAAACTGTTTGCGCTGCCAGCAAACTACTTTTGCTGCAACAGCAAACTACTTTTGCTGCAACAGCAAACTACTTTTGCTTCAACAGCAAACTGTTTGCGCTGCAACAGCAAATTGTTTGCGCTGCCAGCAAACTACTTTTGCTGCAACAGCAAACTGTTTGCGCTGCCAGCAAACTACTTTTGCTGCAACAGCAAACGGTGTGTACTGCCAACAAACTACAATGGCTGCAACAGCAAACTGCTATTACTGCAATAGAAAATTGGTATTGCTACTGTAGCAAATCAGATACAGCAAATAAATATTGCTGTAAGAGCAAGTACTTTTGCTGTCACTATATTTGCTAATGATTTTTGCTGCGGTAGTTAATCTCATGCTGCTGTAACCAATTATTTTTCTCCGTGTGGAAACGTGATAAAATCCTTTAACAGTAGAGACAGATAGGTAATGACAAAAATAGAGGCAAAGACGGATGCAGCGAGGTAGAGGAGCAGTTAATTTTTTGCTTCCTCATATAGCAAGCTTTGATTTTATTTCCATCGTCCAAGAATTCGATTTAGGGGAAAATGTTCAGATGCAAATAATGTAATAAAATAATATAACATCAACTGGGAAAGCGCGCGAATAAGCTAGTCGAATTTTAAAAAATGACGCACTTTCATTCTATTCCCATCAACATAATATATCGATAAATGTTAAGAGACACGTCCTGAGCTATTAAGAGACCGTTGCCGAGAGTTACGGCCAATTTTTAAACGGAACGTGCCAAAGACACGGAGGTAAAGAATTTATTTAGCTCCTTTGCGATGTCAATAAATCAACGACAATAAGAATCACGCGCCACGCGGCGAGAGCGCGCGTACGCGGGAGCATTTGCCGATGCGTTCGTTCGTTCGTTCGTCGTCAATGAGAGTGCGACGCTAGGCGGTTGTTCCCCCCCGTCAATGAATAGCGTGACGGTTGGTTAACCATCTCGCCTTTTAAACTTGTCTTATTTAATATAGCGTGAGTCATGAGCTCGCGCTCTCTTTTCTCGTTGTTGTTGTCGTTTATGCGACATTTATTAGATCGAGACGATCACGAGACTCTTAAGAGACACTCTGACTTCACTTAAGTCACGAGATTTTCTTTCCTTCGCATCGATCATTATTAATATGATTTGCTAGTCATAATGGGGAATTAGTTACTTTTTTTAAATGAGTCACTTAAAGAAGTTTATTGAAAATATTTTTCATTTTTCATTACTCCTTTGACTTTGCTTAAATCATGAGATCTTCTTTTTTGCTTCCCATCGATCATCATTAAAATGATTTGCTAGGCATAATTGGGAAGTAATTTCTTTTTTTTTAATGAGCTAGTCACTTAAAGAAGATTATTGAAAATATTTTTAATTTTTCATTACTCCTTTGTCTTCGTCTAAGTCGTGAGATCTTGTTTTTTTGCTTCGCATTGATCATCATTAAAATGATTTGCTACTCATAATTGGGAAGTAGTTTCTGTTTTTTTTAATGATCTAGTCACTCAAAGAAGATTATTGGAAATATTTTAAATTTTGTATTACTCCTTCAATTCACAAGATACAAAAGATTTTTTTTAAATCACTTTTGTAAATAAAAATAATGGGAAAATTTGATCGAAAATGTTTTTAATTTTCAATTTTTCCTTCAATATACAAGTTTAAAGAATAAAATTTCCTCAATTTTTATCATTTTTCTGTATACAAATAGTGAAAAAATAACACTACAAATTTTGGCATACAGTTTTTGTTTCATCAAATAAAATTGAGGAATATATTTTTAAAGCAATTCCAAATTTTTACAGATTTTTTGGATGAAAATTGTAGAAGATTTCGAGATAATTGCTTTGGGGATAAAATCTGGTTATCATTTTTTATGTGTTCATAAATAAAGATTTCAAGAGTAAACTTACGTCACCCTTTTCTGGCACGTATTTGGCAAGGCAACCCCAAAGTACTCCGAAGCCAATGCCACCCACGATGGAAATCGGGCCCTGAAGAATTTGGTACCAAAGAGCGTCGTGGGAAAATAAGACGCTTTTGATAATTCCATAAATTGCAACGGATGCCGCATCGTCGATACCAGCTATGGCGATAATCAACGTTGGTATACCCTGCGTACATTCAAATCGATTTAATTAAATAAAATTTGATAAAACGATAGAACGACTTATTTATAAAATTATGAAATATACAAATTATAAAATGAAGAAATATTAAAAAGATAAAATGATAAAATTATCGTCCCTAAAAAATTGATTGCGAGTTTTTATTAAAATATTTTACAATCCGAGGATTTCATTCTTTGTGTTTTATTCATCTAATTGTCAGAAACCCAAAAAATGCTGATTTTTTCGAAAATGATTGTAACTTTGAAAAATATGGCATCTCAGGATATATTGAGTACTAATTTTGATTTAGAAAGTTTTCAAGTCGGAGCAACGAAAATTAAACATTTCTGTATGTTTCTGTATGTTTCCCATTTTTTTTTCTTCAATTTTTCGAAGTTTTCTCACGGGCTTAAAAATGGAGGTATTTTAATGATATTCGTTTCGACATTAATTAAATAAAAATATAATTCAATATAATTGATAATTAAATAAAATATAAATATTTAATGGTATTTTAATGATATTCGTGCCGACAAGTTTTTTTTTCAAAGGAATAAAGAAAATAAAAATTCTTTGAATCCAAAAAAAAATTTATAGCATTTTGAAAGTTCCAAATAGTGAAATATTCCATTTTTTTACCGCAATGTCAAAAATAAAAATAAATAATCTTATCAGATGCTTTACCGATTTATTTCTCCATGCTAAACACGAATCCGTTATTCATTTTACCGAGAATCTAAATTTACAAAATTATGACTATTTTAAAAATACTAAAGTGCAGAATTAAAAAAAAAAACTGCAAAAATAATACTTTTTCGAAATGACAGAATGAATCAATTTTAATCAGAGTTGTAAATGCCTAATACTTATAGAAATAATGATGATCATACGACCAACTCCATAATTATGATTTTATAATAATAACATGTAGCGATTGTAATACGATGATTAAACTTTGGAATGGCTGCAAAAATTACTATTTTTCAATAAAAATTCATGGTAATCCTTTTGAAAAAATGGAAAAAAAATAAGTAATGCATTAAGAAAGTAATGCATTACTTATTTCTTCCATTTTTTCCACCATGTCTTGCAATATTGAAGCGAAAATTAGTATTTTTTTCAGCTATTCAAATGTTTACACTCTATTTCATAATCACTATGTATTATTATTATGAAATCATAATTACAAAACAAATTGTACTGTAAACTATGTCTCATAAATTAATGGGGATTTACAACTCTGATTTTAATATATCACATGTTTTAATTTAAAAATGACAAAATAATTAAATGATAGACTATCTAATTTTTACCCCATGATGTAATTAGTAGTAAATAGGATATCTTTTTTTTTTTTTTAATTACCTTAGCAACTCCGTAACCTTTACCACGCAGCCTGAAAAGACAGGGCACGACAACGGCCGGTGAAACCGCTGCTATGACACTACCGGTTAGGAAGCTCCATATCCAGGGTAAGTCGAGGAGATAAGTGGTCATGACAGCGACGACAGTCGCCTCGACGATCCACGGTATAAGACCCAATTTTGGTACGGTGATTCTTTGCCTCTTGAGAGCATTTGGATCGAGATCGAGACCCGCTCTTGTCAGGATAATCACCAACGCGATTTTCCTGCAAAAACAAACCATTCACGTTTATCAAAAAGTTAAAAAAAAATTATCCTGCTTAAAAGACGCGATTATCGAATATCAAATTTTGCAAATCCTTCGCATATTTCGGTGGATTTTTTTTATTTCTGTAAATTACCATTCAAAATATTACTAGAAAATTAATTTTTTAAAGCTTTCTTTAAAAATGCATTGGTATATATATTTTCGCTAGATCTTCATTTGGCGACAAGACAAAAATAAACGTGATTGGGGATATTAATAATATTCTTTCGTAATAATAATAATCATTACATTGATAATGCCAACGGATTATGTATTAATATATATTTTTTTAAGTTTAATAAATTCAATACAAAACTTTTTTTACATTTGAAATTAATTTGCTAATTTGTACGAATTTTTTTTTAAGAATTCCAAAATAATATAGAATTTCTCGTTTTCGAGTCATTTATAATTTTTCCAAAACTCGCGATTTTCAATATCTTTTTTACACAAAAAAAATATATGTTAAAAGTTGCTAAAAATTGAAAAAAATTAAGAATTAATTTTATTTAAACCAAAATACAATTTTCTACCAAATTCCATTAGTTTTAAATATAATTTTTCAACACTATTATTATTCAAGATCAATTTAATGACCATCGCAAACTTCCTGAAAGAAAAAACCGTTTATCAATATGTTCTTTTTTATGTCTTGCGCGGTTATCGATTATCAAATTTTGCGAATCGCTTGGATATTCTCCGATGCACTTTGGCTCGACCATTTGGCTTTGCCCTCGCTTCCCGTACAATCCACTAAATCTTTGTACATGATCTTCGCAAACACTCGTAATGGGATAAGTTTGACTCTATATTACAGAGATTCGAAGTAGCGGTTTTACGAACTACGACATGGAATCGGAAATGCAATTAACGGTTGGTTGGTATGAGATGGTCAAAGCTTCCCGATCGGATCGCTGGTTACGTCAAAACTTTCCTATTGGTACGTTCTCCAATTTCTTAAGCTAACTACAAAGTTCGAAATATGAATAAACTCTTGATAATATTGATGAGAACTTGATCAATTATTGATAAGTACTTCACTAAAATTAAATCAAGCACAAGTTCGGTGAATTTGTAGTTTTTGTTCACTATCTTGGCAAGACATTTTTTTAAGTAAAAAAAACAAAAACCTAGAATTAAATTTAAAATTTGGAGAATTTTCGGGTAAATTGATCGAAATTCTATGAAAAAAAAACGACTGACGTTACCATCGATGGCCCAGTAACTGTCCATTTTCGCATTTTTATAAATTCTCAGGAGATGTTCAATTCTACCATAAAGAGAGTTTATTTCATAGAAAGATAATGTAATCGAGTTTATTTTGCAAAAAACAAAAAAATCCCCAAGAGACCGTTAAAAATATTTCAAATTAATTGATTAAAAGTGCCAAATGGCATTTTTCGACATTTCACGAGAAATGTAGAAGCCGGTCGTAAGTGTGCGAAGAAACTTCATGGCCAGGTCTTTCCACGATGTAACTATCAAATTGATGAAAATACTATTTGTTCTTATTGACAATAATTAGTAATTTGAGTAAAAAACAATTATAGAATGAAATAATATATTTCATTAAAAAATATGATGGACAAGTAACTAAGTCACCTGTAAAGAGGCTCGGCCCGGTTACTAACCACAATTTTGTTGACGTAACCCTAACCTCACTGTTTTCTCGTCATTTTTTTAAATTTCATTAATAAATGTTTTAAAAAATATTGATACATGTGAATTGTTGATAAGTGGTTAGAAATTGATTTCCTGCTTTTATATACATATATTTTATTGCAGTGGTAAAATAAAAAACAATCACAACCACGATACACAACGGAGAAATTACGTCAGGCACTGGCAGAAATGAGAGCTGGAAAATCGTGTTGTCGATCTAGCAAAGATCACAACATTCCAAAAGCCACGTTGCTGTTAAAAAAAAGGACATCTAACACCTGAGGTTAGAAAGCGAGGCCGTACATGAGTACTAGGTGAAGAAGATGAAATTCAAATAGTATTTTGATTGAAAATAATGTAAACAAGGATGCAAAGTAGAACCTTGCACATCGCTTCCTCATTATTTTTCGCTTCTTACAAAGCTACCTCTATGAGGAAGTATGTTATTCAATTTTTGGCTTCCTCATAGAGAAAGCTTTGTAAAACGCGAAAAATAATGAGGAAGCAATGTGCAAGGTTCTACTTTGCATCCTTGTTTTAATTAGATAAATATACTTGTTGTGGATTCACTTTTTCTATTTCATTATTACGTTATTTCGTGATTATTAGAGCATTTCCGAAAGTGAATGTGATAATGTATATTTTTAAAAATAATTCAACATTCCATAAAATCAAAAATTTCATACCATTCGTCACTAAATTATACATATATAATGGCTGAATATTGTTTCATTTATATACAAAATTTGAGCTCGCTATCTTAAGTTTTGCAAAAGTTACAACACAGCGATAATGTCAATTTTTTGAAAAATTCAAAAAATCATAAAATTTTAACGGTTCAACCGATCTTAACCAAATTCAATAGCAATCACCGGCGTATGAAAGCTCAAGTTCATACCAATTTTAAGATCAATATCTCGAAAATTGAAAGAGTTATCGCGTAAACAGACATTTTTCAAAAAATTAAAAAACGCGTAATAATTTAACGATGAAGTGGATTTTAACAAAAATTTGCATGAACGATGAGGCTTGATCCCTCTATCTATGGTCCAAATTTCAGCTTGATATCTCAAGGCTTTTCCGAATTATAAAGGTTTACATTTTTCGATCGTGTAACATACACACATACACACACACACACACACATACAGATATTTTTCCTAAATCACTTTTCTCGACGTTTTGGCCCATTCTGAGTATACTGACATGAAAATCTCGAAAAAAAAAAAATTTCATGAAAACAAAGCTTCCTCTATGAGGAAGCAAAATGTACTAAAAAAAATAAAAATACTACTTTTTTAAATCTTTTACTGTCGAAATCATTATGAGCCTACTCTTCTATATTAAATTCTGCCTGGACAGAAACTACTACACTCAGTGGTTAGTTACTGCAACAAACGATTTTTTGTGAACAGTAACTACGTCATTTTTCTTTCTCTCCTTCGAATTAAATATTAATTAATATATTTGTTTGTCCGTATTAATAAAAATTGTATATAACAGTTGGATAGTTGAACTAAATATTGGTTCAATTGAATTCTACATTTTCTGTAAATCCAGTTTTTAATAATTATTCTCCGAGAGGACAGTTACTGGGCCACTGACGGTATTCTTTTTTAAGAATTCACGGAAAGAAAAAAGTAGAACGTATCCTTAACTATACGTGATTGGTAAACGAAGAATAATAAGAAAGACCAACGAGTTGGTTCCGACAACTAAACATAATTCTGTCCTTACCAACAGCCATAAGGTGGCGCAACTACCGGCGGCAATAGTTGTAAACACGATTCGAATGTTGCCGGCACCCTACGAGTTGGTTTTCATTATCAATCACTTCCCTCTCAAAACTAATTGGTTGGTTCTTGTCACAGAGGTAAAAGGACCGTCTTTTTCGACTTGCGTCAGTGACACGTCATTATGACCGTCACATGACGCCATTTTCAATTTTGCCGATTTTTCTAAGTAAAAATGATCGTCATGTTCATTTATGTCATGTCATATAACCGTCATTTTCATTCACGTCATGTCACATAAACGTCATTTTCATTCACGTCATATCACATAACCGTCATTTTCATTCACGTCATGTCACATAAACGTCATTTTCATTCACGTTATGTCACATGACCAAAATGACGTGCATCATCTATATAGATGTAAAATAACGGTCACAATATTTTTTGTCATTTTTTCTGTCACGATATGTTCATGCGCACCTTATTTTTCGGATCTTGGTCATTATTGTCATGTTCGTAATTTTAACACTCGTCATGTGAGGGTTCTGTGACAGTCATACGACTTTCACGTGACGGTCACGTTTCGGCTTTACATCACTGGTTCTTGTAACTAATATTTTTTAGTTCGCGAATGACAAAGGCTAACAACGTCATTGTGTTATATGAAGAATCGTGACGTGAAATATCGAAGTGCGAAGTGACAAGAAAAGGAATTTACAGCCATACTACACCGAGAGAAAAATATAGTACTCGTTCCCAGATTCGTATAGTAATCGGGATCCAAAGTGGAAACATGGCATTTTTTTCCAGACACATACAAAGATTTACTAGGCGTCGCCCGCTGTACTATTTACGCTAAATACGTTAGCGGGCGACGCCTAGTAAATCTTTGTATGTGTTTGGAAAAAAATACCATGTTTCCACTTTGGATTCCGATTACTATACGAATCTGGGAATGAGTACTATATTTCTTCTCTCGGTGTACATATAGGGTCATAGTAAATAGTGTTAGAAGTGGATGCTTTTCATTTTTAAAGCATTGGGATTTGGTGATGATCCATGCCATTACGAATATATGGAAATGGCACTTCTAACCTCATTGTTCGCATTTTCGTAGATGGATGGTGTGACGTATTTTTCGTGAGCGTGAACGAGATTTCAAAAAATCACGTCACAACGGTGTGAATGTATCTATCGATGACCTCCATCGTCAGTTCGGCAACGGCGAGATAATTCAACCCAAATTCAACGTTTCTAACCTAGAACTGCACTAAAACAGATTGCATGTACTAACTAAGCGTGTAAGGTCAACGTCCCAGTGATCGACACGTTAACCAAATTGCCCGACTTTATAAAAACGTAACTTTCACATTAAGATACGAAAAATGGTCATTCTAGGTAATAATGAATCAGAATAGTCGTATGAAAAAATAACAACCTCAAAAATTTTCGTAACTTATCTTATTGTAGAGAAAACTTATTCTAAAGCTTCAGAAGTGCAAATGTACCAGTCATCGACATACTAAAGTTATAGTTGGTCCAGTAATCGACCGTTATATGTCCTAGTAAACGACACGTTAAGAAAAGTCACAAATTAAGACGTCAATAACTGTCATTGTAGGTTATAAAGAATCAGTATAATCTTGTCAACAAATAGAACGCTTAACTTTTGGTCTACCTTATCTTCTTGTAATAAAAAAATTAACATAAAACTTGAGGGGTGCAAATGTCCCAGTCATGGACATACTAAAGTCACGGTTTGTCCAGTAATCGACCCATGACATGACATGACCCAGTCATGGACATATGCATGGCCCAGTTATAGACATGATTTATTTAGCTTCTTAATTATTTATAGAGAGCCCAATACCCCTGCCCATAACTACTTCTCGTACAGTTCGATCGATGAATGAATTGTTACATTATTTTTTATCATCTGATTCATAAAAACAATACGCGATTTACACTAATTTTCTATCCACAATTTTGTCCTAGTGATCGACAGTAGGTCGATTACCCGGACATTTATGTGTTTTTCTGAACCAGTTATCGACCTCCGCGATTTTTTGCACAAACAACAATTTTACGATAAAATCATATTCATTTAGTAATACCAGATTCTTCATATGTAATATCAAATTAAACTTACTCAGCCAAAGTCTTCGTGCATCGCAGAATTTAACTAAATGTCACGAGACGTACCTTAACCTCCATATCAAGGATTTCGACGAAATCACGCTCGGCTCGGTCACTGCAAGTTTACGATTTTCTTATTATCACTGTTGTGATTTTACAAGCCTCAAATTTTCATATAATATTGTATATAAATCGGAGGAAGTGTTGTTAATTTATTTAAGCGCCGAAAAGCACTCACAGTCTTATTTATCACTCTTTTACCACAGACTGGTCGATTACTGGGACATTTACCTTAGCTTGGGTTGCTATTTCTGTTGGTTCCTGTTACTACGGATATTCTACCAACGACATTTCAGTTCCTTTAACCAACTAATTAGACGCTTCGACTAACTGAGTAGTTGGAGCTATATCAACTATTTCGGGTGGTTGTGAGAACCCGTTTGTCAGTTTTACCAACTACTTATTTCTTTCCGTGTTTATGTAGCTGCAACTGAAACGCGAATTGTTTATTTCTGCGTAAAAATTTCAGTTTAAAGAACTCTGAAATCAAACAAGACTTTAAAGTTGACCTTAATTTTATAAATCTAATGAAAGCTTAAGTTTGAACACAGATTAAAAATTAGGCAATAACTTGAGTCCAAACTGCACAAAAACTCGAAAGTACTTCAAATTTAAGCAAAAAACTTAAAATATCAAACATAAGCCAAATCATAAAATTTCTAACTTAAGCAAAAACTTAAAATATCAAACATAAGCCAAATCATAAAAATTCAACCTTAGGCAAAATCTTAAAATTTCAACCTTAAGCAAAAACTAAAAGTTTCAACCTTCGGCAAAATCTTACAATTCCAACCTTAAGCAAAAACTAAAAATTTCCAACTTAAGCAAAATCTTAAAATTATAAATGGTACCAAAAATAAAAATTTCAACCTTAAGCAAAAACTAAAAATTTCAACCTTCGGCAAAATCTTAAAATTCCAACCTTAAGCAAAAACTAAAAATTTCCAACTTAAGCAAAATCTTAAAATTATAAACTTTACCAAAAATAAAAATTTGAATCTAAAGCAAAAACCAAAAATTTCAAACTTAAGCAAAAACTTAAAGATTAAACTTAAGGAAGAATTTATATTTCTAATTTTTAATTACAAATTTGGCTCATAAAGGCAAAAATTGCGTAATATGATTTATAAAAGGAAAGACGTGGCTATAAATCGATAATCTCGTCTCATAATCAAAGAAACACATGTAATTATCTTTGGAGATGAAAAAAATGCATACGTTATAGCGTACTAACGTCCGCTCGCGAGTCTGATTAACTGTCCGGCATTGGCAATTGACTAACACGTGTTTTACATCGCCGGTAGACTACTTCCCTCGTAGATCATCGTAATCTCATTCACGTGAGTTCACTATTGGAATTTACGGCACACGCTACGCCCGTTAATATACACACTGGACTATTATCGTGAATAAATATATGCGGCATTTGAGAAAAAAAAAATCGTGGATTGACAAAAAGCAACCTCGTGACTAACGTATATCTTATCAGCTATAAATCAACCCTGACGTCTGTTGTCATATATATATGGGATATTCCAAGCCAAGTCGATAAACGTTTGACCCTTTATATTTTTAATTAGACCTCGTCAGATTATTGATTGAAAATAGAAAATTAAACTTCGTATAAATAAAAGTATCTGGGATATTTCTACGATTTTGTCAATGTTAAAAGTGAATAAAAACAATTACATAACAAAAAAATTTGGAAAAAAAAAAAAAAAAATCTTTTTATTTATAATTTTTCTTAAAATCCGATAACCAAAAGAGAAAAGTGGTCCTCTTTGACTTTAACGTTTGACTCTTCATATTTTTAATTAGAGCTCGTTTAATAATTAATTGAAAATGGAAAATTAAGATTCAAAAAAAAAAAAAATCTTTTGAATTCTAATTTTTGAAAAAATCCTAAAATCAAAATTTTTTGACGATTTAAATGAAAAAAGGCGTTCGTATATAGTTTTATAAGAGATTTTATTATCGGTAAATTGAAGAATAATTTTTTTCATCCCCATTTTAATGCATACCGAAACTATATTATGTATTTTTTTAATTTCTTAAATAATATTATTAGTGATTAAATCATTCAATTGGCAGAAAAAAATACGAATATAGGTTCAAGTTTGATTTCTTCGATATTAACAAAGCCTGACGAAAAAAAAAATTAATTTTGAATTTGGTCCAATTAAAAATATCATGGGTCAACGTTTAACGAATTTACTTGGAATGCCCTGTGTATATTATATTTTCGTTATCATTGCCGTCATCGAAAGTGCGAAGAAAAAGTGATAAAGCAATATCGAAGAATCTCGATCGATCAATCGTGTTCGGATTATCGGCTGAGGAAGGAAAAACTCGACGGAATATTTGTACTTGTTTAAAAAGGCGAGGAATCCAAGGAATACATATCGCATAATTTATTAATTGTACTTGCGCATATGGGTGTGCCGAAGAAACGCGGCCCGTTGCCCTCACGCCCGGACCACGTTGATAAAGCGAAAGCACGAGGATCCTCGTGACTCCGACTCGTGTTTATTCAAACGAGCGATCAATTATCGATCGTGTCTCGTGGAAACGTCTGCGGACGACGCGCAATAGTCACGCGCGCATTCTGTCACTCTTTCCAAATGGAAAGAAAATACATCTATATATAATATGGTCGAAGATATATTTTTATTAGATTTAAGGTAGTTCTGTCGGTACGCCGGAGTCATAAATCTCAGAGTCTATATGACATTAAAAAATAATCATACGCATCACTTTGACTGCCTCAATAATAATATCAAAAATAATCGAGAATCCTTCGAAATTGTCGTAATCAAATTAAAACGATTATTTGTAAATAGTTGATATGTTTAGTGCGGATTTGGCTTCATTTTTACGATAATTAGGTTAGGAAACGTCATTTGGCCCGGTATCGTGCACTTTGACCTTGGTTCAATTAAACATTATTCCGGAGACTTTACCTTTTTTCATGATGCATCAATTCCTGAATGATTTGCGAATCCGTAGTACCTTTTATTTTTTCTCTATCTTTGATCTAAGTATGTTAATTTTCGATTTAAAGATCAATTTTTCCAGCCCTCCCGTGAGCGCCGTGTTAAAAGATCGATTTTCAAGTTTTAATTGTTCATTCAAATACTCGGTAAAAGCCTTCAAGATTTTGTGCAAGTAAAATTGAATAGCTAAATTACAACATGTCAAAAATTGATGCATATGACTTTGGATTGCCATCACGACAGAACTACCTTAAGGTATATATATTTAAACAAAACAAAACAAAATGTGGTGAAGATATGTTTTTCTGGGATGTTTGAAAAAATTCGTTATTTGATCGTATAATTCACTCGATTCATACATTTTTTTCTTTTAGATATCGAATTTTGGTCTTCACTATCGTTCTCAAGTCGCATATCGCAGTTACAAACCTTTTTACCATTTTGGTCTTTACTACCGTTCTTAAGTCGTCTACTCTACGACAGAAAATCCCGGCTACAAGCCATGACTTTAAACCAGAGTTGTAAGTCCCCATTAATTCATGAGATATAGTTTACAGTACAATTTGTTTTGTAATTATGATTTCATAGTAATAATATGAAATAGAATATATAATAATATACATAATATAAAATAGAATGTAAACATTTGAATAGCTGAAAAAAATACTAATTTTCGCTTTAATATTGTAAGAAATAGTGGAAAAAATGGTAGAAATAAGTAATGCATTACTTTCTTAATGCATTACTTATTTTTTTCCATTTTTTCAAAAGGATTATCGTGAATTTTTATGGAAAAATAATAATTTTTGCAGCCATTCCAAAGTTTAATCATCGTATTACAATCGCTACATGTTATTATTATAAAATCATAATTATAGAGCTGATAGTATCGTCATCATTATTTCTATAAGTATTAGGCATTTACAACTCTGCTTTAAACAAGAATGCAAACAAAAACCTACCACATTGCTTCCTCATTATTTTTCCCTTTTTACAAACCTTCCTCTACGAGGAAGTCAAAATTGATTAATACACTTCTTCATAGAGTTAACTTTGTTAAAAATCGAAAAATAATGAGGAAGCAATGTGCAACGATTGTATTGCCTTTCATTAGAAACACTATTAAAAAAAATGAAATTTACAACACAAATATTGGAAATTACTATTCAAGTGTATATTAAATTCACAAACTTTGTGCAGTAAATGAGAATTAATGTACATTGTGTTGTAAATTTTCAAATAACCCGTAATTTTACTATACGTACAGTGAATTTACAACACACGGCGGTTATTATAGTATCGGAATAATAAAATTACAACACGAATATCGAAAATTACTATTCAAGTGTATATCAAATTTACGAACTTTGTGTAGTAAATGAAAAATAATATACATTGTGTCGTAAATTTCCGAATATCCCTTTATTTTACTATGCGTATAGTAAATTTACAACACACAGCTTTGAATGTTCAAAGACGATATATGAATATTCTTATGCATTTAGTGTAACGGGACGTCCTTACCCTGGGCGAGATTTTGGCAGTTGGACACTAGGTGGCCAAATGCGCTCGCGAGCTTCACGCAAGCGGAGTGCGGCAGTGGCGGCTATTTAGACCCGAGCCAGCCGTCACTCCGGGTCCTTTCCTATCCCTACTAAAATGACCACACCTCTTACACGAGGCAATCCCGTGTGGAAATTCCAACTCGCCATCACCTAGAAATCGACTAGTTTTCTTATTTTCTGTACAAGATCTAGGTCGGAAAACTAGCTAGATCCGAGCGCTATGTGTAATTTCTCGCTGTCTAGACGTTGTACAGAAAAACTGTCTAAAATCTGGCTAAGATTCTTAAAAATTCGCCCAGTAAACTTAGCTAGTGATTAGCCAGTACGGAAATCGGTTAACCCTATAGCATAAAATTGACTAGGGGCTAGACCGGATTTCTCTATTGAACCCAGATACCGGTTAAATAGCTAGGATAAATAAAAAACGTAATTAATATAAACCGTCATTTATTGGATCAGCACGTAACAGGGAAGCTGTTTAACATTATTTAACAACAAGACACTATTTAATAACGTACGTAATCACTTTTTCATTAATAATCAAATATCTCGATAAGGCCTATCGCAAAAACAAAAAAATATAAATTCTTTCGCGTCATACAAAACAAAAAAAAATCGTAGTCCTCTAGAACGTATTTAATAACGTACATAATCACTTTTCCAATAATAATCAAATATCTCGATAAGGCCTATCGCAAAAAAACAAAAAAATATAAATTCTTTCGCGTCGTACAAAACATAAAAAATCGTCGTCCTCTAGAACGTATTTTTTGGTACCTTTCACTAATATGCACGTGCCACTCTACATAATAATAATTCGCTGCGCAGCGTGTCACGACTAGATCCTGTATGTATCGGAATCTCCCCGGATCGGAAAACGCCCGCGTTTCCGCCGAAAACACTCCGGTGCCGCGTAACCACGCGCATTGCGGCGTTAACTTCGTTAACGTATATATTCTGTCTAGCCTCTGGTCAGGTAAGCTTTGCCATGAAAGCTAAATAGATCCTAGATGGCCTGGGCATCTATACGTGTATGCTAGATATATTATGTCTAGCCTCTGGTCGGGTAAGCTGTGCCATGAAAACTAGATAGATCCTAGATGGCCTGGGCATCTATACATGTATGCTAGATATATTATGTCTAGCCTCTAGTCAGGTAAGCTGTGCCATGAAAGCTAGACAGATCCTAGATAGATATGCTATCTATCAGTGCATTCTGGCTAGATTATGTCTAGTCCCACTACAGAAAAACTTTGATAGAAAAAACTAGCTAGACACTAGGTTCAAACGAGTTTATCCCCAACAGATTTCCACAGGGATGCCTAATCGGACCTCGTGTAAATTTTTACTTACACTGTTAAAAATAGTGTTGTAAGTTTACAACACATGTGTATGAAGTATTTTTACCAAAACCGTTTATGAAATTCCAGCTGCGACGTTGAATTTTACAACACAGATGTGTTGTAAAATTACAATACAGTAGGGAGCGATATGGCAACCGTGTGATACAGGCAGAGTTGTAAATGCCTAATACTTATAGAAATAATGATGATGATACGATCACCTCTATAATTATGAGTTTATAATAATAACATGTAGCGATTGTAATACGATGATTAAATTTGGAATGGCTGCAAAAATTATTATTTTTCAAGCAAAAATTCACGGTAATCCTTTTGAAAAATGGAAAAAAATAAGTAATGCATTACTTATTTCTTCCATGTTTTCCACTATTTCTTGCAATATCTAAAGCGAAACTTAGTATTTTTGTCAGTTATTCAAATGTTTACACTCTATTTATAATCACTAGATATTATTATTATGAAATCATCATTACAAAACAAATTGTACTGTAAAATATATCTCATGAGTTAATGGGGACTTTACAACCTGTGGATACAGGGAACCATGTGACAATGAAGTTTATGGTGCCCTATTGGCAGAAATAATTCTTTTTTTATGGCACTTCAGTGCAAGCGAAAAGCTTTATGTTAGTGGCAAAAAGAATTTTTTGCCCAGACCTTATACTGAAACAGTAAAAATTGTTTCTGCTTATCTCATTATATGAAGCGGTTGTGGTACTTTTCAATGAACATTCATAGTTAATTATAGATAGGAGTAAGCCATAGTGATCGTATTACGGACTCAAAATCCTGCGTATTCCAAAATTATGAAGAAATACGGTTCATGCAGTTGTTGGGTCTCATGTGACATGGTATAATTCGACAATATTTTTACATTTTACAAAGCATTCTGACACATGAGAATCAATATATTGACGATAAACGTGAATATTTGCATAAAAACCTTTAAATTAAGTCTTAAATGTGTTATTAGCAACAAAGTCCATATATTGTCCCACAAGGTTCCGGCTCGACATATATTGCACGGAAAAAAAAGATTAGTTGCCATAACCAAGAAATGAGTTCACAACCAATCGATCATTTTATTTATCTATCAACTCAAATGAGTATACCGACGATTCGAATGATAATACCGACGATTCGAATGGTAGTCCCAACGATTGGATTAGTTAACCTAACTAATCTCGCGAGAACTAATCGTGAATAGTTGAGGTTACTATTCGATATGGTTGAGCCAACTAATTTTTTAGACATTGTGTACAGCAAATCGAAAACGTAAGTAGTTGCCACAACCAAACATTTCTTTCCGTGCGTCTCACAAGGTTTCGTGCTCGATATTTTACCTGTCAAAAACTTGACATTAAGAACTTACACTACTTAAGACCGTGACAAGCATATAATCATCAGTCAAAAACCATATTTGATGAATAAGAAGTCGATTCTACGGAAAGTCGGCAAAAGTGTCACATGCTACTCCACCACCGGGTACCATGTGACACTTTGCAGACTCTCCATAGAAATGATTTTTCATTAATCAAATAAGGTTTTTAGCTTAGTTATTATATGTTCATAACGTCCTTGAGTCTCGCACATAGACATTCATTAGTATCATTTATAGAAAATATATCGGAAAAATGAAGATTAACGGGCCACAAGAAAAAGTGTCACAACGTTGCCAGATCTCCCCTAACGATAAATTGTACAACACGGATGTGTTGTAAGATTACAATACACTCTATGAAATTCCAACTGTGACGTTGAATTTTACAACACTGATGTCCCGTGTGGAAATCTGTTGGGGATAAACTCGTTTGAACCTAGCGTCTAGCTAGTTTTTTCTATCAAGTTTTTCTGTAGTGGGACTAGACATAATCTAACCAGAATGCACTGATAGATAGCATATCTATCTAGGATCTGTCTAGCTTTCATGGCACAGCTTACCTGACTAGAGGCTAGACATAATATATCTAGCATACATGTATAGATGCCCAGGCCATCTAGGATCTATCTAGCTTTCATGGCACAGCTTACCTGACCAGAGGCTAGACATAATATATCTAGCATACACGTACAGATGCCCAGGCCATCTAGGATCTATTTAGTTTTCATGGCACAGCTTACCTGACCAGAGGTTAGACATAATATATACGTTAACAAAGTTAACGCCGCAATGCGCGTCGTTTACGCGGCACCGTAAGTGTTTTCGGCGGAAACGCGGGCGTTTTCCGATCCAGGGAGATTCCGATACAGGGTCTAGTCGTGACACGCTGCGCAGCAAATTATTATTATGTAGAGTGGCACGTGCATATTCGTGAAAGGTACCAAAAAATACGTTCTAGAGGACGACGATTTTTTTTGTACGACGCGAAAGAATTTTTTTCTTTTTTTTGCGATAGGCCTTATCGGAATATTTGATTATTATTGAAAAAGTGATTATGTACGTTACTAAATAAGGTAAACGTACCAATGGTGGGACAGGTCCCAATTGAGGGACACTAAAGGGATATTTGTAGATACTAAGAGTTTAATGGATAAAATATTTAAAAATAACTCTTCCAATTGTATCTGTCATATATAATTAACATACGTGAAAAGATTTCATGTTTTTCATCGTAAATTGAAAATGTAAATAATAAGTATATTAGCGGATCTATGATGTTCGAGCTTTTTCAGCAAATCCCTAAACCAATTAGCTAAGGAGAGCCGAATAATCATTAATATGATACCCCGGAGATTATAGTTCGTTCGAGACTTTCCATAGGTATTTCAAATTCAGAAATTCTTAAAGTTTAAGATTACACTGTCAAATGTTACGTACAATATCTTAAAACTCGTAATTTTTGTGTCCCGTTATTGGAGCTGACCGAATATACGTTGGCACCACTGTCCAACGTATGTTCCGCGACTGGGGCAAGTAGTAAGCAATCTCGCTGCGACCCAGAGCCGGGACACAATCGCACGATTGACATTTTGACGCGGATGTTGGGTTATGCGATAGCAAAAACTTCATTGATAATTTACTAAAATATATATATGTATTTTATAAACATATATGTTTTATTTATTGCATCATAGGTGTAAATATGTGAACCGCACATTTTTTGGCATTTCTTTTCAAGCAGATGCATTAAAATTTGTAGATGTCCACCGATACGCACATTTGGTGTCCCGGCAGCGGGACATGAACAAAAATACCCGTCCCGGCACTGGTACATCTGCATTTTTCAGCGTTTTAATCAATAAATATTTATCAAACAATCAGAAATATTTTTATTGTATAGTTTTTGGAAACTAGAAACTCTAATCTTGCAATTCGTTACCACCATTTGCAAAATAATTAATATATGCATGCGGAAATTGGCATACAAAACAGACACCGCCTTAAACGTCCCGCCATTGGTACGTTTACCTTACTTTCTAGAGAACTACGATTTTTTTTTTGTTTTGTACGACGCGAAAGAATTTGTATTTTTTTGTTTTTTGCGATAGGCCTTATCGAGATATTTGATTATTAATGAAAAAGTGATTATGTACGTTATTAAATAGTGTTCTCTGTTTAAATAGTGTTAAACAGCTTCCCTGTTACGTGCTGATCCAACAAATGACGGTTTATATTAATTCTGTTTTTTATTTATCCTAGGCTATTTAACCGGTATCTGGGTTCAATAGAGAAATCCGGTCTAGCCCCTAGTCAATTTTATGCTATAGGGTTAACCGATTTCCGTACTGGCTAATCACTAGCTAAGTTTACTGGGCGAAGTTTTAAGAATCTTAGTCAGATTTTAGACAGTTTTTCTGTACAACGACTAGACAGCGAGAAATTACACATAGCGCTTGGATCTAGCTAGTTTTCCGACCTAGATCTTGTACAGAAAATAAGAAAACTAGTCGATTTCTAGGTGATGGCGAGTTGGAATTTCCACACGGGGTGTTGTAAAATTACAATACAGTAACGGTAAATTTAATATACCAGTGTTATAAAAATCAACGTCGCAATTGAAATTTCATAAATGGTTTCTGTAAAAGTGCTTTCTGCACATGTTTAGTAATTTTAACTCGGATTTTTTTAACAGCGAATGTCGAATAAATTCAGACAGCCTTAATTCAGTCTCAACGTCAGATCATCCGATTGACGGGCTGTGCAGTCCATTTTTGTTTTTATTTTAACTGTTTTAGTGCTTATTGGACTCCAAGCAGTTAAGTAGAACCGTCTGTGTCATTCGGTTGAGGCAATAATAATGTTATGTTGCCCACATGCGACTGCATCGCAATCTCAGCGTTACAATTGTATCTCTGGCTCGGTCGAAATTCGTTCGTTGGGCTAGAGAAGAAGCTTATGACTTGCTGGGAGCTTCCCACACGTGGTACACGTTTGCTTCTGCTTCAGCTTCTGCTGCTGGACGACACAGCAATCGTCTCGAGAGCAAATCGAGATTATCGAGGGACCTCGTGAGGCGGACGCGAGCGAGGGCATGCCAGGAATCTCGGCATTTCTGGGTCGACTAGGCGGAGAACGCGGAAAATACCTTGAACGCGTGCAAGAAGACGAATGCCGACTTCTCCAGGAGCTCCAAGCTTTTTCTCTATCGTCCTCCTCTTCTTTTACCGCGTCTTTTTTTTTCTCTTCACTCTTTGAACGACTCTCGACTTTTATATGGACTCGCTTCTTTGTGCAAGACGAGGGAAAAGCACCTCGAGCTTTTGCTCGATTCACTTTATATTTCGCACCAGCAATGGCACGACAATGCGAGACTGATACGAGTCTCGCGAAAGCCCCTTTATTTTCTTTTTTTTCTTCTTCAATATAAGACTTATTGTCAAAGCGAATAGTGAGTTCTATGAACTAGAATTAAAAAATTTTAACTCGTTAAAAATTATCCTAATATTTAGAATTGTTTAAACCTTTTTTTTTTTTGTTCAGCATAAAACTTATTATCAAAGTGCATAATAGCATTCTAAGAGCAAGAATTTAAAAAAATGTTGTTCGTTAAAAATTATCAAAATATTTAGAATTTTTTAAACCTCTTTTTTTGATGTTCGGTAATATTAAAGTTATTGCCAAAAGGAATTCTGAATTCTATGAGCTAGAATTTTTCAAATTTTAAATCGTAATTATGCAGATACTTATAATTTTTGAAGCTCCATTTTTTTTGTTCAGTGTAAGACTTATGGTTAAAGCGAATAGTGAATTCTATGAGCTAGCATTTTTTAAATTTTACATCATTAAAAATTATCGAAGTATTCAGAAATTTGTATTTTTACGTTTTTAATACTTTGGAAATACTGATATTTTAGGAAATTTTTTAAGGGCCTTCATGCAAACTCGCTAAATTAAAATCTGTGTTGGAATTTAGAAAAAAAAATTTCAATTTCGGATTATAAAAAATGCACTGAAATTCCTCCAATATGCATATTGAGACGGTTTTTCGGTAGACAAATTTAAAAAAATTGGTTTAATTTTCATACAAATCAGTTTATTTTGGTCATCAAAAGCTGCTCTACAAATCTGTCAGCTCATATTTCCTATTTAGGTCCAGAACTTGAAGAAAAATAATTTTTGTCAAAAATGGTTTCACCCAAATTCCCCAAAAATAGCTCCAATATTTTACTAACTAATAAAATCCGAAAACTTACTCATTAAAAAGATGCATTATATCTCAACACTCAAAATAAGCGAGCATAAATAAAAATATGTCTAAAATTGCGAATAAATGTTACCAAAATTATAAAATTCCTCCCTACCAATATTTTCCATAATGTAAATTTAATTAATTAATTTTAAATTTTAATTTCAATTATATAAATATAGAACTTTTTAAAGCCGCAAATTTAAAAAAATAATCCTATGAATGATACATTTTTAAAAACATTTGGTGTAAATTTCAATTATATCTTAACACCCAAAATGAGCGACCTTAAATAAAAATATATCTAAAATTGCGAATAAATGTTACCAAAAATTGCAAAATTCCTTCCTACCCATATTTTCCATAATGTAAATTTAATTATGTATATTTCACGCTAAAGTTATTAATACAAGTTCTTCAAATTAAATATTAGTGGTCAAGTTTTCTGTTTGTCGTTAAACTTAGTAAGCAGAAGTTAATTTATGTCATGTATATTTAATTATTTAATCATAGTACTTTAGACTATAAGTGTGAGCAATTAAACTTCCTCAGTGTAAACGTAATCACGCGCCATAACAAATTGTAAATTTAAATTTCACTTATATCTTAACACCCAAAATGAGCGACCGTAAATAAAAATATATCTAAAATTGCGAATAAATGTTACCAAAAATTGCAAAATTCCTTCCTACCAATATTTTCCTTAATGTAAATTTAATTATGTATATTTCACGCTAAAGTTATTAATACAATTTCTTGAAATTAAATATTACTGGTCAAGTTTTTTGTTTGTTGTTAAACTTAGTAAGCAGAAGTTAATTTATGTCATGTATATTTAATTATTTAATCATAGTACTTTAGATTATAAGTGCGAGCAATTAAACTGCCTCAGTGTAAACGTAATCACGCGCCATAACAAATTGTAAATTTAAATTTCACTTATATCTTAACACCCAAAATGAGCGACCGTAAATAAAAATATATCTAAAATTGCGAATAAATGTTACCAAAAATTGCAAAATTCCTTCCTACCAATATTTTCCATAATGTAAATTTAATTATGTATATTTCACGCTAAAGTTATTAATACAATTTCTACAAATTAAATATTAGTGGTCAAGTTTTCTGTTTGTCGTAAAATTTAGTAAGCAGAAGTTAATTTAGATCATGTATATTTAATTATTTAATCATAGTGCTTTAGATTATAAGTGTGAGCAATTAAACTTCCTCAGTGTAAACGTAATCACGCGACATAAAAAATTGTAAATTTCAATTTCAATTATATAAATATAGAACTTTTTAAAGCTGCAAATTTTTTAAAAAAATATCCGATGAATGATACATTTTTAAAAACATTTGGTGTAAATTTCCATTATATCTTAACACCCAAAATGAGCGACCGTAAATAAAAATATATCTAAAATTGCGAATAAATGTTACCAAAATTGCAAAATTCCTCCCTACCAATATTTTCCATAATGTAAATTTAATTATGTATATTTCACGCTAAAGTTATTAATACAATTTCTTTAAATAAAATATTAGTGGTCAAGTTTTCTGTTTGTCGTTAAACTTAGTAAGCAGAAGTTAATTTATGTCATGTATATTTAATTATTTAATCATAGTACTTTAGATTATAAGTGTGAGCAATTAAACTTCCTCAGTGTAAACGTAATCACGCGCCATAACAATTTGTACATTTAAATTTCACTTATATCTTAACACCGAAAATGAGCGACCTTAAATAAAAATATATCTAAAATTGCGAATAAATGTTACCGAAAATTGCAAAATTCCTTCCTACCAATATTTTCCATAATGTAAATTTAATTATGTATATTTCACGCTAAAGTTATTAATACAATTTCTTCAAATCAAATATTAGTGGTCTAGTTTTCTGTTTGTCGTTAAACTTAGTAAGCAGAAGTTAATTTATGTCATGTATATTTAATTATTTAATCATAGTACTTTAGATTATAAGTATGAGCAATTAAACTTCCTCAGTGTAAACGTAATCACGCGCCATAACAAATTGTAAATTTAAATTTCACTTATATGTTAACACCCAAAATGAGCGACCGTAAATAAAAATATATCTAAAATTGCGAATAAATGTTACCAAAAATTGCAAATTTCTTCCCTACCAATATTTTCCATAATGTAAATTTAATTATGTATATTTCACGCTAAAGTTATTAATACAATTTCTTTAAATTAAATATTAGTGGTCAAGTTTTCTGTTTGTCATAAAACTTAGTAAGCAGAAGTTAATTTATGTCATGTATATTTAATTATTTAATCATAGTACTTTAGATTATAAGTGTGAGCAATTAAAATTCCTCAGTGTAAACGTAATCACGCGCCGTAACAAATTGTAAATTTAAATTTCACTTATATCTTAACACCCAAAATGAGCGACCGTAAATAAAAATATATCTAAAATTGCGAATAAATGTTACCAAAAATTGCAAAATTCCTTCCTACCAATATTTTCCATAATGTAAATTTAATTATGTATATTTCACGCTAAAGTTATTAATACAATTTCTACAAATTAAATATTAGTGGTCAAGTTTTCCGTTTGTCGTTAAATTTAGTAAGCAGAAGTTAATTTAGATCATGTATATTTAATTATTTAATCATAGTGCTTTAGATTATAAGTGTGAGCAATTAAACTTCCTCAGTGTAAACGTAATCACGCGACATAAAAAATTGTAAATTTCAATTTCAATTATATAAATATAGAACTTTTTAAAACTGCAAATTTTTCTAAAAATATCCTATGAATGATACATTTTTAAAAACATTTGGTGTAAATTTCAATTATATCTTAACACCCAAAATGAGCGACCTTAAATAAAAATATATCTAAAATTGCGAATAAATGTTACCAAAATTGCAAAAATCCTCCCTACCAATATTTTCCATAATGTAAATTTAATTATGTATATTTCACGCTAAAGTTATTAATAAAATTTCTTCAAATTAAATATTACTGGTCAAGTTTTTTGTTTGTCGTTAAACTTAGTAAGCAGAAGTTAATTTATGTCATGTATATTTAATTATTTAATCATAGTGCTTTAGATTATAAGTGTGAGCAATTAAACTTCCTCAGTGTAAACGTAATCACGCGCTATAACAAATTGTAAATTTAAATTTCACTTATATCTTAACATCCAAAATGAGCGACCGTAAATAAAAATATATCTAAAATTGCGAATAAATGTTACCAAAATTGCAAAATTCCTTTGTACCAATATTTTCCATAATGTAAATTTAATTATGTATATTTCACGCTAAAGTTACTTTTAACGTACTATTAATACAATTTCTTCAAATTAAATATTAGTGGTCAAGTTTTCCGTTTGTCGTTAAATTTAGTAAGCAGAAGTTAATTTAGATCATGTATATTTAATTATTTAATCATAGTGCTTTAGATTATAAGTGTGAGCAATTAAACTTCCTCAGTGTAAACGTAATCACGCGACATAAAAAATTGTAAATTTCAATTTCATTTATATAAATATAGAACTTTTTAAAGCTGCAAATTTTTCAAAAAATATCCTATGAATGATACATTTTTAAAAACATTTGGTGTAAATTTCAATTATATCTTAACACCCAAAATGAGCGACCTTAAATAAAAATATACCTAAAATTGCGAATAAATGTTACCAAAAATTGCAAAATTCCTTCCTACCAATATTTTGCATAATGTAAATTTATGTATATTTCACGCTAAAGTTATTACTACAATTTCTTCAAATTAAATATTAGTGGTCAAGTTTTCTGTTTGTCGTAAAATTTAGTAAGCAGAAGTTAATTTAGATCATGTATATTTAATTATTTAATCATAGTGCTTTAGATTATAAGTGTGAGCAATTAAACTTCCTCAATGTAACGTAATCATGCGGCATAACAATGCATTTTATATACCGCAACCCTGGATAGGTGCGTGAGAGGCCCTCGGCGCTTAACGCGCCGGTCCCACACACACAATTCGTTATGTAAGCTGTACAAGCGCATTACGCTCGGCTTGTGTAACAAGCGTGCTCGCTTGCTCGCATGTATAGCTCCTACTGGCTCCGACTATCGTTGCTGTCGAAGGGAAGGCCTCTGCTTTAGTTTCCTACCAATGTCCAGCACTACCAAGATAGTATCGATACATAAGTTCGCGGATATCCGTAAGCGCACGTACTTACACACGCCTGCTAATTGCTATGACTAATCGTCCAGATAATCATGCTGTAACATGCTTACAAATGATTAATGATGTATACTTGAAAACATTTTCACTTGAAGTATTATTTTTTTCGCAGTTAACTAAATTTTTCAGTGTCTTTGTGAAACGCTTAAAGTTTTGCTTCCTCATAGAGGAAGCTTTGTTTCCGTGAAAATTTTTTATTCGAGATTCTCATGTCAGGACACTCAGAATGGTCTAAAACGTCGAGAAAAGTGATTTAGAAAAAATGTCTGTATGTGTGTGTGTGTGTGTGTGCACAATTTTTTGTTAGCACGATAGCTGTCGCAATTTTTAAGATATCGGGCTCAAATTTGAACCACGAGGAAACTGTCGTTAAACAAGGTATGGGATTAAATTTGGAGTTAATCCATCAAGGTGTTCAAAATTTATGGCATTTTGAATTTTTTGGAAAATGTCAGCTCGGGCTCTAACTCCCGTAATTTTTATGATATCCGGCTCAAACTTGGACCAGAAGTGAACTGTTATCAAATAGTGTTTGGGATTAAATTTGGTATCAATCTGTTAAGGGGTTCACAATTTATGGCATTTTTAAATTTTTTGACATTTTTTTTTCGTGCTCTAACTTTCGCAATTTTTAAGATATCGGGCTCAAATTTGGTCCACAAGTGGAATGTTATTAAATAATGTTTGGGAGTGAATTTGACGTCAATCCGTTAAAGGGTTCAGAATTGATAGCATTTTGAATTTTTTGTTCGTTCTCTAATTTCCGCAATTTTTAAGATATCGGGCTCAAATTTGGTCCACAAGTAGAGTGTGGGTAAACTAAGCATCAGTTCAAATCTGGCGAGAATCTGTCATGGGGTTCAAAACTAATGCCATTTAAAATTTTTTTAAACAAGGCTGCAAAGTAGCACTTTGCAAATTGCTTCCTCATTATTATTTGATTTTTACTAAGCTTCCTCTATGAAGAAACTAAAATAGATTAACATGCTTCCTCGTAGAGGTAGATTTGTAAAAATCCAATAATAATGAGGAAGCAATTTGCAAAGTTTTTTGTATTTCGTTAGTAGTAATAAATGTCATTCATTTAATGAATTTCATTTAGAAATGCAATAGAATTTTGCAAATAATTAATTATATGTATACTTGTAAAAATGTTCACTTAACACATTGTTTGTTCACAATTAACTAAATTTTCCAGTATTTTTTTGAAACGCTAAAAGTTTTTGTTATTTCGTCAGGAGTAATAAATGTTATTCATTTAATGAATTTAATTTAGAATAGTACTAGAATTTTGCAAAAAATTAATTATATGTACTTGTAAACATTTTCACTTAAGGTATTATTTGTTTCACAATTAACTAAATTTTGCAGTATTTTTTTCAAACGCTAAAAGTCTTTTGTATTCTGTTAGGAATAACAAATATTATTTATTTAATGAATTTAATTTAGAAAAGTGATAGAATTTTGCAAATTATTAATTATATGGACTTGTAAACATTTTCACTTAAGGTATTATTTATTTCACAATTAACTAAATTTTGCAGTGTTCTTGTAAAACACTTAAAGTTTTTTTGTATTTCGTTAGGAGTAACAAATGTTATTTATTTAATAAATTTAATTCAGAAAAGTGATCAAATTTTTTTTAAAATTACATTGCAGTTTTTTTAAATCTGAAAATTACTCTGACTAATTGTCCAGATAATCATGTGGTATGGACATAACGTAATTGTCAAGAATTAATGATATATAATTATAAGCACTTTCTCTTAAGCTATAATTTGTCTCACGAAAGCCCCTTTATCTTTTTTTCTTCAATATAAGACTTATTGTCAAAGCGAATACTGAATTCTACGAACAAGAATTGAAAAAAATTTTAAATCGTTAAAAATTATCCAAATATTTCAAATTTTTTAAACCTCTTCTTTTAATTATTCAAATTTAATTTAAGAAAGAAATAAAAAAATTATTTTTGTTTAGAAATAAAAAGATTTTAAAAAATAATAAATTTGTAATTAAATTTAGTTTTAATGTTGAATTCAGTTGCATCCTTGTATCAATATATGAATTAGGAAATTAATGTTTTTAAATGTTTTAAAGTCAATTAAATTCCTTAAGTAATGAATACATTTTTCATTCAAATTTAATCGTGATCGCCATAAGTAAATAAATAAATAATGAATAATAAGTAATAATAAATAAAGCCGAATATATTTTTAATATGCAATTTTATTTATACAACGTTTAAACATATTTCCTACATCCAGAAATAAAATGTTTGAATTTTGATCACGAAATAGATAAATTTACAAGAGCTTTTTTTTTCTTGCCTTCCTAATATTTCAAATTTTGATTGTTTATAAATAATAATATTTGAGACATTCTTAGAAAATACCGCTTATCTTAATAAAAATGTTCTTTTATCAGCAAATATTTTTTATCAATTAAATTGTATAATAAAAAAAGATAAATGTATTTTAATAGACACATTTTTGTATCGTATACAAAAATGTCAAACATTATTATTGCTCACTTGTACGATAAATGTTTGTTAAATGAAATAACGTAAATATTTTTTATCAATTAAATTGTTTAATAAAAAAAGATAAAGATTTTTGTATCGTATACAAAAATGCGCTGAAATGTGCTGAAAATGGCTGAAGGACTCCGGTCAATGGCCATTTGGACAAAGAATAGTATATAAGCGACACCTGTAAACACCCGCCTACTTATGTAAATATTTTGTCCAATAAAACTCTTGTACTACTACTGTATTTTAATAGACACATTTTTGTATCGTATACAAAAATGTCATAAACATTATTATTGCTGACTTGTACGATAAATGTTTGTTAAATGAAATAACGCAAATATTTTTTATCAATTAAATTGTTTAATAAAAAAAGATAAATGTATTTTAATAGACATTATTGTATCGTATACAAAAATGTCATAAACATTATTATTGCTCACTTGTACGATAAATGATTGTTAAGTGAAATAACGCAAATATTTTTTATCAATTAAATTGTTTAATAAAAAAAGATAAATGTATTTTAATAGACACATTTTTGTATCGTATACAAAAATGTCATAAACATTATTATTGCTCACTTGTACGATAAATGTTTGTTAAATGAAATAACGCAAATATTTTTTATCAATTAAATTGTTTAATAAAAAAAGATAAATGTATTTTAATAGACACATTTTTGTATCGTATACGAAAATGTCATAAACATCATTATTGCTCACTTGTACGATAAATGTTTGTTAAATCATATAACGCAAATATTTTTTATCAATTAAATTGTTTAATAAAAAAAGATAAATGTATTTGAATAGACATTTTTGTAGCGTATAAAAAAATGTCATAAACATTATTATTGCTCACTTGTATGATAAATGTTTGTTAAATGAAATAACGCAAATATTTTTTATCAATTAAATTGTTTAATAAAAAAAGATAAATGTATTTTAATAGACATTATTGTATCGTATACAAAAATGTCATAAACATTATTATTGCTCACTTGTACGATAAATGTTTGTTAAATGAAATAACGCAAATATTTTTTATCAATTAAATTGTTTAATAAAAAAAGATAAATGTATTTTAATAGACATTATTGTATCGTATACAAAAATGTCATAAACATCATTATTGCTCACTTGTACGATAAATGTTTGTTAAATCAAATAACGCAAATATTTTTTATCAATTAAATTGTTTAATAAAAAAAGATAAATGTATTTGAATAGACATTTTTGTAGCGTATAAAAAAAATGTCATAAACATTATTATTGCTCACTTGTATGATAAATGTTTGTTAAATGAAATAACGCAAATATTTTTTATCAATTAAATTGTTTAATAAAAAAAGAT
Source organism: Ephialtes manifestator (assembly GCA_963970395.1). Taxonomy (NCBI): domain Eukaryota; kingdom Metazoa; phylum Arthropoda; class Insecta; order Hymenoptera; family Ichneumonidae; genus Ephialtes; species Ephialtes manifestator. The sequence continues at coordinate 17,303,314 of OZ019978.1, read as the reverse complement.
AAATGTATTTTAATAGACACATTTTTGTATCGTATACAAAAATGTCATAAACATTATTATTGCTCACTTGTACGATAAATGTTTGTTAAATGAAATAACGCAAATATTTTTTATCAATTAAATTGTTTAATAAAAAAAGATAAATGTATTTTAATAGACATTATTGTATCGTATACAAAAATGTCATAAAAATTATTATTGCTCATGTGCCGGACCGAGCCGCTACTACCATGCAGCAGCTATCGGGCACAGGAATAATTTCGGAGCAGTAGTGGGGGGGCTCGATGAACCTATTGCCGTCCTGGTTGTTCTTCCTTCTAATTGTTTCGTCAAACTTGGAAAGGGCCATATCACGTCCATTTGCTAAAAAAAGGCTTCCATCTTCGACTAAAATCCTTGAAATTTGCTTCCGGTGGGCCGGTGCGATGTTCTTTGTCGTCCATGCGCATACATCACAGGCCGTCATAAGCGCTTCGAACGGTTCAGCACGCTGTCAACTGACACCCACGCTTAGTGGCTACCGCGCTGCTGTACTGCTATGTCGCTGTGCTGCTATACTGCCATGCTGCTGTGCTACGAGGCTGCTAGGCTGCAGTGCTGGTATGCTCCTATACTGCTGTGCTGCAATGCTACAATGCTGCTATGCTACCGTGCTGCCATGCTGCAATGCTGCAATGCTGTTATGCTACTGTGCTGCCATGCTGCAATGCTACAATGCTGCTATGCTACCGTGCTGCCATGCTGCAATGCTGCAATGCTGTTATGCTGCTGTGCTGCCATGCTGCAATGCTACAATGCTGCAGTGCTGCAATGCTGCTGTCATGTGCGCGTGCGACTCTGCGTCTCAGTCTCGCGTTGTCGTGCGGCTCGCCATCTCTCTTGCGCTCACGCTCCTGCCCGACTGCCCTACTCGACCGCGCGCGAGCGACTGCCTGTCTCACTCTCGCGCTGCCGCGCGTCTCCCTCTCTTCCCCCTCTTCCTCGCTCCTGCGCGACTGCCCTACTCAGCCGTGCGCGAGCGACTGCCTGTCTCACTCTCGCGCTGCCGCGCGTCTCCCTCTCTTCCCCCTCTTCCTCGCTCGCGCACCAGCCTGCGCCTGACGCGCTCCGGCAGTCGTGACGTCAGACCCCCCTCTCTCTGAGCAAGGCTAATCAGTGTTCAAACTGATACGCAAGTTCATGACGTAGTCGCCCATTTATTGTAGTGGATCGGCAACAGCTCACTTGTACGATAAATGTTTGTTAAATGAAATAACGCAAATATTTTTTATCAATTAAATTGTTTAATAAAAAAAGATAAATGTATTTTAATAGACATTATTGTATCGTATACAAAAATGTCATAAAAATTATTATTGCTCACTTGTACGATAAATGTTTGTTAAATGAAATAATGCAAATATGTATTATCAATTAAATTGTTTAATAAAAAAAGATAAATGTATTTGAATAGACATTTTTGTAGCGTATAAAAAAATGTCATAAACATTATTATTGCTCACTTGTATGATAAATGTTTGTTAAATGAAATAACGCAAATATTTTTTATCAATTAAATTGTTTATATCAAAAAGATAAATGTATTTTAATAGACATTTTTGTAGCGTATAAAAAAATGTCATAAACATTATTATTGCTCACTCGTACGATAAATGTTTGTTAAATGAAATAACGTAAATATTTTTTATCAATTAAATTGTTTAATAAAAAAAGATAAATGTATTTTAATAGACATTTTTGTATCGTATACAAAAATGTCATAAACATTATTATTGCTCACTTGTACGATAAATGTTTGTTAAATGAAATAACGCAAATATTTTTTATCAATTAAATTGTTTAATAAAAAAAGATAAATGTATTTTAATAGACATTATTGTATCGTATACAAAAATGTCATAAAAATTATTATTGCTCACTTGTACGATAAATGTTTGTTAAATGAAATAACGCAAATATTTTTTATCAATTAAATTGTTTAATAAAAAAAGATAAATGTATTTTAATAGACATTATTGTATCGTATACAAAAATGTCATAAACATTATTATTGCTCACTTGTACGATAAATGATTGTTAAGTGAAATAACGCAAATATTTTTTATCAATTAAATTGCTTAATAAAAAAAGATAAATGTATTTTAATAGACACATTTTTGTATCGTATACAAAAAGTGAGCAATAATACACATTTTTGTATCGTATACAAAAATGTCATAAACATTATTATTGCTCACTTGTACGATAAATGTTTGTTAAATGAAATAACGCAAATATTTTTTATCAATTAAATTGTTTAATAAAAAAAGATAAATGTATTTTAATAGACACATTTTTGTATCGTATACGAAAATGTCATAAACATCATTATTGCTCACTTGTACGATAAATGTTTGTTAAATCAAATAACGCAAATATTTTTTATCAATTAAATTGTTTAATAAAAAAAGATAAATGTATTTGAATAGACATTTTTGTAGCGTATAAAAAAATGTCATAAACATTATTATTGCTCACTTGTATGATAAATGTTTGTTAAATGAAATAACGCAAATATTTTTTATCAATTAAATTGTTTAATAAAAAAAGATAAATGTATTTTAATAGACATTATTGTATCGTATACAAAAATGTCATAAACATTATTATTGCTCACTTGTACGATAAATGTTTGTTAAATGAAATAACGCAAATATTTTTTATCAATTAAATTGTTTAATAAAAAAAGATAAATGTATTTTAATAGACATTATTGTATCGTATACAAAAATGTCATAAAAATTATTATTGCTCACTTGTACGATAAATGTTTGTTAAATAAAATAACGAAAATATTTTTTATCAATTAAATTGTTTAATAAAAAAAGATAAATGTATTTTAATAGACATTTTTGTATCGTATACAAAAATGTCATAAAAATTATTATTGCTCACTTGTACGATAAATGTTTGTTAAATGAAATAACGTAAATATTTTTTATCAATTAAATTGTTTAATAAAAAAAGATAAATGTATTTTAATAGACATTTTTGTATCGTATACAAAAATGTCATAAAAATTATTATTTCTCACTTGTATGATAAATGTTTGTTAAATGAAATAACGCAAATATTTTTTATCAATTAAATTGTTTAATAAAAAAAGATAAATGTATTTTAATAGACATTTTTGTAGCGTATAAAAAAATGTCATAAACATTATTATTGCTCACTTGTACGATAAATGTTTGTTAAATGAAATAACGCAAATATTTTTTATCAATTAAATTGTTTAATAAAAAAAGATAAATGTATTTTAATAGACATTTTTGTAGCGTATAAAAAAATGTCATAAACATTATTATTGCTCACTTGTACGATAAATGTTTGTTAAATGAAATAACGCAAATATTTTTTATCAATTAAATTGTTTAACAAAAAAAGATAAATGTATTTTAATGGACATTTTTGTAGCGTATAAAAAAATGTCATAAACATTATTATTGCTCACTTGTACGATAAATGTTTGTTAAATGAAATAACGCAAATATTTTTTATCAATTAAATTGTTTAATAAAAAAAGATAAATGTATTTTAATAGACATTTTTGTAGCGTATAAAAAATGTCATAAACATTATTATTGCTCACTTGTACGATAAATGTTTGTTAAATGAAATAACGCAAATATTTTTTATCAATTAAATTGTTTAATAAAAAAAGATAAATGTATTGTAATAGATATTATTGTATCGTATACAAAAATGTCATAAAAATTATTATTGTTCACTTGTACGATAAATGTTCGTTAAATGAAATAACGCAAATATTTTTTATCAATTAAATTGATTAATAAAAAAAGATAAATGTATTTTAATAGACATTTTTGTAGCGTATAAAAAAATGTCATAAACATTATTATTGCTCACTTGTACGATAAATGTTTGTTAAATGAAATAACGCAAATATTTTTTATCAATTAAATTGTTTAATAAAAAAAGATAAATGTATTTTAATAGACATTTTTGTAGCGTATAAAAAAATGTCATAAACATTATTATTGCTCACTTGTACGATAAATGTTTGTTAAATGAAATAACGCAAATATTTTTTATCAATTAAATTGTTTAATGAAAAAAGATAAATGTATTTTAATAGACAATATTGTATCGTATACAAAAATGTCATAAACATTATTATTGCTCACTTGTACGATAAATGATTGTTAAGTGAAATAACGCAAATATTTTTTATCAATTAAATTGTTTAATAAAAAAAGATAAATGTATTTGAATAGACATTTTTGTAGCGTATAAAAAAATGTCATAAAAATTATTATTGCTCACTTGTACGATAAATGTTTTTTAAATGAAATAATGCAAATATTTTTTATCAATTAAATTGTTTAATAAAAAAAGATAAATGTATTTTAATAGACACATTTTTGTATCGTATACAAAAATGTCATAAACATTATTATTGCTCACTTGTACGATAAATGTTTGTTAAATGAAATAACGCAAATATTTTTTATCAATTAAATTGTTTAATAAAAAAAGATAAATGTATTTTAATAGACATTATTGTATCGTATACAAAAATGTCATAAACATTATTATTGCTCACTTGTACGATAAATGTTTGTTAAATGAAATAACGCAAATATTTTTTATCAATTAAATTGTTTAATAAAAATAGATAAATGTATTTTGATAGACATTTTTGTAGCGTATAAAAAAATGTCATAAAAATTATTATTGCTCACTTGTACGATAAATGTTTGTTAAATGAAATAACGCAAATATTTTTTATCAATTAAATTGTTTAATAAAAAAAGATAAATGTATTTTAATAGACACATTTTTGTATCGTATACAAAAATGTCATAAACATTATTATTGCTCACTTGTACGATAAATGTTTGTTAAATGAAATAACGCAAATATTTTTTATCAATTAAATTGTTTAATAAAAAAAAGATAAATGTATTCTAATAGACATTTTTGTAGCGTATAAAAAAATGTCATGAACATTATTATTGCTCACTTGTACGATAAATGTTTGTTAAATGAAATAACGCGTAATTTTAGTAGATGTAAAGTATGCTAAAAAGGTGATTGACGTAAAATTGCTTCGAGTGAACAAAAGCGATGCCAAGAGTAATGAACGTTCACTGTCAGCTTGGTCGTCATCTGGCCTCGCTAAATACTACAGTATATTATTTCTACAGAGTATAACAATATGTGTGCTAAAAATTTGCATCGTGCGACTCGTGTGAGATTTATGGATCTGTCGAGCGGAAAGCATTGATATTGTCCCGTGTACGATAGTCGCAACATACTCGGCAAGTGATCATGTCACGTGCATCACATTCGTAGAATAACGTACGACGAAATCACGAGGAGGGCCGCTAAAAAGTGAGCTAAGCTCGCGCTTCGATGGTCACGCGGTTCTGTAAACCAAAGCACTTATGACTATCGAACGGGAGGGACAAAAAACGAGGTTAACAATAAAACATCGTGTCGACGTACGTAAATCTCTTTTTCTCCAACAACGCGATTGATTGTTCGTGACTATCGAGGTAAATCCCACTGCCAATGTTATCATCATTATTTTCAAGCATCATTGCAGATTTCCTTTCACCAATTGTTTTTAGTTACATTATATAAATTTAGAATTTTTTAATGCAGGATTTTATTTATTTATTTTATGTGAATGATACGCTATTGGGAATACTTAGTGTAAATTTACATTATATAGATTTAGAAATTTTTTTCAGGCTGCAAACATTTTTAAGAAAATGTTCTATTTAGTAAAAATTTCAATTGTGTCAATTTAGAATTCTTTAACAATGGGATTTTTTTAAATACTCTGAATGATTCACTGTTGGAAATATTTAGTGCAAATTTCAATTATATAAAGTTAGAATTTTTTAATGATGCAAATTTTTTTTAAGTCTTCTGTGAATAATACACTTTTAAAAATATTTTGTGCGGATTTGAATTGTATAAATTTATAATATCTTAAAGCTGCAAAATTAAAAAAAAAATTCATTGAAAGATACACTGTTAAAAATATTTTGTGTAAATTTCAATTACGGATAAAATATGTTCTTTCATAGAAAGTAGTTTATTAAATTTAATATGCATGAGAAATGTAAAATTACTATATTTTCTACTAAACCCTATGAAAATAAGGAAATTTAATACAAATCTTTATAATTTTACTACAATCATGTATTAAATTCAATATATTTGTTAGTGAATAAAATGTAAATTTACAAACCTTCTTAATAGTGTAATTATTAATACTAATTATTTCAAAATATTGACAAAAGTAATTATTATCATTATGAGTAGGTACTTATCATGGACTAAACTGTATTAGATGTTGGCATGTTGGATTAGACTAAATGGCATTATAAATTATATTTTTCAGATTTAAAAAAAAATCTCTCTGAATATTGTTACATTACAAAGCTCTATGAAATCACAAATTTAAAGTAGGGTAGAAGTACCGGTTGTGGCCACTTTAAGAATTTTTCCATTTTCAAGTACTTGTGATTGGGACCAAATATTATAAAACTGTTTTGGACCTATACTTTTCATATCTGAGAAGAATATAATTTCAGATTTCTAGCATTCAAATCTTCATATGGGTTGAGAAAACACTGGAAAATAGAAAAAAGTAGGAGCATAGCCATTTCACCAGTTTTGGCCACTTATGCACCGGTTTTGGCCACAGTAATGTCCCGGTTTTGGCCATGCTTAAAATTAGAATAACTCAATATTCATTGCACTTGAAACACTTTTTAAGGTGTGTTTAATAAATCAAAATCGTATTCTTATGAAAGCATCCAATTCCTCTACACGAAAATGTCTTTAAAGCACAGATGCCATCTGTGAACCTAACTAACCTTTTTTGACATTCGTCTCCTTCGTTTTGCACTTTTTCGTAGCAGCTTTCTTTGTCACAAAGAGTCATACATTATATTAATGTTTTACTCTTTACACTTTTATTTTTATTTTTACCAGAGTTCTTTCCGAAAGTAGATTTTCGCATTGCATAATGATGGGAATCTTCAACATGAAAGGTGTTCCACCGCTTTACCTTTTTTTTTTACTATACATTTCTAAGGATATATTTTTCTCAGGGTTTTTTGGTTTTTTTGTTTCTTCTTCACGAATTTATGAATTGATTGTGTAATAATTAACGAAAAATTAATGATAATATTATCATGGCCATATCCGGGGCAACATGCTTATTCCATGTACCAGTTGTGGCCATCGTATTTTTTATAAATGTATAGCTTTATTTCAAACTTTCAGTACATCAACATTTGCCGTGATGACTCTTAAGATTGATATGTGCAAAGCTGCATGCAATTCGCCAACTATATAATCCGAATATGTATCTAGAGTTTTCGTCAAAATCTTGTCGAATTCCGTAAGGAGTTGAGAATTTGATGAATCAGCTGATGATACTTTAATTACTGATACAGTACTTTTTGTAATGGAGACGAACGGACGTCAAAATGACGATAAATGTTTCCAAAATACACAACGTTATGAAAAATTATGATTAAATACAGGTACAGAATTAAAATAGCCACGAAAAAATGTATTTAAGTGTAGGGGTGGCCACAACCGGTACTTCTACCCTACTAATTTTTTCAAAATATTGACAAAAGTAATTATTATCATTATGAGTAGGTACTTATCATGGACTAAACTGTATTAGATGTTGGCATGTTGGATTAGACTAAATGGAATTATAAATTATATTTTTCAGATTTAAAAAAAAATCTCTCTGAATATTGTTACATTACAAAGCTCTATGAAATCACAAATTTAAAGTAGGGTAGAAGTACCGGTTGTGGCCACTTTAAAAATTTTTCCATTTTCAAGTACTTGTGATTGGGACCAAATATCATAAAACTGTTTTGGACCTATACTTTTCATATCTGAGAAGAATATAATTTCAGATTTCTAGCATTAAAATCTTCATATGGGTCGAGAAAACACTGGAAAATAGAAAAAAGTAGGAGCATAGCCATTTCACCAGTTCTGGCCACCTATGCACCGGTTTTGGCCATGCTTAAAATTAGAATAACTCAATATTCATTGCACTTGAAACATTTTTTAAGGTGTGTTTAATAAATCAAAATCGTATTCTTATGAAAGCATCCAATTCCTCTACACGAAAATGTCTTTAAAGCACAGATGCCATCTGTGAACCTAACTAACCTTTTTTGACATCCGTCTCCTTCGTTTTGCACTTTTTCGTAGCAGCTTTCTTTGTCACAAATAGTCATACATTATATTAATTTTTTACTCTTTACACTTTTATTTTTATTTTTACCAGAGTTCTTTCCGAAAGTAGATTTTCGCATTGCATAATGATGGGAATCTTCAACATGAAAAGTGTTCCACCGCTTTACCTTTTTTTTTACAGGATATATTTTTCTCAGCGTTTTTTGGTTTTTTTGTTTCTTCTTTACGAATTTATGAATTGATTGTGTAATAATTAACGAAAAATTAATGATTATATTATCATGGCCATATCCGGGGCAACATGCTTATTCCACGTACCAGTTGTGGCCATCGTATTTTTTATAAATGTATGGCTTTATTTCAAACTTTTAGTACATCAACATTTGCAGTGATGACTCTTAAGACTGATATGTGCAAAGCTGCATGCAATTCGCCATCTATATAATCCGAATATATATCTAGAGTTTTCGTCAAAATCTTGTTGAATTCCGTAAGGAGTTGAGAATTTGATGAATCAGCTGATGATACTTTAATTACTGATACAGAACTTTTTGTAATGGAGACGAACGGACGTCAAAATGACGATAAATGTTTCCAAAATACACAACGTTATGAAAAATTATGATTAAATACAGGTACTGAATTAAAATAGCCACGAAAAACGTATTTAAGTGTGGGGGTGGCCACAACCGGTACTTCTACCCTACAAAACATACTTCTTCACAATTATGAAATGAACGTCTTTTTTTTTAACCATTATAATACGATCATTAAAAAATATTTTCCAGGCCCTTTTTTTATCTGCAAAATTTTCCTAAAGTACAATAAAACTATTAATAAATATCATAAAAATAATAATTTCATAGCATTATATAAAAAAACTCATTAAATTTTGATTATTTCTGTTTACATCAAATTCAATTTTCTTCTTATCGAAAAAAAAAAAATGAAAATAGGTACGTATTTAACGTCGCACGTAAATAAAATGTTACCTTCGAATGAGAAAAATATTTAGACAGCGAGTGTTTACTAGGTATATTTCCGATCAAGTGAATCAAGCACAGTAGTCGCTATTGTTCGTCTAATATCAATGGAGAATTCGTCCAAGGCCGTCACGATATTCTGACGAGTACCTGATACACGTTAGTCCAGTAATCGGTAGCCACAACGCATCGCGAGTGATGCTCGTAACTACGCAATCACTTGGAATTCAATGTGTCTTGCCTGACGCCGTTTATATCAATCTGTATCGTAATAACGTTATAAGCCGGTGATCGATAAGGATCTTCACTCGTGACACGGAACTTATTTTTTTCATTTCACTTAATACGCTGCAATTCAAGCTAAGTCACTACGTATGACATTAAACTCTTCAAGAGATTCTAGCGCCAGTTGTTGTCAACAATATTTATGTGGAATGTCACTATTTTTTTGTACCCCTTGTATCCTAATCTCTACGACATTTCCTACTGCCTTAAGATTTTTTGGGTCAATCAATTACTTTATTCATTAGTTTTTTAAGTGTAGGTTTGTAATTGGAGTTGTGAGCCTCTATTCTTTTTTTTTAAGTGGAAACTTAATTTATGTTCGATTTAATAACGAGTAGTGAATTAATTTATTGGCTATTTTTTTAAAATAATTTTTAAATATCTTTTGCCAAAAAAAGAAAGTTTTACTGAATTAGCTGTGACTTGGAAAAATAATGAAGAGACTTATGGTTGTTTTGCTCACAATTTTTCACGCTTTGAAATGCCACGTGGCGGATTCGGATTTGGTTTATTTTTTATTTTTTTTACAGATCTTTAAAGGTGGAGCAGCAAAAAGTGAATGATTTTTGTCCTTTCGATTAATTTTAGACATTTAAAGAGTGATCTGACGAGCTTAAAGAATGAAGCATGTCAACGATATCAGTACCATTAGAAAATTACCATTAGGAATTTTCGTAAGTCTGAGATTTCGGGGGTCCGAAGTCGAAAAACAAAAAAAAGATTTTTACTAAATTTTAAAAGTATGTCTGATCCGAAATTGCCCGCTGATTATGAAACTGTCATTTTTTAATTAAATAATAAATAAGTCAAAGAAAAATAAAAAAAGTTGGGTGAAAAACAACAGCAAAAAAATCTCAAGTTTTTGACATTTTGTTCATGAAATTTTTTTACTTATTCACAAAAAATTGGTCAGTTACGGAATCAACAAAAAACTTCCGATCTGAGCTGTTAAAATTTACACCGAGAGAAAAGATTTCATTGACGCCAAAGAAATGCGTGGATTGATTTTTTTTTCATTGATTTCAACGAAATATTTCTTTGATTTCAATGAAATAGTGCATTTGAATTTCAAACAGAACATTTCATTGCCTGTAAATAAAGATTTACTTAGTGAGCATATAATAAAGAAATAGTTTCATTGTTTTAAAGAGACGTTTTCATTGGTTCAAAGAAACGTTTTCATCGATCTCTCCCTCGCACCTAACCTCACTTTTTTTGTTTTCCGGTTCTCCCGAACGAACGGCTTCGAGTTTCGAGGAGCCAGAAGCTTAGCCTATTTCTGCCGTACTTCCTTACATACTCACAAAATTTGAGCTTTATTTGCCGCGTACTTCAGGAAAAAATAGGTTTCGAAATTTTGAGCTGGTAACAAGAAGGTTTCATTGAATCAGAGACGATATCTTTGAAATCAATGAAAAAGGTTCATTAGTTTAAAGAAATGTTTCTTCGAATCAATGTCACTACTTTTCATTGAGTTTGAGATCATTCAAAGAAAAGATAGTATTGAAATTCAAGTATTTCATTCCATTGGCAAAGATTTCCGTGAAACAAAGAACCTTTTTCTCTCGGTGCAGAAACAACGCAAACTTTTTTGGTCGAATTTAACGGCTTTTTTTTAATGAACGTCAAAAAAGTGTCTTTCAAAAAATCCATGCCAATGATATAAAAAATCACTGGCTCAATGCATTGAGTCAAGGGCCTACGCCCAGATTGAAATTGTATGGATTGCCCCATATATAACCCAGAAGAAATATATATATATATATCTATATAGGACGAAAGCAAAGAGTTGAGGAAAGAAACGAGGGGTTGGCTCAGGTGCGGTAGCCACTTCTTACTTTATCCGTTCAGCGTGCCAGACAGTGAGTCTAGAGAAGAGAAGATCTGCAGTGGCAGCACCAAAACCATCAGAAGCAAGTATTGAGAGAAGTCATGATTGCCATTTCCATCTTATACACACAGAAAATGGATAGTTGAATCAACCAAATCCAGCTGTCACCGATTGTCAAATAAACATTTAGTTACAGCAACAAAAAATTTTCTGTCTTCAACAGTTTTTTGGTTCCGCAGACAACAGATATTTAAGGTAAGCAAATTTTTTTAAATCTCACTTAACAATCTATCTGACATCCGCTTGTCGCTTGCTTTGTTGAACCGACAAATCTCTTTTCTCAGTGTAAAAACGTAGATAGTTTGAAAAATAACAAAAAAAAAATTGTCTTTAAGATTCATGTCAATTATATAAAATATTGCGGTCCTAATTCATGGAATCAAGGGCCCAAGACCCAGGTCGAAAAGGTATGGATTGCTCCATATATACCCCAGAAGAAATATATATATATACTAGGATTTTATTGTGGCTCGCGCGCTTCGCGCGCTCGTAATCTCCCGCAAAAGAAGTGCCCCCGCAATATCCCCGCATAATCAGGGGATTCTGGGTAATCAGGGATGTCCATGGGGACTTAGAATAATCCAGGCTTGGGGGCCCATGAGGGATTTAGAATAATCCAGGCTCGGGGGCCCTTGAGGGACTTAGAATAATTCGGGCTTGGGGGCCCTTGAGGGACTTAGAATAATCCAGATTCGGCGGCCCATGAGGGACTATCCTACACGGCGGCGGCGGCGGTGGCGGCGGCGGCGAGATCTTTTTATAATATAGAGAGATATATCTCTTTATATCTCTATATAGGACGAAAGCAAAGAAACGAGGGGTTGGCTCAGGTGCGGTAGCCACTTCTTACTTTGTCCGTTCAGCATGCCAGACAGTCAGTCTAGAGAAGAGAAGAGCTGCAGTAGCAGCACCAAAACCATCAGAAGCAAAAAGAGAGCCTCCCCAGTCTTCTATCTTTCCTGACTGTATTGAGAGAAGTCATGATTGCCATTTCCATCTTATACACACAGAAAATGGATAGTTGAGTCAACCAAATCCAAGCGGTTACCGGTTGTCAAATAAACATTTAGTTACAGCAACAAAACTTCTTCTTTCTTCAACAATTTTTGGTTCCGCAGGCAACAGATATTTAAGGTGAGCAATTTTTTTTAAGCTGACGAAACAATCTATTTGACAGCAGCTTGTCGCTTGCTTTGTTGAACCGACAAATCTCTTTTCTCAGTGCAAAAACGTAGATCGTTTAAAAAATTACAAAAAAAAAATTGTCTTTAAGATTCATGTCAATTATATAAAAAAGGCTGCAAAGTAGAATTATGCAAATTGCTTCCTCATTACCGTTAGATTTTTACAAATCTACCCCGATTAGGAAGCATGTTAATCTATTTTGGCTTCCTCATAGAGGAAGCTTTGTAAAAATCCCAACAATAATGAAGAAGCAATTTGCAAAGTTCTACTTTGCAGCTTTGTTTATATTGGCGAAAAGTGTTTGCAATTCCCTCCCATTTTTCCAAAACTTATTTGACCTCAGCTTAATGCGCAAGGACTACCTTAATCGAAATAACGAAAACGGAGTTTATCCTCCTGTTTTGTGTAAATTTTCATCTCGTTTCGTCACGCCGTTCGAGAGTCATGAGCAATTTTATTTTGGGACAAGCGGTCATTATAAATTAAAAGAATAAAAATTATATATGAAGCAATGTGTAAAGTTCTGTTTTGCATTCTTATTTCCATTGAGTACAAACTTTTGTCTCGCATTATCAACTTTTGCTGATGCTAGAGCGAAAATCGTCATCTTTATTTAAGGTGAGCACATTTTTTTAAGCTGCCAAACAATCTATTTGGCAGCAGCTTGTCGCTTGCTTTGTTGAACCGACAAATCTCTTTTCTCAGTGCAAAAACGTAGATCGTTTAAAAAATTACAAAAAAAAAAATTGTCTTTAAGATTCATGTCAATTATATAAAAAAAGGCTGCAAAGTAGAACTTTGCAAATTGCTTCCTCATTATTGTTGGATTTTTACAAATCTACCTTTATGAGGAAGCATGTTAATCTATTTTGGCTTCCTCATAGAGGAAGCTTTGTAAAAATCCAACAATAATGAGGAAGCAATTTGCAAAGTTCTACTTTGCAGCTTTGTTTATATTGGCGAAAAGTGTTTGCAATTCCCTCCCATTTTTCGAAAACTTATTTGACCTCAGTTTAATGCGCAGGGACTACCTTAATCGAAATAACGAAAACGGAGTTTATCCTCCTCCTTTGGGTAAATTTTCATCTCGATTCGTCACGCCGTTCGAGAGTTATGAGCAATTTTATTTTGGGACAAGCTGTCATTATAAATTAAAAGAATAAAAATTATATATGAAGCAATGTGTAAAGTTCTGTTTTGCATTCTTATTTCCATTGAGTACAAACTTTTTTCTCGCATTATCAACTTTTGCTGATGCTAGAGCGAAAATCGTCATTTTTATTTAAGGTGAGCACAATTTTTTAAGCTGCCAAACAATCTATTTGACAGCAGCTTGTCGCTTGCTTTGTTGAACCGACAAATCTCTTTTCTCAGTATAAAAACATAGATCGTTTAAAACATTACAGAAAAAAAATTGTCTTTAAGATTCATGTCAATTATATAAAAAAAGCCTGCAAAGTAGAAGTTTGCAAATTGCTTCCTCATTATTGTTGGACTTTTACAAATCTACCTTTATGAGGAAGCATGTTAATCTATTTTGACTTCCTCGTAGAGGAAGCTTTGTAAAAATCCAACAATAATGAGGAAGTAATTTGCAAAGTTCTACTTTGCAGCCTTGTTTATATTGGCGAAAAGTGTTTGCAATTCCCTCCCATTTTTCGAAAACTTATTTGACCTCAGTTTAATGCGCAGGGACTACCTTAATCGAAATAACGAAAACGGAGTTTATCCTCCTCCTTTGGGTAAATTTTCATCTCGATTCGTCACGCCGTTCGAGAGTTATGAGCAATTTTATTTTGGGACAAGCGGTCATTATAAATTAAAAGAATAAAAATTATATATGAAGCAATGTGTAAAGTTCTACTTTGCATTCTTATTTCCATTGAGTACAAACTTTTGTCTCGCATTATCAACTTTTGCTGATGCTAGAGCGAAAATCGTCATTTTTATTTAAGGTGAGCACATTTTTTTAAGCTGCCAAACAATCTATTTGACAGCAGCTTGTCGCTTGCTTTGTTGAACCGACAAATCTCTTTTCTCAGTATAAAAACATAGATCGTTTAAAACATTACAGAAAAAAAATTGTCTTTAAGATTCATGTCAATTATATAAAAAAGGCTGCAAAGTAGAACTTTGCAAATTGCTTCCTCATTATTGTTGGATTTTTACAAATCTACCTTTATGAGGAAGCATGTTAATCTATTTTGACTTCCTCATAGAGGAAGCTTTGTAAAAATCCAACAATAATGAGGAAGCAATTTGCCAAGTTCTACTTTGCAGCTTTGTTTATATTGGCGAAAAGTGTTTGCAATTCCCTCCCATTTTTCGAAAACTTATTTGACCTCAGCTTAATACGCAAGGACTACCTTAATCGAAATAACGAAAACGGAGTTTATCCTCCTGTTTTGTGTGAATTTTCATCTCGATTCGTCACGCCGTTCGAGAATTATGAGCAATTCTATTTTGGAAGAAGCGGTCATTATAAATTAAAATAATAAAAATTATATATGAAGCAATGTGTAAAGTTCTACTTTGCATTCTTATTTCCATTGAGTACAAACTTTTGTCTCGTATTATCAACTTTTGCTGATGCTAGAGCGTAAATCGTTTTTTTTTTTTGTAAATATCAAAATGTCGTAAAATCTGAACCACTTTACCGATCATCGTCAAATTTGGTACATGGCATAGCTGCATGTTCCTTTTCGTCTGTAAAACATTTCAGTTAAATTGGTGACATTCAACGTGATTTACAAAAAAAAATGATTTTTTTCGATAAATTCAAACATCTATAAAATCTGAACCGCTTTATCGATTTCGCCCAAATGCAATGTCAAACAACATTGAACGTATATTTATTTATAAACAACTATTTAGCAAAATCGTCTAATTTTTACGAAAGTTAGAGCGACCACGCCCTTTTTTCAAAAAATTAAAAGTACCATAAAATCAAAATGGCTGATTTTTTTAAATCAAAAATCTCAATATTCAAAGCGGGGCAAGTACTCCACTTGCGTGCCAAATTTGAGCCATATCGCTTGAACGATTACTAAGTAATAGTTCATCGAATTTTCGGAGCCCACGACACACACATACATACGGACATTTTTTCTAAACCACTTTTCTCGACGTTGTGGACAATTCTAAGCATACTGGCATGAAAATCTCGAAAAAAAAAGTTTCATGAAAACAAAGCTTCCTCTATGAGGAAGCAATATTGCGGCCCCAATCCATGGAGTCAAGGGCCCAAGACCCAGGTCGAAAAGGTATGGGTTGCTCCATATATACCCCAGAAGAAATATATATATCTCTATATAGGACGAAAGCAAAGAAACGAGGGGTTGGCTCAGGTGCGGTAGCCACTTCTTACTTTGTCCGTTCAGCGTGCCAGACAGCCAGTCTAGAGAAGAGAAGAGCTGCAGTAGCCAGCACCAGAAGCAAGAAGAGAGCCTCCCAAGTCACCTATCTTTACTGACTGTATTGAGAGAAGTGGCGGCGAGCAGCACGCTACATAGTAGCGTCCAATGGTAGTCGAGTGTAGTGCGAATGCAGTTGCCTCGTCTCTCGACAAGTATTTCCACCAACCCGATATATACAGTCAAGTGTAGAAACTCGTTGGCCGATGTTGGTCGTCCTCGTATACATATCCTTGGCAATTCTCCTCCTCCTCCTTTGCTATTCTCCCAAGTTCTTCTTCTTCTTCTAAGAGAACTCAGCTCTATAGTATTCTACCTACTTGCTATGGTGCTTCAAGCTTCGTTTTATGCACACCGTTTCAATAATGCAACCAGCCTCCCAAGAGTGTGTAAAGGTGGATATTCTGTGCCATGTTCGCCTTCTGCTTCTTCTTCTCCTTCGGAGCTGCAACTGACCCGTTCAGGACTATCGATGCTTTGAGCGATTCAGCTATTGACTCTCTTGTACCATTCTACTTGCCTATGGCATGCTTTTGTACGTTGTAACTTTAGAGATACTGACAGTCAGAGCTTTTGGCATAGGGAAATACTATTGTGGACTAAATGTTGTCTGAAAATATATTTAAAAGTTGCATTTAAGCTTATTTATTAATTTTGGATTCCTCATAAAGGAAGCTTTGTAAAAAATTAAAGTTAATAAGGAAACAATGTGTAATGTTCTATTTTGCCACGCTTTTCGTTACTTATATTGTTCCTGAAAAATTAAAAATCACGTAAAGCCCAAACCGCTTTACCGATTACGACCAAATTTCTTAGGTAGCAACGCTGAATATTATTTTTCATCTGTAGAAAATTTCAGTTGATTTGATTAGATTTTACGTGGAGCAAAATGAAGATATTTTTGAAAAATTCAAAATCTCATGAAAATCGTACTTTTTTGCAGATTCAGTCCTAATTCAATACCGATCCTTCTTTGACATAGCCTTAATCATAGAAAATTATTTAAATCAAAAATAAATTGCTAAAAATTTGCGAATGCTAGAGAGCGTACATTTTTCGAAAAGTGCAAAGTCAAATAAAATTTGATCATATTTTTGAATTTTTTAAAAAATTACCACAAACAAAGGCTCAGACAAATTTCAGCCTGATTGTTAAAGCAGTTTTTTCAAGTATAGAAAAAGTTTAAAAAAATTATAATTAGTGCAGAGGAAGTTCTGTGACAAATTCTATATTTTTTTCGAATTGTCAAATTCTGAATTTAGGATAAAACGTAATTATAATCTCTATTTTATTTCTGTAGAAATGTTCAAATACGAAGCTTCAAATTTTTATGATGCCGTTTTTAATCTGTATTTATATAAATAGATATAACGAAATAGAAAGTTATAGCGTTTCATAAAACATGAATCGCTCTATCGATTTTAATTAAATTTATGACAATAGTGCAGTCCGTAACTGGATCAATTTCATGCCAATTTTCCGTTTCATGCTTCGAGTCATTCTCGAGAAAATAAAAGTAACTTGTTCTTGAAAGGAGCAACCACAAAATGCTTTCGAATTTCACAACACAAAAAAATGATTACATGTGTTAAACTTTTTGCAGGATCAAAAAAAATTGATTTTTTAAACAATATATCATATTTAGATCTAACTTAAATCGTGGATTTTTTTTCTATACATTTTCTTTTTAACTAGTGAAAAAATAAATAAAACACCTCCACTTTCATACATTTTTTTCGATTACTCATTATCTCGGTTTTTGCATTCTCTGAATAATTAGTCAACCCTTCTATCAATTATCATTTTTTTTTCTAGTGTAATTACCGAATTAATTTTGTATTTAATTCCCTATATATTTTTGCCTTTTATTTCCCTAATATCCTTTATTGTTTTCCAGGATCCATCCCATCCAATAAATATAGACACTATAAAAAAAATCTACTTGAAACTTAATGTACTTTTACTGGAAGTTTTTATGCATGAACTAGTATATTAAATTTAATATACAAGTGTAATGTAAAATTAATGTATGGTACAGCACATTCAATAATTTTCCTCAATTTTACAGTAAAAGTACTTAAATTTTTATAATTTGCTTTAATTTTACTGGAAAAGTTCATGAATTTTATACCACAATAGTATATCCCGTATGGAAATATATGTATGTGGAATATATGCCAAAAATATATGCAATATATATTTTATATGGATGGCATATATGTCGCCAAAATGTTGTATAATTATTATATATCTCGCATATATGTCACGAATGTATTGTACATATATGTTCAATATATGTCGCCTAACTGTAAAATATATGTAACAAGCAAATCTTATATAATTTGTATGTATTATGCAAATATTTCGTTAATATATGAAACATATGTTGTAAAATATATATTGCTGGACTACAAAATATATTTAAAAAATAAGAAATATATAATTTATGTATACTATGCATTGTATATCGAATATATGATGCACCGTATATCTAACTTGACTGCAAAGTATATTTTAAACATCAGTGTCATATATTTCCGAGTAACGACTGAGATGGGTGACCGCCCATACCCAAATTTTTCTAAGTTCCACGAGAGTCAGTAAATAGATGGGTGACCGACCCTCGACTAAATTTTTCAGTATCCCTCAAAGCTCATTACATTTTGATCCTTCAGGATAATCGGCCGACGGTGTTTGCATTTTGAATATTTCTGTCTCAATAATATAAATGAATGTAGTCTTGACGTCTTTTTACTTTTAATATACTTCAAATAGACAATGAAAATATCAGTCTTTCAAGATATCAATGGCCGAGTGAGCTAAAGCACCCATTAGACACCCCGTGAAGAAAAATTTTAGGGTTGTCCTAAGATAACTTAGGGCCCTATCGGGCTTTAATGTGGACACCATAAAAGGGAGTTCCATATCACTCCCAATTAGGGACCTACTAAGGAAACTGTAGGGTTTCATGCCGATATTTAATGGGGCTATATTAAGGCAATTAATTAAGGGCCCAGTCAGGCTTAATCATGGCACCAAGTAAACAAATCAATAATAATTTTGCCACCTAAGGGTCTCATAAGGCAATTCTAGGTTTCCATGGCGAAATTCAATAAGGGCTTGATAGGGTAATTACTTAAGGGCCCAGTCAGGCTTCATCATGATATCAAGTAAACTAATTAATCATAATTTTGCCAAATAAGGATCTCATAAGGCCATAGTGAAGTTTAATAAGGCCTTGATAAGTTAATTAATTAAAGGCCCAGTCAGGCTTAACCATGGCATAAAGTAAACAAATCAATAATAAATTTGCCAGATGAGGATCTTATATGGCAATCCGAGGTTTCCATGGCAAAATTGGTGGTCACCTATCCAACTAATGACCGTCAAAGTCAGCCAGGTGGTCACCCATTCTAATACTGGCCCTCAGGTCAGTCAGACAGTCACGCACCTAGATACAAACGAACTAATTCGCGCAAACGATAAAACAAGCCATTTTGTGGAATGTAATTATATATGGCAACAACGATACAATGTACCCTATTCCATATAACCAATTTCTGTAAAAAAATAACTGAATGTGCTTTTATATTTACACATCAGAGGCAGTCATGTAAATCTATCAAGTTCTGACTATATTACATTAATTTTATTTCATATTTCATATTACAGTCATTGAAATAAACAAAAAAAATTACATATTCATATGATTTGAATGGCCAAGAGAGCTAAGGCGCAGCTCAACTACACCATCCGGAGGGTTCTAGGTTCGATTCCCGTCAATGTAAAAAAAAAATGTAATATGTTTTTTCAGCGATTAATATGTACCATCGTGTAGAGAAAGACAAAATATCTAATTAAAAGTGCAGCATTACTCACCTAAATAATAACAAATATATATTTTTTTATTAAATTTCTTTATTATTTTAGTAAGGACTTAATAGGGCAGCCTTAAAAGGTCCTCATTATTTTGCCTTTAAAGGCCCCTAACATTTAGCCTTTAAAGGTCCCGAAGAAAAAAGCGTGACCATCATTTGCAAAACCCTATGAGGCTTCCACATAAGGCCCCTAAGAGAATTACGGAATATTAATCGGGGCCTTGGAAGAACCCTGATAAGATTTCTTCACGGGACCCGGACGATCCAGGTTCGATTCCCATCCACGGCAAAAAAATGTTCCAGCGATTAATATTTACTAATTAACAAAATAACTCCGAATGTCCAATTGGAAGTCCAAGATAAGCCAAATTCAATTACTGCAATTAATTATTTTATAATTATTGGTTTTTTATATGTGGTTTCCATATATAATGGATATATCCTGAAGTATAAAAGCGATATATCCATTATATATCTTTTTTATAGTTTAAGATGTACAAAGAATATATCTAATTTATATTTTTTGCATATATAACACATACAACTTACATATATGCTTTATGTAGGAAATGCGCCAAAATGTTGCATATTGGACATATATGTTTCATATATTTTTCATTTATGGCATATATCCAGAATATATGCAACTTATAAATTTTATAGTTTTCCTATCTATTTTCGGCGTATATTTCATCTCTATTTATTTCCATACGGGTATTAAATTTCGATTACGAGTTTATGCATAAAAACTTCCAATCTTTTCTAATAGTGTAAATAAATAAATCAATAATAAAAACCCGTTGTTTTTTTAACGACGAAAAATAAACTTTTTCTTTTTTAACGTGAAAAAGCGTGTTTTTTTTTTTCTAGAAATCCGTGATGTGCCCTTAAGATCGATTGCTCGTGCTCGCAAGCAAAAAACCACAGTTCTCTCCTTACTGAAAGAGAAGATCTGCGAATTTGTGCGAAACCGATGGAAAGAGTGCAATAAAACGATGGTGGAAAGCCTTGGAGATGGTGGAGGTTGAAAAGATCGTGCGCCCACGTTCTGGTCGTCAGTAGCGTGACGTAGCCGATGCTACTCTCTCTCTAGCGAGGTGTTGGAAGACGCGCGCCCGAGAAACGAGTGTGAAATATATATATAGTCCCCACGGGTGTCCTGACTACGAGAATTTTATAGACAGCTCCCGGATGCCACGTTTTCTATCTCACTCGAACCGTGTCATTCGCTTTTCTCGGCTTTCCACACCAACCGAGAGCTCGTCGAGTAACTAGGAGAGACCGGGGCAAGTTGGAACGCGGTGCACGTCCAAACGAATGCGGTTAAAAATTGACATTTCAGTGCGAATTTTATTTCCCCATGTGGGGAGCTTTGATTTCCTGAAAAAGAAAAATTATCTGGATTTTTATGTCATGTCAAAATGGTGTAAAACATCGAGAAAAGTGGTTTAGAACAAATGTTCGGATTTCGAGGGGCACGTCCAAACGAATGCGGTTAAAAATTGACATTTCAATGCGAATTTTATTTTCTCATGAAAGAAGCTTTGATTTCCTGAAAAAATGACGTTTTTGACATGAAAAAAAATTCATCTGAATTTTTATGTCATGTCAAAATGGTGTAAAATATCGAAAAAGTGATTTAGTTTTTATCTCCAGAACGACTTTGACAATAAAGCTGAAATTTGGTACGTCGATAAAGAAGCAACATCTCTTTCTTTGGAAAAATTTACGAAAAAATTTAACGATCTTGTGAAATTTCATAAGATTTTGAATTTTTCGAAAAAAGTTTCTACGCTCTCTATTTGCCACAATTTTTTGGCTAATGTGTTAAATAGTTCTTAATAAATGAAGTAATGTAAGAGGACAGTCGGTATTGAGTTTGAACTAAATCTATAAAGCGATTCGGATTTTACGGAATTTTGAATTTTCGAAAATTTCTGTTATCGTTCTAATTCAAGTCATCCAATAGACCAATTTAACTTGAATTTTGTACAACGATGAACTAATATCTAGTTGTCGTAAATATTAAATTTGGTGAAGATCAATAGAGAGGTTCGGATTTTATAGAATTATGAATTTTCGAAAAATCGTCGTTGTCGTTCTAATTTGAGTAAATTTCGAAAAATTTGGTTCAATTTTTTTTATCTTGCAAGTTTGATGTCAAATTAATATATGTTACAATAACTTCAATGCTTTTCATTAATTCTACTGTAAAAATACATTAATTTAATATCACAATTGTACATGAAAAATAATTTTTTTTTATTATTTGTTTTTCTATTATTTGATACCACGAATAACCAGGACCATGCAGAATGTTCAAAATTGCACAGTATATACCCAGTCGATTATAGAACACAATCTCCGTAACAATATTGCAAATTATTAATGGAAAAATAAATTAAAAAATGCTAAAGAAAATGTGTTCCAACCTGCCCCGGCCTCCCCTACTGGACCCCCTAAGTGTGTATAGGGGAAAGGGGGAAAGGGGATCATTCGCTCGACTCGACCTTTCACTCCCCCTTTTCGCTATCGTCGCCCTCAAATGTGTGAGCAACGAGTCTGCGAGGTCCTCTTCTCTCTTAGAACGTTAAAAAACCAACGAGCTTCGAGCCAGAATCTCGGATTTAAAGAGCCTTTATCGTAAAACCGAATCTTCGTCGTCGTTTGCACGGCCATATCAGTGGCATTTTTTATTATAATTGACGACTAGGGAGTAGCTTCGTATTTTCGAACCTAAGACGAAGTAATATTAATATATACGAACTCAGCAAGCAGGAAGTAAAAAAAAGTATTTTGTAAAATCAAACTCATTATTCGCAAAGAAAAAAAAATCTTATTTTCGTTCCATAAAATTGCAAATTACAATAATTAAAAAAATAAATCTCTACAAATTTCTATGTGTGAAAATAAAAAAAAATTTGTAAATTAATTAATAATTTGATTAATTACTACATTTTTAATGAATTATTTTAATTTAGTTGATACTGTAAAGAAATATAAACTCCTTTGACTCAATTTATGGTATAATTTATTTCATAATTTTTATGTAATAGCAGAAAATGCTGCTTATTTCTTTCATAAAGGAAAAATTTGTCAGTTCGTATTTATTTGATTACTAAAGAAAATGTTAATGGACGATGCAACTGATAATTCTGATGAATATCACGTCCAAGGCGAAAGTCAATTAAAGTGTTTGTCATAGAATACTTTAATTAATTAAACGTAATTGACTAATCAATTAATTAAATTTAATTGTCATACGAGTTTGTATTGACGCCTATCGAAACGATAAGTGATCAATGGTCTTTTCTGATAAACACTGTGCAACAATCCTTGTGATAATATTAAATATTTTGATAATCAGCTTATACTAATTAAGCAAGTATCATTATTTGCAATTCAAATATATCAATGCACTGAAAACATTTTTCTCTCTTCGGCAGTGAAAATATTTGTAAAATTAACATGCTCGTGATTTAAAAACAATAATAATGTAAAGATATAATTATTAAACAAATTCTTTAAATATAATTTTTATTCGTTAATTTGTTTAATCCAAATGAACCGAGAGTTTATAAAATCTTGGTTACAACTTTGGTTTGCAGTGCAATAAAATCTATGAAAAAATATTTAATCATTCTTTATCAGTTAACAAACCGTCCATCTATCTGAATTCAAAATCCACTGGAACAATTGGAGATCAACTTATTATCAGTGCAAAAAAAATATTATTTGATAAACCTTATCACGGTATTACCGATAATCTTATAATTATGACGAAGAAGCGAATGAAGCCATGACAAAGCCATGACCTTCGAGGTTGGAGAAAAAAAAAATTACGCTTTAAAGTGTTTATGTGCTTGGATATTTTTATACTGCTTAATACGACTGTTGACAATTTTTATTTTTTACAAGTTTTGTACATTGTTTAAATTAAATGTGGAAATCTTTCAAAAAAATGTAAATTCAATTATTTATGTCACAATTTTTAGAGATTTTCTCACCAAAATGTAAATTATTCGAAAAAGAAATCCATATTTTTATGTCGTAAATAAACAAACATTTTTACACTCGAAATAAATAATGAGTTGAAATATATTCGTTATTTTAACTCGAAATGAATTATGAGTGATTTTCCACTTATAATTTAAACTCAAAATAAATGATTAGTGGACAAAAAATGATTATTTAAAATCAAAATAAATTACGAGTGAAGAATCACTTGTAATTCATTTCGATTTTAAATGATGAATGGAAATCCACTCACAATTAATTTCAAGTTTATATGATGAGTGGAAATCCATTTCTTATTTAAACTCGAAATAAATTATGATTAGGAAAAAAATCATTATTTAAAGCCAAAATAATGCCGAGTGGAAAACCATTCATTTTTTATACCTAAAAAGATAATTAATGAAAAAACCACTCATTATTTTAATTAAAATAAATAATGAGTGAAAAATCATTCAGTATTTAGATGGTGTATTTAAATACTTTTTCATTCGAATGTGCCCATCCCTGATTGGAACGGAATAAGAAATATCCAAGGCCATGATGTTCCTAGACGCAAAAAAAAAGAAATAAAAACGAAAACAAATTATTAAAAAAAAAAAATTAAAAAAAAAAATTAATGAAAAAAAAAAAAATAAAAATAAAAATAATTTTTTTTTAATGAAAAAGAAAATGAAAACATTTTTTTTTATGAAAAAGAAAATGAAAAAAAAAAATTTTTTTAATGAAAAAGAAAATGAAAACAAATTTTTTTTAATGAAAAAGAAAATGAAACAATTTTTTTTTTAATGAAGAAGAAAATGAAAACTAATGTTTTTTTTTTTTGACAAAGAAAATGAAAACTAATTTTTTTTTAATTAAAAAAAAAATAATAAAACCGCTCCAAAGTCTCTAGGCACTTGGATGTTTTGTACTGCCCAATGCAACTGGATTCAGTCACTTAGTGATGGATCCACCGAGCTTGTTCTGGATCGCTATTTAGATCAGTGCGTTTGGATTCTCCGAGCTCGTTGCTTCTTGTGTCGGTGATATTACTCGTTGGTAGCGATGACCGACCCTGCGTCGCGTCAGCTGTGTGTGCAACTACGTTTGCCGGCATTTTACACGCCTCTACCAAAGAAATTCCGTACGCGCATCATCGTAGGCCTCAACGAAGGCCGTTTCGCTCGATCGTTTCGCCTACCCTTTTCATCATATATATATATACCCGACAGCAATTGCGATAACGCTTCACGTACGCGCTCTCTACGCGTACGACACCTATATCCTCGCTTGTTATGCCACACTGACCAGTCCGCTCGGGCCTCGACCTTAAAAGATTGCGGTAATACCTGACGCGACTTGAACATGACTTAATGTCCGATTTATTTTTTTTTTCAATGTCTTCGATCGATTGATTTTCAGGGTTTTATTGATTATTTTTATTCAACGTGTCGAGTGGAAATTTTTCGACTATATATATTTTTTTGTTGAAGTAAATTTTAGCATAACTTGATGACACCCAAAATAATCAAAATTTTGTCAGATTATAAAAATATATCGAAAGAATCAGTGTACATTATTCTATTCAATGACGAGTGAAATTTTTTTGTATTTTTTTTTTGTTGGACAAAATTTTGGACTAACTTGATTACACTGTAAAAATCAGAATTTTGTCAGATTACATAATTATATCCAAATGATTAGTGTACGTTTTTTTTTTTTTTCAATGTTTTCGATCGATTGATTTTCAAGGTTTTATTGATTATTTTTATTCAATGTCGAGTGGAATATTTTTGTATATATTTTTTTGTAGGAGAAAATTTTAGGCTAACTTGATTACACCGTAAAAATCAGAATTTTGTCAGATTACATAATTATATGCAAAGGATTAGTGTACTTTTTTTTCAATGTTTTCGATCGATTGATTTTCAAAGTTTTATTGATTATTTTTATTCAATGTCGAGTGGAATATTTTTGTATATATTTTTTGTTGGAGAAAATTTTGGACTAACTTGATTACACCCTAAAAATCAGAATTTTGTCAGATTACATAATTATATCCAAAGGATTAGTGTACGTTTTTTTTTCAATGTTTTCGATCGATTGATTTTCAAGGTTTTATTGATTATTTTTATTCAATGTCGAGTGAAATATTTTTGTATATATTTTTTTGTAGGAGAAAATTTTAGGCTAACTTGATTACACCGTAAAAATCAGAATTTTGTCAGATTATATAATTATATGCAAAGGATTAGTGTACTTTTTTTCAATGTTTTCGATCGATTGATTTTCAAAGTTTTATTGATTATTTTTATTCAATGTCGAGTGAAATATTTTTGTATATATTTTTTTGTAGGAGAAAATTTTAGGCTAACTTGATTACACCGTAAAAATCAGAATTTTGTCAGATTACATAATTATATCCAAAGGATTAGTGTACGTTTTTTTTTCAATGTTTTCGATCGATTGATTTTCAAGGTTTTATTGATTATTTTTATTCAATGTCGAGTGAAATATTTTTGTATATATTTTTTTGTAGGAGAAAATTTTAGGCTAATTTGATTACACCCTAAAAATCAGAATTTTGTCAGATTACATAATTATATCCAAAGGATTAGTGTACGTTTTTTTTTCAATGTTTTCGATCGATTGATTTTCAAGGTTTTATTGATTATTTTTATTCAATGTCGAGTGAAATATTTTTGTATATATTTTTTGTTGGAGAAAATTTTGGACTAACTTGATTACACCCTAAAAATCAGAATTTTGTCAGATTACATAATTATATCCAAAGGATTAGTGTACGTTTTTTTTTCAATGTTTTCGATCGATTGATTTTCAAGGTTTTATTGATTATTTTTATTCAATGTCGAGTGAAATATTTTTGTATATATTTTTTTGTAGGAGAAAATTTTAGGCTAACTTGATTACACCGTAAAAATCAGAATTTTGTCAGATTATATAATTATATGCAAAGGATTAGTGTACTTTTTTTTCAATGTTTTCGATCGATTAATTTTCAAAGTTTTATTGATTATTTTTATTCAATGTCGAGTGGAATATTTTTGTATATATTTTTTTGTTGTAGAAAATTTTAGGCTAACTTGATTACACCCTAAAAATCAGAATTTTGTCAGATTACATAATTATATCCAAAGGATTAGTGTACGTTTTTTTTTCAATGTTTTCGATCGATTGATTTTCAAGGTTTTATTGATTATTTTTATTCAATGTCGAGTGGAATATTTTTGTATATATTTTTTGTTGGAGAAAATTTTGGACTAACTTAATTACACCCTAAAAATCAGAATTTTGTCAGATTACATAATTATATCCAAAGGATTAGTGTACGTTTTTTTTCAATGTTTTCGATCGATTGATTTTCAAGGTTTTATTGATTATTTTTATTCAATGTCGAGTTGAATATTTTTGTATATATTTTTTGTTGGAGAAAATTTTGGACTAACTTGATTACACTCAAAAAAATGGAATTTTTTCAGATTGTATAATTATATAGAAAAGATCAGTATACTTTTTTGGCAGAATTTTTGGATCGCATTTTTTTTTTAGTAATTCGAAATTTTTATTTTTTTTACGAAATTTTCTACCCCGAAAGTTTGCGTAACATAAAAAGTGCAGGTTTAGATGAATTTACGAAACAATTGTTTTTTTTTTAATTCTCCGAATTCAAAAATGGCCGTTTTCCAAATTTATGGAAAAATCTCTCAATTTTGTCAGTTTTTAAAAAATAGATAAAAGCCACAACAAAATTGTACAATTCACTATTGTGAATTACACAACATTTTTTCACGTTACTTTACTGCAAATTAAAATATCACTCGCAGGTTTCGATTCAAAATTATTAAACCCATTAATCTTAAAAATGCTAATACAACAGTTTCCGTGTAAAAGCTCGTTACAGTTTTGATTATCATATTCAATTACAGTCGCTCTATTTCAGGCCACACTTTACACCCATATCATGCCAAAATCGCTGCGAATATATCGTTTCACTGATATCAGCGATCCCATCACAGGCTCTAATCTCGCAAAATCACGCTGATACCGTGAGTTACCTTTATTATTATTAGTAAACCCATTCCGAAATTATTGGAGACCTACATATATACGTATATATATATATCAGGCATTCGACCCGATTTTGAACGTTTAAAAATTGGCAAATTCCAAAAAAATCGAAATTTAATCGGATTACATAATTATATCCAAAATATTAATATGAATTTTTGGAACGCATTTTTTTTAAAAGTTATTCCGAAATTCAATTTTTTTCTACGATTTCTTCTATCCCGAAATTATAGGACTATAGAAACAGATTATTTAAACAAAAAAGTTGCAGTTTTAGATGAACTTTTGAAACAATTTTGTTTTGGAATATTTCGAATCGAAAAAACGGTCATTTCCATAAAAAAAATACAGGAAAGTTTTTTTTTCAACCCTTATGTCACATTAAATTTGTCTAATAAAAAAATTATGGAATAACTAAATAAATAACGAGGGTTCTAGTAAAATAACTAAAAAAAATGCGGTAGGTACAAGAATTCTGAAAAAATTTACACTAATCCTTTCGATATAATTATGCGATTTAACAAAATTCCAATTACTTTTTTTCGATTGTCCAACGTTTTAACCGGTAGAATGCCAAAAAAAAACTTCGTCTATTTTTTATAAAAACGGGCATTTTTTCTATCCGAAAAATTAATAAATCCAATTCCTCCGAAAGTTTATCTAAAACTGCAATTTTTATATCTCAACAATATTTCTCTACAATCTTATACTTTCGAGATAGAAAATTCCATAGAAAAAAGTTGAAATTTGGCATAATTTTAAAAAATGCGATCCCAAAATTCTGAAAAAAATGTATGCTAATAATTTCGATATAATTGTGCAATCTGACAAAATACCAATATTTTAAAAATTGTTCAACGTTTTAACCGTGCAAAAACAGGTGGAATGCCGAAAAAAATAAATTTTGTGTATTATTTACAAAAACGGTCATTTATTCTATTCGAAAAAAAAATCCAATTCCTCCGAGAGTTCATCTAAAATTGCAACTTTTATGTCTCAACAATTTTTCTCTCGAATCTTATACTTTCGACATAGAAAAACTAAAAAAAATACAATGTAAAAATTCGGAAAAAATGCATGCTAATAATTTCGACATAATTATGCAATCTGAGAAATTTCCAATATTTTAAAAATTGTTCAGCATTTTAACCGTGCAAAAACAGGTGGAATGCCGAAAAAAATAAATTTCGTGTATTATTTACAAAAACGGTAATTTCTTCTATTCGAAAAAAAAAATCCAATTCCTCCGAAAGTTCATCTAAAGTTGTAACTTTTATGTCTCAACAATTTTTTCTTTCGAATCTTATACTTTCGAGATAGAAAAACTAAAAAAAAATTTTAAAAAATACAGTGTAAAAATTCGGAAAAAAATGCATGCTGATAATTTCGACATAATTATGCAATCTGAGAAAATTCCAATATTTAAAAAATTGTTCAACGTTTTAACCGTGCAAAAAAAGGTAGAATGCCGAAAAAAATAAATTTCGTGTATTATTTACAAAAACGGTCATTTCTTCTATTCGAAAAAAAAATCCAATTCCTCCGAAAGTTCATCTAAAATTGCAACTTTTATGTCTCAATAATTTTTCTCTCGAATCTTATACTTTCGACATAGAAAAACAAAAAAAAAACTAAAAAAAATACAATGTAAAAATTCGGAAAAAAATGCATGCTAATAATTTCGACATAATTATGCAATCTGAGAAAATTCCAATATTTTAAAAATTGTTCCGCGTTTTAACCGTGCACAAACAGGTGGAATGCCGAAAAAAATAAATTTCGTGTATTATTTACAAAAACGGTCATTTCTTCTATTCGAAAAAAAAATCCAATTCCTCCGAAAGTTCATCTAAAGTTGTAACTTTTATGTCTCAACAATTTTTTCTTTCGAATCTTATACTTTCGAGATAGAAAAACTAAAAAAAAATTAAAAAAAATACAATGTAAAAATTCGGAAAAAAATGCATGTTAATAATTTCGACATAATTATGCAATCTGACAAAATACCAATATTTTAAAAATTATTCAACGTTTTAACCGTGCAAAAACAGGCGGAATGCCGAAAAAAAAAATTTCGTGTATTATTTACAAAAACGGTCGTTTCTTCTATTCGAAAAAAAAATCCAATTCCTCCGAAAGTTCATCTAAAATTGCAACTTTTATGTCTCAACAATTTTTCTCTCGAATCTTATACTTTCGAGATAGAAAAACTAAAAAAAAACTAAAAAAAATATAATGTAAAAATTCGGAAAAAAATGCATGCTAATAATTTCGACATAATTATGCAATCTGACAAAATACCAATATTTTAAAAATTGTTCAACGTTTTAACCGTGCACAAACAGGTGGAATGCCGAAAAAAATAAATTTCGTGTATTATTTACAAAAATGGTCATTTCTTCTATTCGAAAAAAAAAATCCAATTCCTCCGAAAGTTCATCTAAAATTGCAACTTATATGTCTCAACAATTTTTCTCTCGAATCTTATACTTTCAACATAGAAAAACTAAAAAAAAAACTAAAAAAAATACAATGTCAAAATTCGGAAAAAAATGCATGCTAATAATTTCGACATAATTATGCAATCTGAGAAAATTCCAATATTTTAAAAATTGTTCCGCGTTTTAACCGTGCAAAAACAGGTGGAATGCCGAAAAAAATAAATTTCGTGTATTATTTACAAAAACGGTCATTTCTTCTATTCGAAAAAAAAAATCCAATTCCTCCGGAAGTTCATCTGAAATTGTAACTTTTATCTCTCAACAATTTTTCTCTCGAATCTTATATTTTCGACATAGAAAAACAAAAAAAAAACTTAAAAAAATACAATGTAAAAATTCGGAGAAAGATGCATGCTAATAATTTCGACATAATTATGCAATCTGAGAAAATTCCAATATTTTAAAAATTGTTCAACGTTTTAACCGTACAAAAAGAGGTAGAATGCCGAAAAAAATAAATTTCGTGTATTATTTACAAAAACGGTCATTTCTTCTATTCGAAAAAAAAATCCAATTCCTCCGAGAGTTCATCTAAAATTGCAACTTTTATGTCTCAACAATTTTTCTCTCGAATCTTATACTTTCGACATAGAAAAACTAAAAAAAATACAATGTAAAAATTCGGAAAAAATGCATGCTGATAATTTCGACATAATTATGCAATCTGAGAAAATTCCAATTTTTTTTTTGCGATTGCTCAATGTTTTGACCTTGCAAAAACAGGTGGAATGCCTCATATAATACACTTATACAATATATATATATATAATAGTGTAAGCGTTCTGTGACCCTTGATGCAGACTCACCGCAAATTGGCGACGACTGTTGTGTAGCTGCCCTCGATATTGACGAGGCCCACGTTTTGCATGACGATACCGGTGATGAGCATACCGATTAGAGCCGGCAATGTCGTCAATGAGAATAGCCAACCACCAAAGTGCGCGGCTATCGCTAATGCAGCCAATCCGAATAACGGGCCGCCCGGTGCAGCGTCCTCTCCGATAATCGAATAAACGATGCCCCACAACATTAGGCCCAGCAGAAAGAGGCACAAAACTCTTGCGAATTTTCTGTAGGTCGGACAAAAAGGCTGAGGACAAGCTCTTCTCCATCCCGGTGGCTCCCACGATGTCGTGTCGTCCCTGCCGTGACAACGAGCGCAAAACATGTAGAGCCATGATCTATAAAAAAAAAAAATAAAAAAAATCTATGAATTTTTTATGTTCGCAATAATTTATGAGAGAGAGTTGATTTTTTAAAAATAGAATTTCGTGGTAAAAGGGTTTTCATGATTATTTAATAATAATAATAATAATAAAAAGTAGTTACAAAAAATATTTAGGAACATTTGTATATTAACAACGATTGTTTATATTTGAAAAAAAAATGAATTTTTAATAATAGCAATAATTTATAACAGAGAGTTAATTAGTTATTTTTAACAGAAATTTGTGGTAAAATTATTTTCATGATTATTTAATAATAATAATAATATAAAGTAGTTACAAAAAATATTTAGGAACTTTTGTATATTAACAACGATTGTTTATATTTGAAAAAAAAAAATGAATCTTTAATAATAGCAATAATTTATAACAGAGAGTTAATTAGTTATTTTTAACAGAAATTTGTGGTAAAATTATTTTCATGATTATTTAATAATAATAATAATATAAAGTAGTTACAAAAAATATTTAGGAACTTTTGTATATTAACAACGATTGTTTATATTTGAGAAAAAATGAATTTTTAATAATAGCAATAATTTATAACAGAGAGTTAATTACTTATTTTTAACAGAAATTTGTGGTAAAATTATGTTCATGATTATTTAATAATAATAATAATATAAAGTAGTTACAAAAAATATTTAGGAACTTTTGTATATTAACAACGTTTGTTTATATTTTTAAAAAAATGAATTTTTAATAATAGCAATAATTTATAACAGAGAGTTAATTAGTTATTTTTAACAGAAATTTGTGGTAAAATTATTTTCATGATTATTTAATAATAATAATAATATAAAGTAGTTACAAAAAATATTTAGGAACTTTTGTATATTAACAACGATTGTTTATATTTGAAAAAAAAATGAATTTTTAATAATAGCAATAATTTATAACAGAGAGTTAATTAGTTATTTTCAACAGAAATTTGTGGTAAAATTATTTTCATGATTATTTAATAATAATAATAATATAAAGTAGTTACAAAAAATATTTAGGAACTTTTGTATATTAACGACGATTGTTTATATTTGAAAAAAAAAATGAATTTTTAATAATAGCAATAATTTATAAGAGAGAGTTAATTAGTTATTTTTAACAGAAATTTGTGGTAAAATTATTTTCATGATTATTTAATAATAATAATAATATAAAGTAGTTACAAAAAATATTTAGGAACTTTTGTATATTAACAACGATTGTTTATATTTGAAAAAAAAAATGAATTTTTAATAATAGCAATAATTTATAAGGGAGAGTTAATTAGTTATTTTTAACAGAAATTTGTGGTAAAATTTTTTTCATGATTGTTTAATAATAATAATAATATGAAATAGTTACAAAAAATATTTAGGAACTTTTGTATATTAACAACGATTGTTTATATTTGAAAAAAAAAAATGAATTTTTAATAATAGCAATAATTTATAAGAGAGAGTTAATTAGTTATTTTTAACAGAAATTTGTGGTAAAATTATTTTCATGATTATTTAATAATAATAATAATATGAAGTAGTTACAAAAAATATTTAGGAACTTTTGTATATTAACAACGATTGTTTATATTTGAAAAAAAAAATAAATTTTTTTTAATAATCGCATTAATGTATGAGAGAAAGTTAATTAGTTATTTTTAACAGAAATTTGTGGTAAAATTATTTTCATGATTATTTTCTAATATTAATAATATAAAGTAGTTGCAACAGATATTTAGGAACTTTTGTATATTGACAATGATTATTTATATTTGAATAAAAAATTGATGAGAGAGTTTATTAGTTTTGTTTTAATATAAAGTGGTTATAAAAATATATGAGAACTTTTGCTCATTAACAACGAACATTTATTTATAATTGAAATTCACGAACAATGTTCAGAAAAAAATGAGTCTGTCCAGGATAATTTTTTTTAAATGCAATTTTCGTGATGTGGAACGTTTTTTTTACAAATTTAAAGTTTTGTTTTTTAAGTTGCAAATAATTGTTAATAAATAATGAGTATAGAGGCATAACATTGTATAACGGAAATATGTATATTTTTAAGGAAAATTTGTAGCTTCTGGAATTATTTTTGTCGCTGAGATAAATTTTAATCGTAAAAACAACAAATTTTGCGATTGACATTAATTTCTTTCAATGACGTTGAAAGTGGAAGTCAGAGTATGCAGAAGCCGCTAGCGTTACGTCTGGTAACTCTTGTCTGTCGTATCAGTTTCGACATCATTTCATTTAGGCTTCTGTGATACTTATAATTCTGTGTTTATTAGTTCAGAAGAAATAAAATTTTAGGTGACGTATTGGTATTTTTAAGATAAATATCGCAACCGGCAACTTCCGGATCAGGATAAATGGAAACAATTTATTATCATCATATTAAATCTTTATTAAAACCTAAAACCCATCAATAATTCGGCAACTTTTCCACGATTTAATTCGTGAAAATATTTCTAATACGTTTCGACGCTATAAAAAATTATATCGCAATAGATTATAAATGGATAACATTCTGAATTTTTACCACATAATTCTTCACCATAAGCAACATAATTGTATTTTTTAAATTTTTTATGGACATGCCGAAAATTATAATTATTTTTCGAAAAATCTCGAGTATTTCGACAGCACTTTTTTTACTTAAGGTAATTCTGTCGGTACGCCGGAGTCATAAATCTCAGAGTCTATATGACATTAAAAAATAATCATACGCATCACTTTGACTGTCTCAATAATAATATCAAAAATAATCGAGAATCCTTCGAAATTGTCGTAATCAAATTAAAACGATTATTTGTAAATAGTTGATATGTTTAGTGCGGATTTGACTTCATTTTTACGATAATTAGGTTGGGAAACGTCATTTGGTCCGGTATCGTGCACTTTGACCTTGGTTCAATTAAACATTATTCCGGAGACTTCACCTTTTTTCATGATCCATCAATTCCCGAATGATTCGCGAATCTGTGGTACTATTTATTTTTTCTCTATCTTTGATCTAAGTATGTTAATTTTCGATTTAAAGATCAATTTTTCCAGCCCTCCCGTTGGCGCCGTGTAAAAAGATCGATTTTCAAGTTTTAATTGTTCATTCAAATACTCGGTAAAAGCCTTCAAGATTTTGTGCAAGTAAAATTGAATAGCTAAATTACAACATGTCAAAAATTCATGCATATGAGTTTGAATTGCCTTCACGACAGAACTACCTTAATCATGCGTTAATTTTTAAAAGTGATCAATTTTAAGTTAGAACCAGAGATTATTTACTATTACATTTTTTACAAAAATTATCCACTTGGTGTATAATCGGTTGTGTTAATATATTTATTTATATATACATGTAGTAATAATTTTTTTATGTGCCAATTCAAGAATAAATATGATACAAATGGTTTATTCAATTAATTCTCAAAGTATAAGTTTTCAGAAAAAGTTCTGATTGGTGTTTACCAAAATTAACCCTTTAACAGATAAACTCATTTCCTGTTTGAAAAAAATTCTTAAACATTGGATCTTTTTTTTCAATTTTTTTTTTAAATCCAAATAGAAGAAAAATGATACTTAAAAAAAATCGTGCTAATTCCATTTATGTTAATAATATTAAGATGCATTCCAAAAAGAATTGAACTAAAACCTAAAACCCATCAATAATTCGGCAACTTTTCCACGATTTAATTTGTGAAAATATTTCTAATACGTTTCGACGCTATAAAAAATTATATCGCAATAGATTATAAATGGATAACATTCTGAATTTTTACCATATAATTCTTCACCATAAGCAACATAATTGTATTTTTTAAATTTTTTATGGACATGCCGAAAATTATAATTATTTTTCGAAAAATCTCGAGTATTTCGACAGCACTTTTTTTACTTAAGGTAATTCTGTCGGTACGCCGGAGTCATAAATCTCAGAGTCTATATGACATTAAAAAATAATCATACGCATCACTTTGACTGTCTCAATAATAATATAAAAAATAATCGAGAATCCTTCGAAATTGTCGTAATCATATTAAAACGATTATTTGTAAATAGTTGATATGTTTAGTGCGGATTTGACTTCATTTTTACGATAATTAGGTTAGGAAACGTCATTTGGCCCGGTATCGTGCACTTTGACCTTGGTTCAATTAAACATTATTCCGGAGACTTCACCTTTTTTCATGATCCATCAATTCCCGAATGATTCGCGAATCTGTGGTACTATTTATTTTTTCTCTATCTTTGATCTAAGTATGTTAATTTTCGATTTAAAGATCAATTTTTCCAGCCCTCCCATTGGCGCCGTGTAAAAAGATCGATTTTCAAGTTTTAATTGTTCATTCAAATACTCGGTAAAAGCCTTCAAGATTTTGTGCAAGTAAAATTGAATAGCTAAATTACAACATGTCAAAAATTCATGCATATGAGTTTGAATTGCCTTCACGACAGAACTACCTTAATCATGCGTTAATTTTTAAAAGTGATCAATTTTAAGTTAGAACCAGAGATTATTTATTATTACATTTTTTACAAAAATTATCCACTTGGTGTATAATCGGTTGTGTTAATATATTTATTTATATATACATGTAGTAATAATTTTTTTTATGTCCCAATGCAAGAATAAATATGATACAAACGGTTTATTCAATTAATTCTCAAAGTATAAGTTTTCAGAAAAAGTTCTGATTGGTGTTTACCAAAATTAATCCTTTAAAAGATAAACTCATTTCCTGTTTGAAAAAAATTCTTAAACATTGGATCTTTTTTTTTCAACCTTTTTTTTTTTAAATCCACATAGAAGAAAAATGATACTTTAAAAAAAATCGTGCTAATTCCATTTATAATATTAAGATGCATTCCAAAAAGAATTGAACTATTTGTCATTTTTTAAAGAATATTTGTTAATCGTTTCCATAATTTAAAATTGTACATTTTTTAAATTTGTGACGATAAAAAAAATTGCAGTTAATTTGCTCGAAGATAAAAAAAGAATTACTCATAATTGATGATAAATCTTGTTATGATTTTTGCCAACTTTATAACTTTAATTTAATGTTTTCATAGTGACATTCACATAGCATCAATAATAATAATAATAATAAATGGCTTAGACGATTAAAAAAAATAATAAAGCCTTTTTGATTAAATGAAATCATTAATTAAATTTTTTGCCACAGAAAATTATTTTTTTGTAGACTACGAAATTTTAATTAACACGGTATATTTTTATAATTTTGATTTTATTTTTTCATACTAAATTCACATAGCATCAGTAATAATAATAATAATAAATGACTTAGACGATTTAAAAAAATAATAAAGCCTTTTTGATGAGATGAAATCATTAATTAAATTTTTTGCCACAGAAAATTATAGATTTTTGTGGACTACGAAATTTTAATTAACACGGTATATTTTTATAATTTCAATTTAATGCTTTTACTAAAATTGACATAGTATGAATAATAATAATAATAATAATAATGAATAACTTAGACGATTTAAAAAAATAATGAAACCTTTTTGATGTAATAAAATCATGATTATAAATGCTTTAGAAATTATGTAGAGCTTAAAAAAAATGATTTTTTCCATTTTTCATAACGACGTAATCGAAATCGTACCTTTTCAATTCTTCAGAATATTCGATCTTGTCGCGTATCGAGCTGGACAAGCTCATAGCCGATTTCTTTCGATTGCCATTGATTCTCCCGTTTTCCATATCGAATTTGTACTGCGGTATATTTTCGACACTACCGCAATTGCTATTCCCGTAATGTAGAATAGATTTTCGTCTTCCAGGTTCGGAGTTGTGTTCGGAGCTGCCGCTAATGCGTCTGTGATGTTCGAAGACCGGATTATCAATACCGAGAACTTGATCGCTGATGGAAACGCGCCTTTTGGCGATATCTTCAGATACTCGATTTCTGTTTGGAGGATCCATGAAGGAATTGACGTTTGTATCCATGTCCAAATCGGAAAAATCGTCAGACTAAATAAAATTCACTTAAAACAAACAAAAAAAAACAAAAACCAAAAACCCGCTTAATTATTCATCGAACAAAAAAAAATCGTCTCTTCACGTCGAAATTGTTTTAAAAATCGTGTACTGATTTAAAAAATATCGCGCGCCCGACAAAATCGGCTGATCGTGGGTCAGATTAAAAAATCGTTAGTTGTAAACGCCCGACGGGAGGATATAACCGAGCGACCCAAGAATCGCCGTTGAACTAAGCTCCCGATGGTCACGAATGCTCGACGAGAGTGTCTGTTGTGTGTCTCTTCGTGCGGTAGGTCTGCTAGCGACGATTCCGGGTGACGAGTTTGCGACGATCACGAGTATAAAGTCGTTTTCTGTGTGTTCACACTCTTGACTCTCTCGTGATGGTCTTCGATGTCTTCGGAAGCTCGTGACTTTTGATTCGAATCTTCTTGTATGTGTATATCTATTTTTTCTGCCTTCCTCCTGTGATACACAAACACAAAACACGTACACACACACACGCACACACACACACAAAGTCACACGCGGATAAAAAACACGTACATTGTAAACACGCGAGTTTCTCCCACTTTCTTCGGACGATCGGTTGGTAGCACGCGCTAATAGTTTGCGACCATTCGACGTTTGACTCTCCGTCGTGAGAGTCGAGTGAGTCTCCTCCGTGAGTATATCGACACGCACCTTCGGTCAGTTGCCCGTCTGGCGCTGTTATGCACGGTTAATGCTGCGTAACTCAAGTTTCTACCACTCGGGGCTTTTGATGCGAAGCCATTGACGACGTTAGAGCTTTTTTTTGTTTTTTTTTTTTTTTTTGTGGTGAGGTAATAGGAAGGTTATGATCTGGTGCACTTGAGGTTTGTTGTAGCGAAACGTTTATTGTTGGAGAAATTTTGATAGTCCTGGTAATTCCTTTTTTTACTGGAACGTTAACAAATTAAAATAGATAAATAAATAATAAGGTTTATGATTTTTGAAAAAGATAATTAGATATTATAAAAGCGAATTAGATAATATGGGCATATTTGTAACAAATTAAAATAAATAAATTATAAATAAATAAAAAATAAGGTTTATGATTTTTCAAAAAGATAATTAGGTAATATGGGCATATTTGTTAATACTGCGTAACTCAAGTTTCTACCACTTGGGGCTTTTGATGCGAAGCCATTAACGACGTTAGAGCTTTTTTTTGTTTTTTTTTTGTGGTGAGGTAATAGGAAGGTTATGATCTGTTGCACTTGTGGTTTGTTGTAGCGAAACGTTTACTTTTGGAGAAATTTTGATAGTCCTGGTAATTACTTTTTTTACTAGAACGTTAACAAATTAAAAAAAAAAAATTAAAAAATAAGGTTTATGATTTTTGAAAAAGATAATTAGACATTATAAAAGAGAATTAGATAATATGGGCATATTTGTTAATGCTGCGTAAACTCAAGTTTCTACCACTTGGGGCTTTTGATGCGAAGCCATAGACGACGTTAGCGCTTTTATTTAATTTTTTTTTGGCAAGCTAATAGGAAGATTTTTATCTGTTGCACTTGTGGTTTGTTGTAGCGAAACGTTTACTTTTGGAGAAATTTTGATAGTCCTGGTAATTCCTTTTTTTACTAGAACGTTAACAAATTAAAATAAATAAATTATGAATAAATAAAAAATAAGGTTTATGATTTTTGAAAAAGATAATTAGGTAATATGGGTATATTTGTTAATGCTGCGTAACTCAAGTTTCTACCACTTGAAGCTTTTGATGCGAAGCCATTGACGACGTTGCAGCTTTTTTTAAAATTTTTTTTTGGTAAGTTATTCGGAAGTTTATGATCTGCTGTACTTGTGATTTGTTGTAGCGAAACGTTTACTTTTGGAGAAATTTTGATAGTCCTGGTAATTCCTTTTTTTACTGGAACGTTAACAAATTAAAATAAATAAATAAAAAATAAGGTTTATGATTTTTGAAAAAGATAATTAGATATTATAAAAGCGAATTAGATAATATGGGCATATTTGTAACAAATTAAAATAAATAAATTATAAATAAATAAAAAATAAGGTTTATGATTTTTGAAAAAGATAATTAGGTAATATGGGCATATTTGTTATTGCTGGGTAACTCAAGTTTCTACCACTTGGGGCTTTTGATGCGAAGCCATTAACGACGTTGGAGCTTTTTTATTTTTATTTTTTTGGCAAGCTAATAGGAAGGTTATGATCTGTTGCACTTGAGATTTGTTGTAGCGAAACGTTTACTTTTGGAGAAATTTTGATAGTCCTGGTAATTCCTTTTTTTACTAGTACGTTAACAAATAAAAATAAATAAATTATGAATAAATGAAAAATAAGGTTTATGATTTTTGAAAAAGCGAATTAGATAATATGGGCATATTTGTTAATGCTGCGTAACTCAAGTTTCTACCACTCGGGGCTTTTGATGCGAAGCCATTGACGACGTTAGAGCTTTTTTTGTTCTTTTTTTTTTTGTGGTGAAGTAATAGGAAGGTTATGATCTGTTGCACTTGAGGTTTGTTGTAGCGAAACGTTTACTTTTGGAGAAATTTTGATAGTCCTGGTAATTCCTTTTTTTACTGGAACGTTAACAAATTAAAATAAATAAATAAAAAATAAGGTTTATGATTTTTGAAAAAGATAATTAGATATTATAAAAGCGAATTAGATAATATGGGCATATTTGTAACAAATTAAAATAAATAAATTATAAATAAATAAAAAATAAGGTTTATGATTTTTGAAAAAGATAATTAGGTAATATGGGCATATTTGTTATTGCTGGGTAACTCAAGTTTCTACCACTTGGGGCTTTTGATGCGAAGCCATTGACGACGTTGGAGCTTTTTTATTTTTATTTTTTTGGCAAGCTAATAGGAAGGTTATGATCTGTTGCACTTGAGATTTGTTGTAGCGAAACGTTTACTTTTGGAGAAATTTTGATAGTCCTGGTAATTCCTTTTTTTACTAGAACGTTAACAAATTAAAATAAATAAATTATGAATAAATAAATAATAAAGTTTATGCTTTTTGAAAAAGATAATTAGATATTATAAAAGAGAATTAGATAATATGGGCATATTTGTTAATGCTGCGTAAACTCAAGTTTCTACCACTTGGTGCTTTTAATGCGGAGCCATTGACGACGTTAGAGCTTTTTTTTTGTGGTGAGGTAATAGGAAGGTTATGATCTGTTGCACGTTTGGTTTGTTGTAGTGAAACGTTTACTTTTGGAGAAATTTTGATAGTCCTGGTAATTCCTTTTTTTACTAGAACGTTAACAAATAAAAATAAATAAATTATGAATAAATTAAAAATAAGGTTTATGATTTTTGAAAAAGATAATTAGATATTATAAAAGAGAATTAGATAATATGGGCATATTTGTTAATGCTGCGTAAACTCAAGTTTCTACCACTTGGTGCTTTTAATGCGGAGCCATTGACGACGTTAGAGCTTTTTTTTTGTGGTGAGGTAATAGGAAGGTTATGATCTGTTGCACGTTTGGTTTGTTGTAGTGAAACGTTTACTTTTGGAGAAATTTTGATAGTCCTGGTAATTCCTTTTTTTACTAGAACGTTAACAAATAAAAATAAATAAATTATGAATAAATTAAAAATAAGGTTTATGATTTTTGAAAAAGATAATTAGATATTATAAAAGAGAATTAGATAATATGGGCATATTTGTTAATGCTGCGTAAACTCAAGTTTCTACCACTTGGTGCTTTTAATGCGGAGCCATTGACGACGTTAGAGCTTTTTTTTTGTGGTGAGGTAATAGGAAGGTTATGATCTGTTGCACGTTTGGTTTGTTGTAGTGAAACGTTTACTTTTGGAGAAATTTTGATAGTCCTGGTAATTCCTTTTTTTACTAGAACGTTAACAAATAAAAATAAATAAATTATGAATAAATTAAAAATAAGGTTTATGATTTTTGAAAAAGATAATTAGATATTATAAAAGAGAATTAGATAATATGGGCATATTTGTTAATGCTGCGTAAACTCAAGTTTCTACCACTTGGTGCTTTTAATGCGGAGCCATTGACGACGTTAGAGCTTTTTTTTTGTGGTGAGGTAATAGGAAGGTTATGATCTGTTGCACTTTTGGTTTGTTGTAGTGAAACGTTTACTTTTGGAGAAATGTTGATAGTCCTGGTAATTCCTTTTTTTACTAGTACGTTAACAAATTAAAATAAATAAATTATGAATAAATAAAAAATTAAGTTTATGATCTTTGAAAAAGATAATTAGATATTATAAAAGAGAATTAGGTAATATGGGCATATTTGTTAATGCTGCGTAACTCAAGTTTCTACCACTTGGGGCTTTTGATGGGAAGCCATTGACGACGTTAGAGCTTTTTTTTTGTGGTGAGGTAATAGGAATGTTATGATCTGTTGCACTTGAGGTTTGTTGTAGCGAAACGTTTACTTTTGGAGAAATTTTGATAGTCCTGGTAATTATTTTTTTTACTAGAACGTTAACAAATTAAAATAAATAAATTATGAATAAATAAAAAATAAGGTTTATGATTTTTGAAAAAGATAATTAGGTAATATGGGCATATTTGTTAATTTGTTGTTGAAGCTTTTGATGCGAAGCCATTGACGACGTTGCAGCTTTTTTTTTTAATTTTTTTTTGGTAAGTTATTCGGAAGTTTATGATCTGCTGTACTTGTGATTTGTTGTAGCGAAACGTTTACTTTTGGACAAATTTTGATAGTCCTGGTAATTCCTTTTTTTACTAGAACGTTAACAAATTAAAATAAATAAATTATGAATAAATAAAAAGTAAGGTTTATGATTTTTGAAAAAGATAATTAGGTAATATCGTTATATTTATTGTTATACACGGTTAATGATGCGTAACTCGCATTCCTACCACTCGGAGCTTTTGATGCGAAGCCATCGACGACGTTAGATGTTTTTTTGAATGTTAAGGTAAAAAGATTATGATCTGTTGCAGTGTAAAGGACATATTGTGGTATTTTACACTTGTGGTGTGTTGTAGCGAAATGTCTACTACTTCTGGAGTATTGAACGTTAACAAATTAAATACAAAATGGCGCAATAAGGATTATGATTTTTGAAAAAGAATATTGAGGGAAAAGCATCCATTTGCTATTATGTTCGGTTAATGCTGTGAGAGCTTTTTTTACGGGATCTTTCCAGCGTGAAAAAAAAATGAAATTTTTTTTGTCTTATTCATTAGTATATACGATCAAAAACATCCTCTCAAATTTTTAAAGCGAAATTCGAAATACTTTGCTGGCGTACGTTTTTCTCGAAACGACATTTTTCAAAACGGTGGACATTCTCCAGGGAACAGTTTTCAACCGACCGTTTTCAAATTTTAGGAGAACATTCTTCACACTACTCTCTATCGTGCTATGGAAGCTTTTTTTTTTTTAAATCTTCCCATATTTTTTAAAGAAAAACTGTCGAAAAAACGGCTAAATTCGGTACTTTTTGTTCAAAGCGCCGCCATTTTGTCAATTTTTTAAAAATCTCATACTGCTTAATAATCCTTTGGGTTTTTTTTTTTTTTTCACATCAAATTTGCGAGCCCTAGGATGTCCACCATGAGGCTATTTTTTTATCAACATTACTTTCAACAATTAAAAAAAAATATTTAGACAATAAAAATCGTCTCATAAAAAATCATTTTCTGTCATTCATGATTACCTTAATATGTCATAAAAATTTCAGATTGACCGGCGTATAGTAAACGTCCGAAAAAAAATCGTGAAAATAGGCTATTTTTCGGGCCGTCACACTGGAAAGATCCCATAATGGTAAGGTAATAAAAAGGTTATGATCTGTTGCAGTGTAAAGGACAGTTTGTGGTCTTTTATACTTGTGGTTTGTTGTAGCAAAATATCTACTTTTGGAGAAATCTTGGTAGGCCTGGCATGACAACAAATTAACAAATTAAAACAAATAAAAAATAGCGAAATGAGGATTATGATTTTTTATAGCTCATGAGTGGAATGTAGAATTTGTTTATTAATTGAATTCCTTTTTTCAGTCGAGAAGTAAAAAAAAATATGATGCTCATAAATATTAATTTGAAAATTCTGTATTTATAGTTTGATAGTTGATAACTTTTTATCAAAAATATACTAACAATTTAGAAATTGATAGTTTTTATTACGTCAGGACTATCAGGATTATTTTATAATATAAAAAACTCCCGACTGGAAAAAGGAATTCTATTAATCAACAAACTGGGTAAACAAAAAAATGTTAAATAATAATCCTCCGCATATTACAGTCAGGAGATTAATTCCTCCAGAATATTTTAATCTCCCAACAATAATATACGAATGATTATTATTTAACAATTTTTTGTTCTCCCAATTTGTTTATTAATCGAACA
Organism: Ephialtes manifestator; assembly: GCA_963970395.1. Taxonomy (NCBI): domain Eukaryota; kingdom Metazoa; phylum Arthropoda; class Insecta; order Hymenoptera; family Ichneumonidae; genus Ephialtes; species Ephialtes manifestator. The sequence goes on along the minus strand of OZ019978.1, from coordinate 17,259,243 downwards.
CATATTTTTTCCGTCCAGAATTGGAAAAAAAAATTGATATTAAAAATTGATAAATTTTCATTAAAAAATATGCTACTAATTTAATAATTAATAATTGCTAAATTAGTAGAATATTTTTTAATGAAAACAATTAATAATTGTTAAATTATTTAGTAATTTAATCCAGTAATTAAATTTAACAATAAAATTATTGATAATTTAACAATTATTATTTTTTATTACGTCAGGACTATCAGGATTATTTTTTATTGTTAAATTCGATTTGTGTATATTATAGCACATTTTTTTATACACTTAGTGATGACTAAAATATACACCTTATAATAATAATTATTATTATTTTAGGGGATTTTTATTTCTGCCCGAACTGACGGACGACATGGAGCGAGGAAAAGAGCACGAACGATACTGAATGTGACTATGAATGCGATGCCGTGCTGGGCTCTGCTCGCTGTCGAGTAGCCCCGATTATTGCTTAACTGTGGATCGCACTCGTGTGTGTCTGACGCACCGCGATCCTCCGTGTGATAATAGCAGACTTGTGCACCGGTGATGAGACGTTATCCTCAGTCCTTCACTGCTATACGTATTGTTCAAAGTCTTGCCCATACAATTGAGATAACAGTCATCAGACACGTGGAAAAACGCTCGAGGAAATTACATTGGAAAGAAAAAAAAACATATTTGTGAACTATCCAATTAAATGCAAATAATCTACGTGGTTGAGGATTTTTTTTATCAATTACAAAATTAAGTTATATTTAATAAATTATTTTTTTTGTGTATTAAATTTACGAATAATTAATTTTTTTAAATTATGATTCGTATAAACTAAAATAATATAAATTTTTTTCTACATGACTTTTTCGTTAAGAATGGCTTATAAGCAAAGAAAATTTTTATTCGATCAGAATTTCGGTCATTAAAATGCTAAAAACATTCATTTTTTTACAATAATAATGCAAAAATGTATTAAAACTATTTTTAGGATTAGTTATACATTTCTAAAAATTAAAACATAGCATTGATTTCTAATGGGATTCTCTTTATGTACAATTTTTTTCAGAATTTTCGTATCGTAATTGAAAAAGATATAATTGAAAATATAATTTCCCCAAAAAGTAGCAAGTATGCTCGGTAATTAAAGGGTTAACCAAACCTTTTCCCAAAACTTTTCCCGCAGCGTGATACACCAGAAAATTCGTTAGTTTCCGAAACTTTGTTTTGATTGAATAAATGAAACGGTGCGTGTCGTGACAATCGGCTCGGAACACTGGTCAATGACTGATTGAGTGGCAGTAGCAGAAACGTTTTGTGTGGCTCGCATTTCGCTTTGTCGATCGCGCGGGGTAGGCACTCGAAAGTACGTGCTGTAACGTTTATATATATATTTATTTATTATATATATATATGTATATGACGATGGGTGGAAGTGGCGATCATTTATACTCTCATACTGAAGATTTACGCTCTGTGTAACTGCTATAGTAATATATATATAGTATATGTATATCCATATAAAGTGTAGCTGCTCTCAGCTTACGGAAATAATTGTTATGGTTAGGTACAGGATGGGCACAGCTGGAACCTCATTGTTAGCGAGACGCGCCTCTTCTCTCGCTCGCATATCCCGACAATGTTTTCACACAGCGTATATACCTTTGCCCTTTGCGCCCTCTAGCGCCTCATTCGGTAAATAACCAGTATTGTGAGTGGTCCGCTGCCCAAAAAACTTAGAACTTAGATGGTTCATTAAGAATTCTGCGTTACTCATATTTCTTTTTTTTTAAATTAGCATTTGATCTGACTAGTATTTATACCTATGAGAAGTGTTTGCATGCACCCAAATAGGTTTTGAAGCATAAGCGGATATTAATTAAGAGACGCGGTAGCGTCTCGACGCCAAGTATTAAAAGAAAATTTGTATGCCTTACGAGACTCCTCACAACCGAGACGCTAGCGCTACTCTTATTGTTTGGACGTTCGCCCTTTTTCGTCTGCTACGAAATTCTAACTGGAATTATCTCAGTCGAAACATCGCGGACGCCAAATGTGTCTGGTTCAATTTTTTTTTTTAGCCTTTATTTTTATGTTGTTGTGGCTATTATAACAAAAGACTCTTGGAAACAATTAACAATTAGAAAAAAAACCAAAAAAAACTAGTATTGTGAATGAAGCATAAAGATGTGAAAATATCGGTATTCATATTTTCGGTTAATTAACGGTAAAAATACTGGCATTTTTGCTTTGTTTTCATAACATTTTTTTTTTCAAGATTTCATGTTAAAACGTTTAAAATGGTCTAAAACTCCGAGAAAAGGGGTTTAGAAAATTGCCCGGATGTATGTGTGTGCGTGCGTGTGCGTGTGCGTGTGCGTGTGCGTGTGTGTGTGTGTGTGTGTGTGTGTGTGTGTGTGTGTGTGTGTGTGTGTGTGCGTGCGTGCGTGCGTGCGTGCGTGCGTGCGTGCGTGCGTGCGTGCGTGCGTGCGTGCGTGTGCGTGTGCGTGTGCGTGTGTGTGTGTGTGTGTGTGTGTGTGTGTGTGTGTGTGTGTGTGCGTGCGTGTGCGCGTGCGTGTGCGCGTGCGCGTGCGCGTGCGTGTGCGGCTGCGTGTGGGTGTGCGTGTGCGTGCGTGTGTGTGTGCGTGCGTGTGTGTGTGTGTGTGTGTGTGTGTGTGTGTGTGTGTGTGTGTGTGTGTGTGCGTGCGTGCGTGCGTGCGTGCGTGCGTGCGTGCGTGCGTGCGTGCGTGCGTGCGTGCGTGCGTGCGTGCGTGCGTGCGTGCGTGCGTGCGTGCGTGCGTGCGTGCGTGCGTGCGTGCGTGCGTGCGTGCGTGCGTGCGTACGTGCGTGCGTGCGTGCGTGCGTGCGTGCGTGCGTGCGTGCGTGCGTGCGTGCGTGTGCGTGTGCGTGTGCGTGTGCGTGTGCGTGTGCGTGTGCGTGTGTGTGTGTGTGTGTGTGTGTGTGCGTGCGTGTGCGCGTGCGCGTGCGCGTGCGCGTGCGCGTGCGTGTGCGCGTGCGCGTGCGTGCGTGCGTGCGTGCGTGCGTGCGTGCGTGCGCGTGCGTGCGTGCGTGCGTGCGTGCGTGCGTGCGTGCGTGCGTGCGTGCGTGCGTGCGTGCGTGCGTGCGTGCGTGCGTGCGTGCGTGCGTGCGTGCGTGCGTGCGTGCGTGCGTGCGTGCGTGCGTGCGTGCGTGCGTGCGTGCGTGCGTGCGTGCGCGTGCGTGTGTGTGTGTGTGTCGGTTTTTTATTTTCGGCAATTAACCATAAAAACACCGGTATTTTTATCTTCGATTAATTAAACATACAAATACCGATGTTTTAGTTTTCGGTAGATTAACGGTATTTTTACTGTATAATTTTTCTACAAATTTTGTGTTGTGAAAATACGATAATGAAAATTGCTCGTAAATTTACTGTAAAAACTGGTAAAAATCAACTGTCTAGATGCCAAATGACCGATCACAAAATTCCTTAGTGAATTTATAAAATTCCGATCACAAAATTCTTTTGTAAATTTATAAAAATATATTAAATCCACTCATTTGAATGTTAAATTACCGATGAAAAAGTGTGAGTAACAATATCATTTTTTTCGGTAAAATTTTTTAAAATTCGTAAATTCACCATGTCGGGGTAAGATTTTAAATCACTATGGGACCATATGATTTTATAACCAATGTGGTAATTTCAAAAGCGGTCATATACCGATTTTTCTTTTTGGTAAAAATATCGTTAAATTACCGGTCACATTTAACGTTCGTTTGTGATGAACCTACTTAGACCAGAACGATAAAAATTCTCTGCAAAAGTGAAATAAGGCCGAGAATGTGCCATCAATGCTAACTGACCTGCCTTCAACAACATCTGTCTTTTTTTTATATATATATATTTGTATATATACCTCGTGATTATCGTCATATGATTTACGGTTGTTGAAATAGCGATCGTCAGAAAAGCTTTGAGACTTAATGGAGGATCACGGGATCACGAGGAACTTCCTATCGTCTTGGGTAAATATTGACAACATGTGACTCTCGGATAGAGGGACATTGATTTATATCTTTAGACGTTATATCGTATCAATGATCAACGGGAATACCTTTCGAAGCCTTTCAGTTTTGGTCAACGTGATCTATGACGTGGCTTTTTTTTCATCTTGAGAATTTTATTCACGACTTAAGTACTGATTCGATTGATAACAGAGCCAGTTATCAGTGGAGAATGATATTATAGATTACATTTTTTTTTTATAGATCATGCGTTTGATAAAATGAAGAAAATTCTTTATGGTCTGAAATGGTAAGACTATTTCTGATTTTAGGTCAGAAGTAATCAATCAATAAATAAATAAATGAAGATTTTTCATAGATTCAACTTCCTGTCGGGAAATTGAACTCCAATTTTTTTCTTTTCAAGATATCAAATTACGACCTTCATTATCATTCTCAAGTCGTATACCGTGGGGGCACCAGTTTTCGGATGGTTAAGGAAAATTTTTACTTCAAGAACGGTTTATTTGCTGTATTCTAATAAAATGCTAAGTGTGAGGGTTCTGAAATGATCCCTTATGTTTTTCTGACAGGAAAACAATCAATTTCCATGAAAATATACGAAAATTTAATAAATATTGACGAAAATGCAACGCAGCTCCTCATAGGTAGTTTTCGGACGCTCACCCCAGTTTTCGGAAATCAGGCATGTAGTTTTCGGACGATGTGAAGGAGGAGGGATTGGCTGGGAAAACAAGAGAATTTATTGTAGAAAAACATGTATAGGAAATGTTATTTCAGTTTTTTATGACAAAGATATGATTTTTAATGTATGAATAAATCTTTCTCTATTAAAAACTCACTAATCAATTGGTTACAGTTAATCTAATTTTCACTGCATCCAGAATCGCTATATTCAATACAGAATGCACTCTTCGACAGAAAAAATAAGACATTGAATACTAAAATTGGTTCACCGATTTGGTGTGAAAGTTACAAGTGAAAAATTTTACTTTTGACCTCACACCATTTTTGTGCACTGTATGTCTTTACAAAATTGCAGAATTATAATGCTTGTTATGTACTTAATGAGGTTTAAATGTAACATTATTTTAAAGAAGGGTATCATTTACAGCATTTTTTTCTTATGACTTTTTTTAGGTGACTGCGTCCCCTTAATAATGAAAAAAAGGAACTTAATATTTTTTTTATCACTATTGAGGCATTTTGACAGGACAAAGTCATTGAGGTTAGGAGATGTGGAAATACGCGTCCGATAACTACAGCACCCAGGATTTCGGGGATGTAGAATTCGGAAACGGGATTTAATGAGGAAGAATTAGTATTTTTTTATTTTTTATTATCTCTTAATATAAACAAATAGGTCAAATTCATTTTTTTATTTACATTTTGCTGTTAAATCCTTATGAAGTATAAAGAAATCCTTACGTCCGGACACTACCGACCACTCGTTGACCGAATCAGTCATCGAACTATCAAGTTCCCGACTAGAATTTCAGGTACAGGGAATATCAGGCCCTAGCGTGGTGGACGGATTTAAATCTAAGGCCCCTGCCTGGCAACCTTATACGGGCCTTGCAAGAAAGTAACGCAGTGCATGATCAGGGCCAGATTAAGTTTTCCAGATAAGGGCCGGATAGAGACTGCCCTACTAAGCCCCTACTTATAAAAACGGCAAATAAATTAGAAAATAATTATCTGCGCTCATCGAATTCGATTTATTTTGCACTTTTTATTGGATATTCGAGCTTATTTAGTTTTCAGTACATATTAATTGCTGAAAAAAACACATGTAAATTTATTTGCCGTTGGTGGGAATCGAACCTTGATCCTCTGGGTGACAGTTCTGCGCCTTAGCCCACTCGGCCATTGACATCTTAGAAAGTTTATATATTTATTGTCTAGTTGAAGTATACTTAAAATGAGAACACGGCAAGACTGTACATCCATTTATTGTGATTACGACCGAAATATTCAAAATTCAAACATGATGAGGCGGTCACCGATCCAGGTACTGGCGTTTGACGGTCAGTACCTGGATAGATTTCAAAGTAATTCTAGCGGTACCGTCCCGTAAAACGTGAGTTTCAGCGAAAATTTCGAATACTTCTCGATGGGATAAAGATGTGAAAAAATCCAGTACACGCAAGGTGCTGAAAAGATTGATTTTGCATAACAATATTTTTTAAATGTTTTTAACGAATGCCGTATCTAGCCCTTATACTAACCTGATAATGTAAATTTACGGCATATTTTAAAAAATTCATGCCATACGAAGACCGAATGCGGATCTGACCAGGGAAAGTAAAGGTAAATTGGACAAAATCTTGGTCCAAATGCACCGACAGGAAAAGTTTCATTGATTCACGGAAATCTTTGCCAATGAAATGAAATACTTGAACTTCAATACTATCTTTTCTTTGAATGATCTCACACTCAATGAAAAGTAGTGACATTAATTCGAAGAAACATTTCTTGAAACCAATGAACCTCTTTCATTGATTTCAAGGATATCGTCTCTGATTCAATGAAACCTTCTTCTTACCAGCTCAAAATTTCGAAACCTATTTTTTCCTGAAGTACGCGGCAGATAAAGCTCAAATTTTGTGAGTATGTAAGGAAGTACAGCAGAAATAGGCCAAGCTTCTCACTCCTCGAAACTCGAAGCCGTTAGTTCGGGAGAACCGGAAAACAAAAAAGTGAGGTTAGGTGCAAAAGAGAGATCAATGAAAACGTTTCTTTGAACCAATGAAAACGTATCTTTAAGGGGATGCTGGAGTAGATTATGATACCGACTTTGGTCGGTAAGTTTCCCGATTAGGACAAAGGTGGCGCCGACGTAGTCTGTTTACTTTTGGCAAAAGATACTGAATGTCCAGAAAAGCAATATGGCCGCACACGATATGTCAGCTGAGCTTTGCCGTAAGATTTAATTGTTTCTGGAAATGAGATGTGTAAAATCAGACCGGACGTCAATTCTGTGATGATTTCCGAATATTCGAAAACCATCAGAATGTCAAATACGCAAGCCAAATCCATGTATAGTGTATACTACGGTCGCGTTGCAATGGCTCGGAGCTTTTGCCAAAAGCAAACAGACTACATCGGCGCCACTTGTGTTCTAATCGGGAAACTTCATTCGCGCTCTTCTTGACCCACTCTGATCGCGAACAGACTACGTGAACGTAGTCTGGGTTTTGCGTGGATTCCTTTTGTGTAATTGACTTTTCGACGCTCGTAGAATATTCAGAGAACGCTAAAGAATGGACGTACATTTCGATTTAACGTATGTGAGTTCCAGAATCTTTTATATCTTACCAAATAGGCGATGCTGTCAAACCCTGGCGGCCATTTTGATTTCGGGAGGTTTAGTAATATACGATTTTTTTTTCATTTATTGTACGTTTTCACCAAATATTCGAATGTACGTCCACTCATTTATGTTGATATTACAATCGTGTACAATTTGAAGCATGTGTGTAGCGTATTAACGAAGAATAATCAAAACTATGAAAAAGCCTGTTTTTACCGATCAAAGTCGGTAATAAAATCTACTCCAGCATCCCCTTAAAACAATGAAACTGTTTCCTTATTATACGGTCACTAAGTAAATCTTTATTTACAGGCAATGAAATGTTATCTTTGAAATTCTAATGCACTATTTCATTGAAATCAAAGAAATATTTCGTTGAAACCAATGGAAAAAAAATAAATCCACCCATTTCTTTGGTGTCAATGAAATCTTTTCTCTCAGTGTGCCACAGGAAGACCTTATGCGAAACGGATAAGGTCGATGAATGGCATATCTATATGAGGTTACCGTATGTAAAGCCTGGCATGGGCCTGATCCGGTGGAAAGACAGCATTTTTAAGGTAGAATGCCATATCTCAGCCCACCTAACACAGATTCGTAACTTTGATATAATATTTACGTTAACGAAATAACGTGTTCTGTCAAAATAACATTACTAGTGACGCACCAGTGATACATTATTTCTCACTCAAGACGGTCTCAGGATATGGAAAAATTTTCGTAACATTTATATTACACTACATAACATTTATGTAACAAGTAAGTTTATTACGTCACATTTTAATGAAATCTCGATAACAAATGTTACTTATTTTTGTTACATAAATAATATATAACGTTTACATATTATTTAAACATAATTTTGTGTCACAACTAGATACGATTGTTATTAAAACAAGACATCATGCTTATATCAATGTTACACAATAACATTATGTTTTTTTACAATTCGAAAGTTATGTAACTGTTACATTTTGCGTTAGGTGGGAGCCTTACATGGACCTGAGCAGGTGAATTTACGGATGCCCCAAATAAGGTTACCGTACCTAAAACTGATCTGGACCTCATGTGACAGCAGGCATGCCTGATGAAATTTCTACTCGGGTTTAATGTTTTTATTTTTATTTTCTGTACCTGGGAAATGAATTAATAGTATCGCATTTTGTAGCAAAATTATTGGGCTTTGTGGGCAGTTATGCCAAAATGGCCGCCGATGAGCGCGGGTATGTGAAATTTGCAAATTTCTGCCGCAAAAAACGCGTGATTTCCGAAAACTCGGTACCGTGCGGCAACTGGGACCCCCACGTTGTTCTACCACAAAAATAAAACAGATTTTTCAAAATTATAGCTTTATTTTATCCTTTAAAAAAAATGTACAAAAATCAAATCCCAAATTTACATCGAATTTTCCTTAGTTACAAAATTCGGATTTCCTGCTCCGAGTACATCCATCTAACTCTCGAATCTCTGGAGCCTCTATATATACGTGGCATATGGAAGCGAGAAGCTTCCGATAATTCACTGAACAAACCCGTCGAATAGTTCGGAAACTTTGGTCTGTATAAATGAGACTCCCGGCGGAGTGTATATCTACACGTGCCTGTGAACTATATGTATGATTACAGTCAATATAGAGAAGTACTCTAGTGTAGTCTAGACTAGGAGATATAATAATGTATAGGAGTGTGAGTTTTGGTGGAGTCGCGAGTCGCTGTAGTAACATCAGGTTAGCGCGACGAGTTACACGATCCACGATCCACTGTTGCGGTGATAGCGCAATGCCTAGTGGAGCTTCGACGACGCCGTCGCGTTCATGTCAATTAGCACTCATTATCCTCGGACAGGCGTCGTTTCGACTAACTCGCCGACGACGGGTTTTAGTAGGAAGCTAGTTCGTCGCGCATTCCTCTCTCGACTACTGAGATTCTGCCTAAATAGGTTACACGGGGTAATGAGAGTCAGCCAAGGGAATATATTTACCTTAAGCTGTTTATTAATTTTTTTTAATTAAATAAACTTTCAGTTTATAAAATATTTTGACAATCTTAAATTTATAAAAAAATTTAATAATCTTAAGTGTATCAAATATTGTAAAAATCTTAAGTTTATTAAATATTTTAATGACCTTAAAATTATATTATATCTTTTTAGTACTATTTTATTTCTATTTTTTATTTATTAGCCATTCTTGCCTTTTCGGCTTTAGAATTTTTCCATAGTGTCAACAATTTTAGCATATATTTCTTAATATTACATTCTTTGTTTTACTTCTATTACCTTAAATTTATAAAATATTTGCGGAAATGTTTGCTGATGAACTTTGAAATATGTTTTCGTGATCTGATTTGCAGAATTTTTGGCAATTATTTTACCAAAATGTATTTAATTAAATGAATAAATAAATAAATTATTATCTCTCGTACATAAATTGTTATTTATCGTCCATAATAAATATTTAACCAAATCAAACAAAAATCAATAAACAACAAATAATTGTTATGATGACATAAATAATTTAAAAAAATAGTGCTGCACATGAAATTGATGTCTGGAATTTCAGAAGACCGATCGGAACGAAATTTGTATCTGCTCCTAGACAAAACTCGGTACTGCAAAAAAAAAAAAGAAATTATAAAGTAACACAAGCATTCTTACCAAAATATATTTAATTTTAAATAAAAATACATTAATTTGTATCTCTTGTTCATAAATAGTAATTTATCGTCCAAAATAAATATTTCATCTTACGAAACAAAAATTAATAAACAATAAATAATTTTTGTGATGACATAAATAATGTAAAAAAAAGGTTTTGTATAAAAAAGAAAACGGACGATCGATCGGCAATGGAACGAAATTCGTATCTGCTGCTAGATAAAACTCGATTTTGCAAATTAAAAAAAAATAATAAATTAACACAAAAATTCTTACCAAAATGTATTTACTAAATAAATAAATAAGTAAATTGTTATCTCTCGTACATAAATAGTAATTTATCGTCCACAATAAATATTTAACCAAATCAAACAAAAATCAATAAACAACAAATAATTTTTGTGATGACATAAATAATTTAAAAAAAAAGTGCTGTACATGAAATTGATATCTGAAATTTCAGACGATCAATCGGCAACGGAACGTAATTTATATGGGCATATTTCACAAACCTTTGACTTTCGTGTAACTCTACTGCGAAATGCTATAGTAATTTACCCAGAATGAATTACGCGGAGATCAAACTTTTACTAAGATGTACGAAGCATAATCTATCTGAAAAAAAATAATTTATTTTTATAATGCACCAATAGACTGTTTTATCCTGGTTCAAATGCGGAAATTAACAATGTTTTCGCTTGTAACTCCGATTTTCGCGTCACTTCGTACGGGTGTAGCATTGACATGCACTTTCAGAAAAATAAGAAAAAAAACATGAAATTCTGGTAAGGTGGAATGAACATAATGTACCTAACTGTAATCGCCAAACATGTCAGAAAATTAAGCAGTTATCCTGTGAACGTCTGTCACTCGGTTTCGATGGTGAACCTGACATCCACCGTTATATGGTGCAGGAATATCAGCACAAGCTAATTGAGCCAAATGAATTGGATGCACATAAAGGCAGGGTCATCACGGATTGAATGAAGTGAAATTTATGTCGGAGAGTCAATTATTTTGCTCGCAACGTTCTGCGACATGGACTCATATTGCTGCGTGAAGAATAAATGTCAGGTTTTTCGCATCGCTATCCGGCCAAACTAGTCAAGTAAGATAATTAAATTCCATCTGAGTACGTTATTCTTGTCACGAATTAGATGTGCACAGATGTGCCCGACCTCTCGACGAGTAACAATTTTTTTCTGGGTCAAAATGTGTTCAATTGTCAGGTTCGAGAATGTCAGGTTTATAAATTCGCACAATAAATTCAAACTATTATCGTTCCTAAATTATCAAAATTATATTTTGAGTTAGTAGAGTCATTACCAGTCATACTTTTCATTTTCTGCATACGAATTGAGTAAAATTGAATTAGAAAAATGACCTATTGGAAGGGATAAAACTATGCCGTCAATGGGTCATTTAAAAAAAAAAGTTAAATTGAAAGTAAGTTAAACACTTGTAAAACACAATAACACATAGATCCTACAATGAATTAGTACTAAATAAATGGTTTTTAGTTAAAATGATAATATGATTTTTTATGCGAGCACCCTGTATATGGTGCATTCGGTCCATGAACGAATATTGCTTTCTAAAGGTCTTAAGATGAGTACAAAAAATTGGCGATCGTGTGCTCCTTAACTAGATTTTTATTCTTTGAGGCCGTGAAAGTCAAAGGTTTGTGAGATACGCCCATATCTGCTGCTAGATAAAACTCGATTATGCAAAAAAAAAAATTACATAATGTAAAAAAAATGTTTTGTATAAAAAAGAAAACAGACGACCGATCGGCAACGGAACGAAATTCGTATCTACTGCTAGATAAAACTCCAAGCTCCAGCACCCGCAGAGCCTGTGGCGCGCAGACGAGCAGCAGTAGATACGCCCGGCTGTGGTCCGGCACTCGAGAGAGTTACTCGAGATGCTGCAGCAGTAGTATAAAGCCAGAAACGCGCCCGGTCCACTATACACCATTGATACACACCGCGGATGGACCGCCGACGTCTTTATCTACTTTCCGACACTCCGTCGACCGCGGCTCTCACTTTTTCTACTGTGGCTGACCCACCAACGTCTTTATCTACTTCTCTACACCTTCGCTCTCTTCGCCACTTGAAATATTTCCTTTCTTTTTTTCCCACTTCATTTTTTATGGCTATCCAGGGTCTCTACTTTTTTTGCCTTTTCTCCATTGCTTTAAGGTACTTTTAAGTCACTTAAATGCACGATCCCTTCTGCAATACGTCTATGAATATTAAGGTGATGAATAATTCCAATTTTTCATGAATATTCCGATCAAACTTTATTCTAACGTACTTCGCTTTCTTTTTCTTAATTAAGTGGTTGCTATTTATACGACAGTTCTTAAGACATTAAGGGAGAACAATTTGGGTTCATAGCGATTTTTGTTATATTTTTTTTATGATTTAATTCGGTTAATAAACATTTTTTTCTTTTTTAAAAGAAATTTTTTTCTGATCCTAAGAGTCACTCTAATTACTTATTTTGTTTTTAAATATTTTTTATTATCAATTAAGGAGATCCTTTTAAAATATTTTCCTACACTAAAATTAATAACTTTAATTATATTAATAAAATGTATTAATACAATAATTTTTATTATATTAATAATATTTATTAAGAGTAATGTTACGAACATTTGTATAAAGTTTGAAGACATCCTAGGCAAAATTAAGGCAACAATAATTTTTTTCCTACCTCGATATTTAAGCTAATTTTTTTGTTCAAATATTTCAGTGAGGAACTTAAAGAATGTTTTGCACTTCACACCAATTTCGGTGTTTAATCGTAAGTGAAAGCAAAGTAAAATTTTTGCTCAAATACCACGACATAAAAATATTTGTAAAAAAATTTGAAAAATTTTTTCTCAATATGGTAGAAATAATTCCGACAGTTTATCGGCGAGAAAAATGGAAGCGATGAATCGATCGTTTATTTCCAGAGCTCTGAAGCATTCATTATCGCATCTTTCACAAATTTTTCCTCCATTGTTCGGGTAAATATATATCGATAAGAAGTATCTCGCCTCGAAGGGTGAGAAAGTGCAAGTCCTGGAGCTTTGCCGGACAATTTTCCACGTGGCGTGAGGTCGAGGCTGTTGCCCAAAGGCGTAGACGTCAAAAAGAGTGGGGGAAATGACGAATCGGTAAATTATACAGCATCTTAGTCGGGGGTAGGGGGTGGGGGATTTTTCCACCCTCAATTCTAACCGGAAGAAAGCGAGAAGAAGCAGAGTAAGGATCGTCGGTGAGTCGAGGGTGAAAGCTTATCGGTCGTTAGGTGAAATCGATTTTCATGGGTACAAGACTTGCCACCCTCAAACCCTCCCCCAATTCGGGGGAACAGGTACCCTATTCTTCTTTTTATGTGTCGAGATAAATATTTGATGATTACCACCCTTAAAATAAAGTAAAAAAAATGTAAATAAAGAAAATGATAAATAAAATCAATATTTAAAAAATAGGTGAAAATAAAAAAATAAATACAAATTTAAAAAAAAACAAGGCTGCAAAGTAGAATTTTCCAAATTGCTTCCTCATTATTGTTGGATTTTTACAAATCTACCTCTAATAGGAAGCATGTTAATCTATTTTGACTTCCTTATAGAGGAAGCTTTGTAAAAATCCAACAATAATGAGGAAGCAATTTGCAAAGTTCTACTTTGCAGCCTTGTTTATATTGGCGAAAAGTGTTTGCAATTCCCTCCCATTTTTCGAAAACTGATTTGACCTCAGCTTAATGCGCAAGGACTACCTTAATCGAAATAACGAAAACGGAGTTTATCCTCCTCTTTTGTGTAAATTTTCATCTCGATTCGTCACGCCGTTCGAGAGTTATGAGCAATTCTATTTTGGGACAAGCGGTCATTATAAATTTAAAAAAATAAAAATTATATGTGAAGCAATGTGTAAAGTTCTACTTTGCATTCTTATTTCCATTGAGTACAAACTTTTGTCTCGCATTATCAACTTTTGCTGATGCTAGAGCGAAAATCGTTTTTTTTTTGTAAATTTCAAAATGTCGTAAAATCTGAACCGCTTTACCGATCATCGTCAAATTTGGTACGTGGCATAGTTGCATGTTCCTTTTCGTTTGTAAAACATTTTAGTTAAATTGGTGAAATTCGACGTGTTTGATTTTAAAAAATGATTTTTTTCGAAAAATTCAGAATATCTATAAAATCTGAACCGCTTTACCGATTTCGCCCAAATGCAATGCCAAACAACATTGAACGTATATTTATTTATAAACAACTATTTAGCAAAATCGTCTAATTTTTACAAAAATTAGAGCCACAACGCCCTTTTGCAAAAAATTAAAAGTACCATAAAATCAAAATGGCCGATTTTTTTTTTTCAAAAATCTCAATATTTAAAGCGGGGCAACTACTCCACTTGCATGCCAAATTTGAGCCATATCGGTCGAACGGTTACTGAGTAATAGTTCATCGAATTTTTAGAGCCCAGGACACACACACACACACATACATACGGACAGTTTTTCTAAACCACTTTTCTCGACGTTTTGGACAATTTAAGCATACTGGCATGAAAATCTCGAATAAAAAAATTTTCGTGAAAACAAAGCTTCCTCTATGAGGAAGCAAAATGAATAAAAAATGAAGAAGACGTTAAATAAAATAAATGCAGTATAATAATAATGAAAATGCTATCGTCGAGTACGTCGATATATCAGGATGGACGAAATTGTGGTATATTTATAAGTATCACCCTATGTAAAATAAAATGGTAAACGGATAGTTATTGATTTTGCTCAGTAACTGAAGACAAATCAGTCTGTTGGCACATTTCAACGAATTCGGTCTTGTATTTTAATAAACGTGTTTTTAATTAGAAAGTCACTCCGACTTTGAGTTTACATCTGACAAGTCACCGAATTGTGCGACATAAATATTTAAAAATATTTTATTGATTATTTTTTCAACTCCAATTTCGACCAATCAGAGCGCGGTATTCAACATCACGTGGTACAGCTAGGGTAAAATTATATCGATAATTTTTCGAAAATTTCCCGGCTCGGTTGCTAAGCGATAAACAATAATTTTTTTGACACTTGTAACCTCTGCGAATCTTTAAAACGTCAAGGTACTATTAACGGTCGTCAATATGAGTGAGTCAAAAAAGCGATTTGGTGATGAATCGCTTCAGAACATCGCTAAAAAAATAAAACAAAATGTCCCGGCAAATACAGAAAAGAGTAAAAAATCGATTTGGGCGCAATTCACTGCATTTTGTGCAGAGAGAAAATATGTGTTGGATGCAACATAGGTTTTTGTTCTGATTATGAAATTTCCTTGTCAGAATGATAATTTTTGTCTCATGGTGCAATTCCATTTGTCGCAATTTGAATAGAAAAAATAATCCCCCGAATACCACTCGAGCTTCGAAATTAATCTGATATTTCCCTCCAGGTTCCCTGCAAACAAATAAACTCGTCAAGTTTTCCAGAAAAATCACTCGCGCTACGCGCTCGTGATTTTTTAACCTGGAAAACTTGACTCGTTCATTTGTTTGCAACGAACCTGTCAGGAAATATCCGATAATTTCAAAGCTCTTGTGGTATTACAAGTGAAAATAAAAAAAAATAATTAAAAGATTTTATACAAATTTTAAAAATGTAAATAATTATTTATTAAAATTTATTTTCCCGATTTCTGATATCCAGACTTTTTAAATTTAATAAAAATTTTTTCGTCTCAGAAACCATTGGAAAAATTCTTTTCTGCATCTTGTGCAAAAATTTTGATCATTTTGAAAATTGTTTATTCAAAGGAGGATTTTGGAATAATTAATTTTTTTTTAAATGTTCGCCACAAGAAACTTTGAGAAATCGATATTTATGTGTACAACGACGTTCCTCCCTCGCCCTTCGAGTGCATATTTACCCTCTTTCGTCGTGAAGAAAAAAAAATAATAAGCCACAAGAAACTTTACGTATAAATAAATTAAAAAAATGTTTTCGTTAAACGAGGAAAGTTGGGCGGTTTCCTTGTGAATTCATAGTTCGTTGGGCCAATTAGATCGGAGCTCGGTCGCGATAACTCGGTTAATTGACCGCGGCGTTGTCTACAAGGCTTTGGTGCTGCGACGATGGCTAGAATGTAATTTTCAAGTACACGAAGCGCCCGAGCGATACACAAGCTTCGAATAGGTCGTAATCGTGTGGAAAATAAGAGGTGGGGTGCGTCACGACGTTGCTGTGTCTCGCACTTCTTACGGAGACACTCCAGCCTAATTACTGTCACTCCTTCTACTGGAGTGCTTTTGTTATTAGCGAGCCAGTCTTCTCAGTTTCTTGACAAACTTTGAACACGTAAAATTTAACAATTTACTCTGAGTTGTGAAAAAAAATCACCGAGTATTGTGGAAACATTATTTGGAAACACTTAAACCTTAATTTCATTTGTAACTACATGTTAAATGTCACAGCTTTGAAGATTTCTATTTTGATTTTTTTTTAGGCAAAAAGGTATTTTGTGTTTATAATTTCTTTTTGTAGATTATTAATTTGATCAGAGTTTTTCTTGTTTTATTGCTATTGCATTTTTTTAAGTGCATTTTCCATTAATTTGCAGAATTTAATTTTCTTGGCATTTCGAATTATTAAAATAGCTATTTGATCTCAATTACATGACTAATTGCTATCACTTCCTCAACTGGAGTGCTTTTGTTATTATCGAGCCACTCTTCTCAGTTTCTTGACAAACTTTGAACACGTAAAATTTAGCAACTTACTCTGAGTTGTAAAAAAAAAAAATCACCGAGTATTGTGGAAACATTATTTGGAAACCCTTAAACCTTAATTTCATTTCTAAGTACATGTTAAATGTCACAGCTTTGAAGATTTTTATTTTTATTTTTTTTTAGGCAAAAAAGTATTTTGTGTTTATAATTTCTTTTTGTAGATTATTAATTTGATCAGAGTTTTTCTTATTATATTGTTATTGCATTTTTTAAAGTGCATTTTCCATTAATTTGCCGAATTTAATTTTCTTGGCATTTCGAATTATCAAAATGGCTATTTGATCTCAATTACATGACTAATTGCTATTACTTCCTCTACTGGAGTGCTTTTGTTATTAGCGAGCCACTCTTCTCAGTTTCTTGACAAACTTTGAACACGTAAAATTTAGCAACTTACTCTGAGTTATGAAAAAGAAAAATCACAGAGAATTGTGGAAACATTATTTGGAAACACTTAAACTTTAATTTCATTTGTAACTACATGTTAAATGTCACAGCTTTGAAGATTTTTATTTTGATTTTTTTTTAGGCAAAAAAGTATTTTGTGTTTATAATTTCTATTTGTAGATTATTCATTTAATCAGAGTTTTTCTTGTTTTATTGCTATTGACTTTTTTTTAAAGTACATTTTCCATTAATTTGCAGAATTTAATTTTCTTGGCATTTCGAATTATCAAAATGGCTATTTGATCTCAATTACATGACTTATTGCTATCACTTCCTCTACTGGAGTGCTTTTGTTATTAGCGAGCCACTCTTCTCAGTTTCTTGACAAACTTTGAACACGTAAAATTTAGCAACTTACTCTGAGTTATGAAAAAGAAAAATCACAGAGAATTGGGGAAACATTATTTGGAAACACTTAAACCTTAATTTCATTTGTAACTACATGTTAAATGTCACAGCTTTGAAGATTTTTATTTTGATTTTTTTTTAGGCAAAAAAGGTATTTTGTGTTTATAATTTCTTTTTGTAGATTATTAATTTGATCAGAGTTTTTCTTATTATATTGTTATTGCATTTTTTAAAGTGCATTTTCCATTAATTTGCAGAATTAAATTTTCTTGGCATTTCGAATTATCAAAATGGCTATTTGATCTCAATTACATGACTAATTGCTATCATTTCCTCTACTGGAGTGCTTTTGTTATTAGCGAGCCACTCTTCTCAGATTCTTGGCAAACTTTGATCACGTAAAATTTAGCAACTTACCCTGAGTTATGAAAAAGAAAAATCACAGAGAATTGTGGAAACATTATTTGGAAACACTTAAACCTTAATTTCATTTGTAACTACATGTTAAATGTCACAGCTTTGAAGATTTCTATTTTGATTTTTTTTTAGGCGAAAAGTATTTTATGTTTATAATTTTCTTTGTAGATTTTTAACTTATTATTTTGTTCAGTTTTTATTAACATTATTATTATTATCGTTGTTGTTATTTTAATGCCAATTTTTTTTAACCATGTTTACTAATTTGTAGAATTTAATAATGTCATTTGAAATAACATTTAAAATAATTTCATTTTAATTACGTAAATTTGACACACGTTAAATTTAGCAACTGATGCTGAATTATGAAAAAAAAACATAGAATCGTGAAAAAAATTTTTTGGAAAAACTGAAACCTTAATTTAATTTGGAAGTACATGACAGCTTAAAAAATTATTAATTTGCAACTCGTTTTTTTACCTGATAACAGGTTTGTGCTAATTGTATGTTTTTATGACACTTTCCATTCTTTTAACCTTGAAAAATTGTGTAAGTTAACGATAATATTATCGCTGATCCTTTAAAAAAACAATGACAAAAACTTTTCTCTTCAAAAACTGACATTGCCATTAAATTTTATTTTAATTATTATTTGATTGTAATTATATATATAATTAATTATAATTAATTCAATTACATGACATTAGAGTTTCTCTACATTAACAACACATGTTAAAAAAAATTGCACTAATTTGACTGCCTTGACGCTTTTCACCTTTCTTAGGGGGATAAATAATATAAATAACAAATTATTACTAAGCGGCTTAAAATTCCGAACGTCTGATATTTTTTTTTTATCAAAATTAGCTGTCACTCATCATAATAGAATCAATATTATTGTTGATCCTTTTAAAAAAATGAAAAAAAAAAAACATTTTTTCCAAAAACAAACATTGCCATTCAATTTTATTTTCATTACGTGACCATTATAGTTTCTCTATATTAAAAACACATGTCTAACAAAAAATTGGACCTAATTTGACTGGTGTGAAGCTTTTCACCCTTCTTAAAGGGTTAAAAAATATAAATAACAAATTATTACTAAGCGGCTTAAAATTTCCTACGTCTGACACATTTTTCTTTTTTTTTTTTTCCTCTCAAATATTAGTCCTAGGTGCATAAATACAGGAGTTTAAAAAACGTCGCACAGTCTCGTGTGTAATGTTGGAAAAGAGTTGAACACTCGTTGAACTAATACAAACAGTCTATGTGTATACTAAAAGTCGTACTACAAAATCGTTGGCGGTCAGTGGGATCCGGTTCATCTGCTAGTTTCTCGATGAGCAAAAAGGAAAATCGTGCAGCAGTATAGTATATGTATGTGTGTATAGGATCTATGGGGATATACGAGTGAGAGCTGAGACCGCACGAGTCGGATAATTAGTGCGGTCGGTCCTAAACTTTCGTGGCGCAATTAGCAGTCCAACGGTGTGTAACGCACGCTGCCGGTGAGTTGGATAACGTAAAACATTTTCTCGAAACTCCTAGAGTCGTGTGCTCCGCTCGGCAACGAGCAATGGGACAAAAAACCGAGGGCTGGTGTCTCATCCACCAGCAGAAATATATATGGGATGTTTAATCTCAACAATCCAAAATCTTTATTCAGAATTCTGCATTTTTTTCTGGAGAAAAACATGAAATTTAAATATTAAGTTTTTCTCCAGAAAAAAACGAAAATGTTTTCTCCAGAAAAATATGAAAATGTTTCTCTCCAGAAAAATGTGAATATGTTTTTCTCCAAAAAAATGTGAATATATTTTTCTCCAGAAAAATGTGAAAATGTTTTTCTCCAGAAAAATATGAAAATGTTTTTCTCCAAAAAAATGTGAATATGTTTTTCTCCAAAAAAATGTGAATAGGTTTTTCTCCAGCAAAATGTGAAAATGTTTTTCTCCAGAAAAATGTGAATATGTTTTTCTCCAAAAAAATGTGAATATGTTTTTCTCCAGAAAAATGTGAAAATGTTTTTCTCCAGAAAAATGTGAAAATGTTTTTCTCCATAAAAATATGAAAATGTTTATCTCCAGAAAAATATGAAAATTTTTTCTCCAGAAAAATATGAAAATGTTTTTCTCCAGAAAAATGTGAATATGTTTTTCTCCAGAAAAATGTGAAAATGTTTTTCTCCAGAAAAATGTGAAAATGTTTTTCTCCAGAAAAATATGAAAATGTTTATCTCCAGAAAAATATGAAAATTTTTTCTCCAGAAAAATATGAAAATGTTTTTCTCCAGAAAAATGTGAATATGTTTTTCTCCAGAAAAATATGAATATGTTTTTCTCCAGGAAAATGTGAAAATGTTTTTCTCCAGGAAAATGTGAAAATGGTTTTCTCCAGGAAAATGTGAAAATGTTTTTCTCCAGAAAAATGTGAAAATGTTTTTCTCCAGGAAAATGTGAAAATGTTTTTCTCCAGGAAAATGTGAAAATGGTTTGCTCCCGGAAAATGTGAAAATGTTTTTCTCCAGAAAAATGTGAAAATGTTTTTCTCCAGAAAAATATGAGAATGATGTAAAAATGTGAGAATTTCTATGTTTTATCATTAATCTTTCATAATCAAACTAAATTTTTATGATAATACAGAATGGTAAACATTCATTAAAAACTAACTAATTAATTTTGTAGTTGCACTAAAAGTTTGACAATCTCACAAGGCGCACAATTTCATGTACACATTTTAGTCTATAAATCATTTTTTTCTCACTCGCCTTTACAAATATCAAATTTCCAAAAATAATATTTGTAAAATAATTTATTAACAACAAAACTTATTGAGAAAAAAATCTGAAAAAAATTGCAGACCTTTCTGTAAGTGAAACAAACTATATATAAAAATTTGATACATTATGGTTGGTACATTTTTGAGTTGTGTAAATATTCATGGAATGACCCGTATAATGGGTAGTATATTAGTGCAGAAACTGGCATAAGCGTTTTTACCATCATATGAGGCTTTGCTGTCTACCTTTGGTGGCCTTCGACCGCTCGTACGTCTGTCCACTCCCCGCGGCATACGTGCACCAGCATATTCGCGCGATTAATGCTAAATCCGTAAATACGAATGCAGGATACGTGCGGCCAGTGGTTGTGGCAACACAACGCTCGTGTTCCTCGAGCGGTGAGAAATTAAGGGGAAACGGTTGAGCAATTAAACTCCGCGTCGAGGGTTGTGCGCGATGTGAATTCCCAATGTTCGCGTTTGACATACGAGAACTCGCTGTAATAAAGTTATATACGCTCATAGTTATCCCACACAATGTCTGTCCATTGCTTGCCTGTACTACTTGCAGGGGTTGTGGCAAGACATTGTCAGACGCTCGTCTAATTCTGAACGGTTTTACATTACGCAATTGTAAAGTTACACCAGAATTTATTACGATGTATTTATTTATTTATTTATATGAAGTTGGTACACTAAGTTAATTATTTGTCGACTATATTTAATTTTTATTCCTTTCAATAAAATAGAGAATTTAAAAAAAAAATGTTTCTCTGATTTAGAAGCTTCGTAATTTTGAAAAATGTTTTATTTACCGATTTTTACTTTATTTTCTATATAGTTGAAAATTAACTACTATTGTTAAAATTCTTGGGAAATATTAAAATAAATTTGTGATTTTTTAAAAATTAAATAGATAAATATATGAATTTAAGCGTCTATATTTAATTTTTATTTTCACTCGAAATGAAAAGAAAAAAATCTAGATTTAGAGATAATGAAAATGCAAATAAAAATCGAAAAAATGACACTATTGTTGGGGTTTTGTTGAAAACATTAAATTTATACTTAAAGTAAATAACCGATTCGTGTTCGGCGAGGCAAAATATACCGACATAGTATCTAACGAAAACAAAAAAAAAATTCTACATTTTGTCAATGAATTCAGTTGACCGGTGCGGTGGTCTAGTGGTTAGTGTACTGACCTCTAGTCCAGAGCATCGGTAGGTCGCGGGTTCGAGTCCCAGTGCCGTCGATTTTCGTCAAAAATACAAATACGGGTGCGATGAAACTCCAGATGTAGACATGAGACCCACACAGGTGTTTCTACCTGTGGAGGTCACATGTATACAGCTGTGGTCCATGTTTACTTTCTCGACAAAACGTGACGTAGCTCTGGTGCCGGGAGGCGAACTCGAGACCGGCTATATCAGCATAGGTTTTCCGCAGTTTTCCTATGCCCATAGCAAAAATGCTATGGCGAATGCGATATAGAGGGGGAAGTCGGATGCGGCCGCATGGGGGCCTGGTTACTGATCCGGACCAGACCCCCAGCGGGGACTGGCTACTGACCCGGGCCGACCTTGTAATAGGCGTAATGCCTGCAGAAGGGGGAAATGCAACATTGAAGAAAAACTAATTCAGTGTTACGCCCGAGTAGAATTTCAGCTAAGGGGAATATCAGGCCCTAGCGTGGTAGACGGATTTAAATCTAAGGCCCCTGCCTGGCAACCTTATACGGGCCTTGCAGGAAACTAACGCAGCGCATGATCAGGGCCAGATTAAGTTTTCCAGATAAGGGCCGGATAGAGGCTGCCCTACTAAACCCCTACTTATAAAAACGGCAAATAAATTACAAAATAATTATCTGCGCTCATCGAATTCGATTTATTTTGCACTTTTTATTGGATATTCGATCTTATTTAGTTTTCAGTACATATTAATTGCTGAAAAAAACACATGTAAATTTATTTGATGTTGGTGGGAATCGAACCTTGTTCCTCTGGGTGACAGTTCTGCGCCTTAGCCCATTCGGCCATTGACATCTTAGAAAGTTTATATATTTATTGTCTATTTGAAGTATACTTAAGATGAAAACACGTCAGGACTGTACATCCATTTATTGTGATTACGACCGAAATATTCAAAATTCAAACATGATGGGGCGGTCACCCATCCAGGTACTGGCGTTTGACGGTCAGTATCTGGATAGATTTTAAAGTAATTCTAGCGGTACAGTCCCGTAAAACGTGAGTTTCAGCGAAAATTTCGCATACTTCTCGATGGGATAAAGATGTGAAAAAATTCAGCACATGCAAGGTGCTGAAAAGATTGATTTTGCATAATAATAATTTTTAAATGTTTTTAACGAATGCCGTATCTAGCCCTTACACGAACCTGATAATGTAAATTCACGGCATATTTTAAAAAAACTATGCCATACGAAGACCTTATGCGGATCTGACCAGGGAAAATAAAGGTAAATTGGACAAAATCTTGGTCCAAAAGCCACAGGAAGACCTTATGCAAAACGGATAAGGTCGATGAATGGCATACCTATATGATGTTACCGTATGTAAAGCCTGACATCGACCTGATGCGGTTGAAAGACGGCATTTTTAAGGTAGAGAATGCCATATCTCGGCCTTACATGGACCAGATCAGGTGAACTTACGACGACCCCTAAATAAGGTTACCACATAAGGTTAAGTATGGAATGGTCATATCTCAGGCTTACATGGACCTGAGCAGGTGAATTTACGGCGGCCCCAAATAAGGTTACCGTACCTAAACCTGATCTGGACCTCGTGTGACAGCAGGCATGCCTAATGAAATTTCTACTCGGGACTGGCTACTGATCCGGGCCGACCTTGTAATAGGCGTAATACCAGCAGACGGGGAAAATGCAACATTAAAGAAAAACTAATTCAGTGTTACCCCGAGTAGAATTTCAGCTAAGGGGAATATCAGGCCCTAGCGTGGTAGACGGATTTAAATCTAAGACCCCTGCCTGGCAACCTTATACGGGCCTTACAGGAAAGTAACACAGCGCATGATCAGAGCCAGATTAAGTTTTCCAGATAAGGGCCGGATAAAGGCTGCCCTACTATACCCCTACTTATAAAAACGGCAAATAAATTACAAAATAATTATCTGTGCTCATCGAATTCGATTTATTTTGCACTTTTTATTGGATATTCGAGCTTATTTAGTTTTCAGTACATATTAATTGCTGAAAAAAACACATGTAAATTTATTTGCCGTTGGTGGGAATCGAACCTTGTTCCTCTGGGTGACAGTTCTGCGCCTTAGCCCATTCGGCCATTGACATCTTAGAAAGTTTATATATTTATTGTCTATTTGAAGTATACTTAAAATGAAAACACGTCAGGACTGTACATCCATTTATTGTGATTACGACCGAAATATTCAAAATTCAAACATGATGGGGCGGTCACCCATCCAAGTACTGGCGTTTGACGGTCAGTATCTGGATAGATTTTAAAGTAATTCTAGCGGTACAGTCCCGTAAAACGTGAGTTTCAGCGAAAATTTCGAATACTTCTCGATGGGATAAAGATGTGAAAAAATTCAGCACACGCAAGGTGCTGAAAAGATTGATTTTGCATAATAATAATTTTTAAATGTTTTTAACGAATGCCGTATCTAGCCCTTACACGAACCTGATAATGTAAATTCACGGCATATTTAAAAAAAACTATGCCATACGAAGACCTTATGCGGATTTGACCAGGGAAAGTAAAGGTAAATTGGACAAAATCTTGGTCCAAATGCCACAGGAAGACCTTATGCAAAACGGATAAGGTCGATGAATGGCATCCCTATATGATGTTACCGTATGTAAAGCCTGACATCGACCTGATGCGGTAGAAAGACGGCATTTTTAAGGTAGAATGCCATATCTCGGCCTTACATGGACCAGATCAGGTGAACTTACGACGACCCCTAAATAAGGTTACCACATAAGGTTAAGTATCAATGGTCATATCTCAGGCTTACATGGACCTGAGCAGGTGAATTTACGGCGGCCCCAAATAAGGTTACCGTACCTAAACCTGATCTGGACCTCGTGTGACAGCAGGCATGCCTGATGAAATTTCTACTCGGGACTGGCTACTGATCCGGCCCGACCTTGTAATAGGCGTAATGCCTGCAGACGGGGGAAATGCAACATTAAAGAAAAACTAATTCAGTGTTACGCCCGAGTAGAATTTCAGCTAAAGGGAATATCAGGCCCTAGCGTGGTAGACGGATTTAAATCTAAGGCCCCTGCCTGGCAACCTTATACGGGCCTTACAGGAAAGTAACGCAGCGCATGATCAGGGCCAGATTAAGTTTTCCAGATAAGGGCCGGATAGAGGCTGCCCTACTATACCCCTACTTATAAAAACGGCAAATAAATTACAAAATAATTATCTGTGCTCATCGAATTCGATTTATTTTGCACTTTTTATTGGATATTCGAGCTTATTTAGTTTTCAGTACATATTAATTGCTGAAAAAAACACATGTAAATTTATTTGCCGTTGGTGGGAATCGAACCTTGATCCTCTCGGTGACAGTTCTGCGCCTTAGCCCACTCCGCCATTGACATCTTAGAAAGTTTATATATTTATTGTCTATTTGAAGTATACTTAAAATGAAAACACGTCAGGACTGTACATCCATTTATTGTGATTACGACCGAAATATAAAAAATTTAAACATGATGGGGCGGTCACCCATCCAGGTACTGGCGTTTGACGGTCAATACCTGGATAGATTTTAAAGTAATTCTAGCCGTACAGTCCCGTAAAATGTGAGTTTCAGCGAAAATTTCGAATACTTCTCGATGGGATAAAGATGTGAAAAAATTCAGGACACGCAAGGTGCTGAAAAGATTGATTTTGCATAACAATAATTTTTAAATGTTTTTAACGAATGCCGTATCTAACATTTACACGAACCTGATAATGTAAATTTACGGCATTTTTTTAAAAATCCATGCCATACGAAGACCGTATGCGGATCTGACCAGGGAAAGTAAAGGTAAATTGGACAAAATCTTGGTCCAAATGCCACAGGAAGACCTTATGCGAAACAGATAAGGTCGATGAATGGCATATCTATATGAGGTTACCATATGTAAAGCCTGACATGGGCCTGAACCGGTGGAAAGACGGCACTTTTAAGGTAGAATGCCATATCTCAGCCTTACATGGCCCTGAGCAGGTGAATTTACGGATGCCCCAAATAAGGTTACCGTACACGGAAAAAAAGGCTTGGTTGGAACAACCAAGTGCCTTGGTTATATATGCGCCAGACAATTAATTGGTTAGACCAACCAAGTTATTTGTTAGGCTACCAATTTCTTGGTTGGTCTAACCAAGTCACTTGGTTAGCTTACCAAGTGACTTGGTTAGTCAATTAATTGTCTGGCGCATATATAACCAAGGCACTTGGTTGTTCCAACCAAGCCTTTTTTCCGTGTAGCTAAAACTGATCTGGACCTCATGTGACAGCAGGCATGCCTGATGAAATTTCTACTCGGGTAGAAATTCCCGAGTAGAAATTCTGATACTGGCGCAACAAGGGAATTATCAGGTAGGCCGTAGTTCCTTATCAGGCAGTGTCAAGGCAACCGGATCGGGCCCGCTGCCAAAACGTAACGTTGGGGTTGATACGGCCATGATCAGGGAGACTGTTAAGGCCATGATCCGGGAACTGTTCAGGCCATAATCGGGGAAATTGCTCAGGCTATGATCAAGATACCCGTTGGAGCCGTGACCAGACTCGAGTAAGGTTCCTATCTGGAACTGTCCAGGCAGGAAATGCATAAATGAATTAAAACGCGTCTTATATTTTTGTTTTCTTTATTACCTTAAGCTTTTCAACTTAAAAAAACTTTCATATACACTGCATATTATTTTGCGAAAAACACAGAAAGCTGAGTTAAAGTGTGCCAAGATTGCTCGGACTTCTCGATTGTAATGTTACCTTAAAAAAACTCGGGAAATGAATAATAAAGAATCGGAACATAGATCTAGTAAGGGCCGCGTATGGTTTCCTGATCAAAATTGGTGCACAAAATGGCGATGGGTTTAATACGGAATGATAATACGTATCTAATCAGGACTTTGTACGGATTCCTGACCAAAATTGGCCCGCGAGATGCCGCTGGGATTAATAGGGCATGATAATGTATATCTAATCAGGGCCGCGTACGGCTTTCTGACCAAAGTATGCACACGAGATGGCGCTTGGGTATTATCAAGCACCTCTCTCCGCACAAAATCAGGTCCCTGTGAGGCATTCCACAGAAAGGCAAGCCTTAAGATTTCCCGATAACGACCTGACCAGTCCTCAGGCATCCGTGATAGAATTTCTACTCGGGGCGCGGGCGGTGACATTGTTAGATCTTTTAGGCTAGACGCGCGTTTTCATAAATCTCAAGGCGGTCCTCAAGGGGGAAAGCTAGCCGCTTGAGTAAACACATGCACTCCGCCGTTCAGTGGACGCGTGCAACGAGGTCAACGCATTATTAGTGGGTACGATGTGTAGTGCATATATAGTGTAGCTTCGGTTTCTTATTTTAAGTATTTCGTTTTAATATGCACGGAGAGAAAACTTTTGTTGCATCAACAAATCAGTTGCTAATATAGTGACAGCAAAGCCTTATTTGCTAGACCAACAAAAAGATTTGCTAGGCCAGCAAAATTATTTGTTAGGCCAGCAAATATATTTTCTAGGCCAACAAATAAAGTTTGCTGTCACTATGCTAACAAATGATTTTTATCCGTGTGTGAAAGATTACGTGAGACGTAACATCAGTTTTACTAAAAGGTACGGCCAGATCGAAATGACGAATTTTCGTTATTTTCTATTTTTCGGGTGTCCGAGGTAAAAAATAAATGGAAAAGGAAATGTATTAAAAAATTATCAATTTTCGCTTCTGCAACTTAAAAAATTTGTAAAAAATTAAAAACTCAATGAATTCTGAGATGCCATGCGGCATCTTAATGCTGTATTAAGTCCGAAAGATTAGTACAACTACTAGTTCGAAATTATAGCAATTTTAGTAACAATCTGCATTTTTGCAAAAATGTAAAAAAAAATCATATTTTTTTTTAGACGCCATTCAGATGTAATTTTGTTCAGTGATCACAAACTCGTTATTAATTCTACTGTTAAATTAAAAAATGTGATGAATGGATTTAAAAAGATTAATTTATTTTCAGATTTTCGTAATAATTTATTAAAATTTTCATAAAAATTCTTGTAAATTGATAATCTGCGAAAAATGTCCAACATATTCAATATTCAATAAATATATTGAATATACTCAATAAATGAATTTTCTGCAGTCGGTAGAAAAAAACTTAAACACCCGTGATGTCCTAGCGCTAAATTTAGTCTTAAATTTGGATAAACAAACAAATAGATTGACTGTAAAAGTAATGGCAAGCAAATCACTGAACCAAATGTTTGAATTGTGCTCGAAGTCTTTTTTTCTCGTCAATTGATACCTTTGTAGCAGAAAACCTTCGGCATTGGGTTGCATGTCTGGGTAAAGAGGTTAGTGGCCCTTTCTCCCTTCGTTTGGTACGCCCGATAGGCGATTTTCCAGTAACGTGCGCCCAGCGAGCAACGTCGCATAGCGGCGAGAGCCCGCAGCGCTTTCGAGCAGCAGCGCCAAGGGGTGGGAAAGCGAGTGGAACGGAGAGTGCGCGTCGTGGTGTAGCTCTCGATGCCATGAGTCGTACATAACCTATCCGTATATATACGGGGCATTCCAAGTAAACTCATGTTACGTCTTGGCATATTTTTGATTATTAAAAAATTAACTAACAAATAAATAATTTTGATTATTTTTCCCATCGGAATTTCGGCCAATAGAAACGACGCATTTGGCCTCATGTGGGGGAACCTAGGCGGTTTTATTTCGGATATTTTTCGGATACTTCCTAACAAATTGCTAAGCAATAAAAACAATTTCTGAACAACTTTTAACCTGACAATTATTCACATCTGTCAAACTTCTAACGAGAACTGGAACGTGATCTGAAGAATGAGCCGAAATTCTGATAGAAAAAATAATCCGACAAATACCCCTCGAGCTTCAAAATTAATCGTGTATTTCCCTCAAACTTCCCTGCATACAAACAATTGTGTCAAGTTTTGCAGAAAATTCCCTCGCGCAAGCGCTCGGGATTTTTTAACCTGCAAAACTTGACACTCTTGTTTGTATGCAATGAAGTTATCGGGAAATACCCGATAATTTTGAAGCTCTTGGGGTATTACTACTGAAAATTTATTGTTATTATTTTATTCAAAAAAAGTAAATAATAATAAGATTATTGAATACTGATTTTTCAAAAATGGCTTATTTACCGATTTTTTTTTTGTTAACAGTTACAAATCAACTAATATTGTTGAAATTTATGGAAAATATCAAAAATAATTTGTGAATTTGATTTTTTTTTAAATATAAATAGATAAAAACGTAAATTCTTATATTTTTTTGTATAAATAAAAAATATAGTCTAGATATTTACTAGACAATAATATAAATTCGGATTATTTGCGCGTCGTGATGTAGCTCTCGATG
Source organism: Ephialtes manifestator (assembly GCA_963970395.1). Lineage (NCBI taxonomy): Eukaryota > Metazoa > Arthropoda > Insecta > Hymenoptera > Ichneumonidae > Ephialtes > Ephialtes manifestator. The sequence goes on along the minus strand of OZ019978.1, from coordinate 17,229,884 downwards.
CCACGACTCGCACATAACCTATCCATATATACGGGGCATTCCAAGTAAACTCATGTTACGTCCGGGCATATCTTTTATTATTAAAAAATTAACTAACAAATAAATAATTTTGAAAAATTATTGTTATTATTTTATTCAATAAAAATAAATAATGATAAGATTATTGGATATTGATTTTTGAAAAATGGCTTATTTACCGATTTTTTTTTGTTAATAGTTACAAATCAACTAATATTGTTGAAATTTATGGAAAATATCAAAAATAATTTGTGAATTTGATTTTTTTCAAATATAAATAGATAAAAACGTAAATTCTTATATTTTTTTGTATAAATAAAAAATATAGTCTAGATATTTACGAGACAATAATATAAATTCGGATTATTTGCGCGTCGTGGTGTAGCTCTCGATGCCACGAGTCGTACATAACCTATGCATATATATATACGGGGCATTCCAGGTAAACTCATGTTACGTCCGGGCATATTTTTGATTATTAAAAAATTAACTAACAAATAAATAATTTTGAAAAATTATTGTTATTATTTTATTCAATAAAAATAAATAATAATAAGATTATTGAACATTAATTTTTTACAAATGGCTTATCCACCGATTTTTTTTTTGTTAATAATTACAAATCAACTGATATTTTTAAAATTTATGGCAAATATCAAAAATAATTTTTGAGTTTGTTCTTTTAAAATATAAATAGATAAAAACATAAATTCTTATATTTTTGTTATGAATTTAAGAAAATTCTTTTGATATTTACTAGACAATGATTTAAATCCAGATTATTCGCGCGTCGTGGTGTAGTTCTCGATGCTACGACTTGTATATAACTTATCCATATATACAATATATATAAGGAGTATTCCAAGCAAACTTGATAAACATTTGACCCTTTATATGTTTCATTTTACTTATTCCAATTGCACTGGTTTGTACGACCCCAAAAAACAACCAAAAATAAACTCAAATTGAAAAAATACATAGACGTCTAACTTTGTCAATGTTAAAACGGAAAGAAATTCTACATAACATAAAAAAATCACAAAAATATCTTTCTTTTTTGGGATCCTAAAAAGAAAAAGTACCCTTCGTCGTTATCTTTTTTTTCAACGGTTTCGCGGATTATATAAAAATTTAAGAATTTTTGTGTTTAATTTAAGGTAAAAAAAAAATCTTTTTTTTTTTGCATCCTAAAAAAAAAAAAAAAAAAAATTCTTTTTTTCGACGATTTCGATGAAAAAAAGTGTTAATACATCGTTTTATCACAGGTTTTATTCTGTATTTATTATATTTATATTTATCTATGATAGATAAACCCCTAAATTTAGAGAAAAAAAATCGGCTTGTATAAACGTTGTTAAAACAATGGAAAAATAATATGTAACAGAAAAATGTATACATTAACATTTCAATGCATACGGAAACTATATGTTCAATTTGAAAAAGAAAGTAGTGTTTTTTAAAAATATTTTTGATAATATAATTAATTAAATCACTCAATGGCCAGAAAAAAAATACTCTTAAGATGTGTAAGAAGAAATTATTCTCCATTTTACTGGGAATAAAACCGCTTATGCATCTATACACTATACACTAACTATACACTAACGCTTTTTTCATCAAAATCGTCGAATAAAATAAAATATCAAAGCGTACCACCTTGATTTTTTTGTTTTTGAAATAAATAAAAAAATTCGATTATTTTGTTATGGAACAGAGAAAAAAAAAAAAGGTATTGAAAAAAATGTGATTTATTTTTGGCCGTTTTTGGGGTTTTTATTACAAGCTAGTGAAATAGGAATAAACTCAATTAAAAACACGAGGGAGCAAACGTTTATCGAGTTGGCTTGGAATTCCCTATATATATATACAAGTCAGAGCGAGAGGAAAGATTTGTCGGAACGATATCGCAAATGTGAGACCGAGTATTGCGAAGAGAGGACGAGAAAGGAGGGATGGAGTTGTATATATGCCGAGGGTCGATGTGGAGTGAGGAACGAGCGCATATAGCACACACTAGACAACAGAGACAGAGAGGGATACGCAAGTCGAGGGTTTTCAGAAGCGAGTTTGGCAGGGAAGCGAGAGGGACGGAGGATATTCGCCAGGCACAAATACCCACAGACCTATATCGCAAAACCCGGATATAGCCCGGCGGCTCGACACAGAGAAATATACTATACGATATACGAGGCATTCTGTGTCACACTAAAAAAAAATCCTTTTTATTCTCTTGAAATTATTCCATAATTTCACAAATTATATGACTAATCAAAAAAACGTTCTAATAATTTTTTTCAATTTTTTTCTTTCACTGTTTTAAGAGATGCGAATTTTTGAAAAATAATTTATTTACCGATACTTCATTTTAAAAAATTTTTTTTTTTAGTTTCAAATTAACTGATATTGTTAAAATTTATGAAAAATATCGAATTTCGTGAACTTGCTCTTTCGAAATATAAATAGATAAAAACGTAAATTCTTATATTTTTAAATAAATAAAACGAAATAGTTTAGATATTTAGAAGACAATAATTTAAATCCAGGTTATTCGAAAAAAATTGCAAATATTTGAAAAATAATTTATTTACCGATTTTTTATTATTTTAATTAATTGTAATTTACTTAAACAGTTTAAAATTAAATGATATTGTTAAATTTTATGAAAAATCTCAGAATTAATTTGCGAATTTGCACTTTCGAAATATAAATAGATATAAACATAAATTCTTATATTTTTTGAATAAATAAAAAAAAAGATTATTGGAAAAGAATTGCAAATATTTGAAAAATAATATATTTACCGATTATTTTTTTAAAATTATTTCAAATTAACTAATATTGTTAAAATTTATAGAAAATATCAAAATTGATTTCGGAATTTGCTCTTTTAAAATGTAAATAGATAAAAACAAATTCTTATATTTTTAAATTAATAAATAAAATAGTTTAGATATTTACTACACAATAATTTAAATCCGGGTTGGAGAAAAATAATTGCGTGAGGGAAATAACGAAAAAATAAGGAGACTGAAAGAGAATGCCTTATATATATATGACGCTGGAGGCCTGATAGACTAGCACGCGGCTCGCTCTCGCGTTTCTCCCAACCCCTTTTGCCACGCGCCCACCGAACCTCGAATATTAGGGTGACAAATGGCAAACTGCCCTCCTGCCCCTCTCATATATACCTTATCGCACTATAGCGATACTTGTACACAGTATTTGCTGCCTATCTATATATATATATATAGATTTATATATGTATATATCTATATATTTCACAGATATTTATATGCAGTATATCTATATATACAAATATATATATATTTCTGTGCTTCATCGGTCGTTCTCGAGCTCCGCACTTTATAGAGTGCGGAGCGGGTGCCCCCTCCCCCTCCTCCCTCCCTCCATCGCCCAAAGCCAACTCTCGAAAAGTTTTTCTATATGACGCTTTATTTATTCTACACAAGCTTCATAAGCATTATATTCAACTCTGCTTTTTCTGCGCTCGATTTCGCGCCCGACGCGACTGCATTGGAACTTTTTGCCGAGTCACTTCGGGAATGCACAAACGAGAAACGTTCGACATGAACGATTTGTTCGGTTTGAATTGACCGGAAACTACGATTGTGATTATTTCGGGAAAAACATTGTTTTAAATTGATTACAAAAAAAAAAAAAAATTGGAGAAGATTATTAAAATAAATATTTACACACTGAAAGAAAAGACTAGTTGCCATAACCAAAAAATGAGTTGACTCAACCAATCATAATTCTATTTCCCTTACAACTCAAATGGTAGTGCCAGCGACTTGAATGGTAATACCGACGATTCGAATAGTAGTTCCAACTATTCGAGTGGTAGTCCCAACGCACGGAAATAAGGCTTGGTTGGAACAGCCAAGTGCTATGGTTATATATGCGCCAGACGATTAAATTGGTTAGACCAACCAAGTAATTTGTTAGGCTACCAATTTCTTGGTTGGTCTAACCAAGTCACTTGGTTAGCTTACCAATTTTTTGGTTGGTCTAACCAAGTCACTTGGTTAGCTTACCGATTTTTTGGTTGGTCTAACCAAGTGACTTGGTTAGCTTACCAATTTTTTGGTTGGTCTAACCAAGTCACTTGGTTAGCTTACCAATTTTTTGGTTGGCCTAACCAAGTCACTTGGTTAGCTTACCAATTTTTTGGTTGGTCAAACCAAGTCACTTGGTTAGCTTACCAATTTTTTGGTTGGTCTAACCAAGTCACTTGGTTAGCTTACCAATGTTTTGGTTGGTCTAACCAAGTCACTTGGTTAGCTTACCAATTTTTTGGTTGGTCTAACCAAGTAACTTGGTTAGCTTACCAATTTTTTGGTTGGTCTAACCAAGTCACTTGGTTAGCTTATCAATTTTTTGGTTTGTCTAACCAAGTCACTTGGTTAGCTTACCAATTTTTTGGTTGGTCTAACTAAGTCACTTGGTTAGCTTACCAATTTTTTGGTTGGTCTAACCAAGTCACTTCGTTAGCTTACCAATTTTTTGGTTGGTCTAACCAAGTCACTTGGTTAGCTTACCAATTTTTTGGTTGGTCTAACCAAGTCACTTGGTTAGCTTACCAATTTTTTGGTTGGTCTAACCAAGTCACTTGGTTAGTCCAACCAAGAAATTGGTAGCCTAACAAATTACTTGGTTGATCGAACCAATTAATCGGGGCGCATATATAATCATAGCACTTGGTTGCTTCAACCAAGCCTTTCTTTCCGTGCGATTGGATTGGTTAACCTCACTAATCCCGCGAGAACTAATCGTGAATAGTTGAGGTTACTATTCGATATGGTTGAAGCAACTAATTTTTGAGACATTGTCTACAGCAAATGGGAAACGTTGTTGTCACAATCAAACTTTTTTTTCCGTGCACTATGTATAAGCTTGTTGACAAAGCAACGGCGATTTGTTGTTGATGTAAAAACAAGAAGAGAAACAAGAGAGTGGTTAACGTTCCAGAAGCGAACGGACGTGTGTCAAAGAGGCACCGAAATAAACGTTTAATTTTCTTTAAATAAGTAAAGAGTTTATTCATTTACAAGTTTAAAAGGAATCTGGACGAGTCTCAGCTATCAGAGATTGCGACAAATGTACAATTTTTGGTTATTTATTATTTGGCAATAATAAATTGGTGGGTTAATATTTTGTATTTATTTATATTTATTTAGACACCATAAATATTTATTTTGGTCCGACAAACACGAATTTGCTATTCATTTTTCTGAGTAATAAATTTTTTTTTATGAATCAATTCAAAATGATTATTTTATTTTCGATTTTTCGTTGTCATTCATTAGAATTTTCCATACAGACAAAAATAAATTGGTGTGTTATCATTTTTTATTTATTTTTTAGTAATTGAAAAAAGTATTGGAAAATTATTATTCAATAACGTAGGAATTGATTTCGAGAAATACTCTGATTTGATGGATCATAATTGTTTTCGACTGTACAAATACATAAATATACGAAAACATGTTTTTATTGAATAACAAATAATTTGATAAATCAACTATTTTTGTACCGTGATGGTAATATTGTTTCGTCTTTTATTGATTTTTTGTCGGTCTTGCTATTTTTACGTTCCGCGGCTAATTATGTATCGCGTCGTGAATCGGTATAAGCCGCCGCTGTTTGTTTTATTTATTAATGCACATCTATTTATAAATCTACTCTTTTATTGTATTATTTCGGCGTGACCTTCTGCCTTTAATTATAATTGTTTTCAAGTCTTCTAGACTTCTAATAATAATATCAGATTTTTATTCATGTTTTTTAACTTTTTTAAATGTACTTCCTGTAGATAAGAGTTGTAAGAGCCGATAACTTTTTTGAATTAAATAAGAATTCAATGGTTTATCACGTGTAACGAAATTTTTTTTTTTTTTACTTTAATGCATTAATATTATGACAAATTACACTGTTAAAAAAAATGAAATTTACGAAACAAATATTGGAAAATACTATTCAAGTGTATATTAAGTTCACAAACTTTGTGTAGTAAATGAGAATTAACATACATTGTGTTGTAAATTTCCAAATAACCCGTAATTTTACTATACGTATAGTAAATTTACAACACACGGCGGTAATTTTGGTATCGGTATAGTAACATTACAACACACAGCTTAGAATCTTTAAACAAATATTTAGAGGTCGCGCAATTAATGTTTATACTGAAAAATTATTTTTTCACAAAATTATTATTTTCCCACTTAAATTCTTTAAGCTTTCCAAAGTTTTTTTTTCATGCGTTATATCCAATAGGATCATTTGCATTGTGAATAATTTCAACAATTGCATTGAAAAAGTAAGAACGCCCTTTGTGAATTCAAGTTTCAGTATTTTAGAAATACAATATGACGTTGGTGTTCACAAATCTTCTCGAGTATAGTCATAAATTAATGACAATTTTTTTGTAATTTCTGCACGGAACTTAAACTTTACAAAAAAACAGTGGTTGAAATATGTTATACTTTTAGTGAAATGTATGAACGCAATTTTTTGTATTCGTCTTCTGCTACTGTAATAGAAGTTGATATTACGCTGTTGAAAATATCAATAATAGTAAAAAATTAATATCTGTCGATAGGCGCAGGATTTATGAAGTTTACATGTAACATTGATGTGGATATTAAAATCAATAAAAAGACGATTATGAGTAGGGTGCGTTATGCATTATGTTCACTTGAAAATATTTCCGTACACACTTCGCGCTCTAACTGCAATCAATTGAACATTTTAATATGTCAATGATAAGTACGATTAAGAGAATAATAGTTGTATAACTCTTATACCGTTTTATATCCAAAACTACTAAGTCGTTGATAGCGTAGTTAACCAAATTGCCCGACTTTATAAAAACGTAACTTTCACATTAAGATACAAAAAATGGTTATTCTAGGTAATAATGAATCAGAATAGTCGTATGAAAAAATAACAACCGCAAACATTTTCGTAACTTATCTTATTGTAGAGAAAACTTATTCTAAAGCTTCAGAAGTGCAAATGTACCAGTCATCGACATGCTAAAGTTATAGTTGGTCCAGTAATCGACCGTTATATGTCCTAGTAATCGACACGTTAAGAAAAGTCACAAATTAAGACGTCAATAACTGTCATTGTAGGTTATAAAGAATCAGTATAATCTTGTCAACAAATAGAACGCTTAACTTTTGGTCTACCTTATCTTCTTGTAATAAAAAATTAACATAAAACTTGAGGTGTGCAAATGTCCCAGTCATGGACATACTAAAGTCACGGTTTGCCCAGTAATCGACCCATGACATGACATGACCCAGTCATGGACATATGCATGGTCCAGTTATCGACATGATTTATTTTGCTGCTTAATTATTTATAGAGAGCCCAATACCCCTGTCCATAACTACTCCTCGTACAGTTCGATCGATGAATGAATTGTTACATTATTTTTTATCATCTAATTCATAAAAACAATACGCGATTTACACTAATTTTCTATCCACAATTTTGTCCTAGTGATCGACGGTAGGTCGATTACCCGGACATTTATGTGTTTTTCTGAACCAGTTATCGACCTCCGCGATTTTTTGCACAAACAACAATTTTACGATAAAATCATATTCATTTAGTAATACCAGATTCTTCATATGTAATATCAAATTAAACTTACTCAGCCAAAGTCTTCGTGCATCGCAGAATTTAACTAAATGTCACCAGACGCACCTTAACCTCTATATCAAGGATTTCGACGAAATCACGCTCGGCTCGGTCACTGCAAGTTTACGATTTTCTTATTATCACTGTTGTGATTTTACAAGCCTCAAATTTTCATATAATATTGTACATAAATCGGAGGAAGTGTTGTTAATTTATTTAAGCGTCGAAAAGCACTCACAGTCTTATTTATCGCTCTTTTACCACAGACTGGTCGATTACTGGGACATTTACCTTAGGTCGTAGGTTCAAACCTCGGGGGAGGCGAAAAATTTTCTTTGGCGAAAACCAATAGCCAATGATTTCTAATGACATAATATGTCTGAAAAAACAATGCCCGAGTAATAATTATATTTTTTTAAATTGTTTTTAAGCCCATTTTAAATTTACAACACAAATGTTGTAAATTTACAACACATGTGTATGAAGTTTTTTTACCAAAACCGTTTATGAAATTTCAACTGCGACGTTGAGTTTTACAAAACAGATGTGTTGTAAAATTACAATACAGGAACGATAAATTTGAAATACCAGTGTTGTAAAATTCAACGTCGCAGTTGAAATTTCATAAACGGTTTTGGTAAAAAAAACTTCAAACACATGTGTTGTAAATATACAACAAATTTTTTTAACAGCGTATTTTCAAAAAACATTAAAGAAGAATTGTTTCATAAGTTATCGTTAAAAATTGATAAAACAGTGCTTTTATTAGATGTAATTTGATTGGAACAAAAGTAGCTCGATGTTGCTAAATTAGAGTGACATGTCTTTCTTATAATCGTTTCCGAGCTCGATATCATTGCTACGTGTTTTTTGTCGAGTCACTACATGTATATAGACACAAGACACATTTCCGATACGATCTTTTTATTCATTCCAAATGTTATGCCGATTATATAGATATTTTAACACAAATCACATTTACAGGTTAATGAAAAAGAAAAATTTATTGTTTGTTTACTCTAGTAACAAGAAATCACAAATGCAAAGTCTTTACAGTATTAAAAATAATGTAATATTTATGTGACGGAAAATATATTGCACAATTTCCATATATTTATCTCTTTTTCTTACGCAACTAATTATTCGTATTAAAAAGCCATAAAATATTTTTACAGAAATCACATTTACGCGTTAATGGAAAAAAAATTAATAGTTTGTTTACTCTAGCAATAAAAAAGCTCAAAGGTTAATTCTTTACAGAATCTTAAAAATAATGTAATGTTTATGCCACGGCGAATATATTACACAATTCCCATATATGTTTCTCTTTCCATTATGCAACTAATTATTCACATTAAAAAACGACGAAAAAAAAAGTTTGTTATTAAGCGATAAAAAATCATTAATCAAAACTTGTCACAAAATCGAACTTCTAAAAATAATGTAAAATTAATGCCACAAAAATAAATTCCACAATTCTCGTTTATTTCTCTTCCATTCGTTCGTAATTATTCCTCGTAAAAAGGCGAATGTAAAATACCCTTCGAAATCGTATAATTCAGGCGAACCATATATATTCTCTTCTCTTTCCTTTACGCAGATAATTATTCACATTAAAAAAATGACGAAAAGAAAAGTTTGTTATTGAGCAATAAAAAATCGTAAATCAAAACTAGTCACAAGATCTAACTTCTAAAAATGATGTAAAATTAATGCCACAAAAATAAATTCCACAATTCCCGTTTATTTCACATCCATCCATTGGTAATTATTCCTCGTAAAAAGGCGAATGTAAAATACCCGTCGAACTGGTATAATCCAGGCGATAAATTTCCGATCTGATGCTGGACAAACACTATTTCTAGGCAAATTTTTTCCGGTGCATTTGCGCCGCTGTGCGGTGAAAAGTCGAAGGAGAGATGCACGACGACGCCGTTTCGCACTTTGAGGCGCGGCACCGATTGTATATAACCTAGTCGTTCTTGGCTTTATTAACGCAGTACGATCGAGAGTGCTGGATGGCGCAAACGGGAATCGAAGAGGAAATGGAGAATAAATTTTGTTCTCAGGTACATACACACACTTTTATATGTATATATATACACACAGAGTATATAGGAAATCACTAGCACGTTGGCAAAATCCCATGCCGATTGTAAAGCCGAGCCTCGTGGTGTACACACAGCAGAGACGCAGTAGCAGAGAGCGTCGACCCATCCTCTGCATATAACCCGTAGCGTCGCATAGGTATTTCCATTTTATCGGGCCCCCGATATCTAACATAGGATTTCCCATCACAATATTCCTCTGCCTTCTTTCCCCACTGTTCCATTTCACCTTTCGCTCGTAGAATTGTACGTGTGCCTCTCACATGTTCTTTCATATGTATATATATATATATATATGTATATGTAGATGGAGAGCGTGTCGAGCCTTTTTTATTCATTTATTTCTCTCTGCCTGTCGACCCTCGCTATCCTTGACGATTCGAGTGACAGAAATCCGACGGGAGAATTTCGAGGATTGTTGTCACCGTCAATATGTACAACCGTGCATATATAGCGTATCACACGTTTCGGTATATAATGGCTGTATTCAGAGTGATCGTGAGACAGGAGGTCGATGAATATGAACCTTTTTGGGGTTGGTGATGTCGACGGTTCCGTAATGTCTCTGTCACGTGACATGTAGATTTTTTTAAAGAGTGGTATTGAGGTTATCTGATTATTTGGTGTTTTATTTAGAACGCGATATATATCGGTACTTGTTTTGTTTTTACTTCAGGTATATTGATCGGATGATTATACAAAATTGGTGAATTATTGTTGTTAAAAAATTGTAAAGTTTAAAAAATTATTTTATTGTTAATTATTTTTAATTAATAAATTAAAAGAATGTGGAGATTTCATAATTTTATATAGAAGTTTAGTGTTTATTGACAATACGCAAATTGTGCCTTATCGCAGTTACGGTATTTGGCCGCTAGGTGGCTAAACGTCAAGGCGTTTCTCGCAAGCGAAATGTTACTGCCGTTGATATAGAGGTAATAAACTTGATTCAAACGGGATTATTTATATCGTGCATCTTCAGTATTCTGGTAAATGTATAAAAATCGTTGATTTAGTATACCGGTCATTTGGTGCAATAATTAAATGTTGAAAAACTGCATTTGTGTATATCATTAAAACGAAAAAGTATCAGATGCTGGTTAGACATTACGCATGGTGTTTAATTAAAATAAAAGTTAACTTATCGTATAGATGAATAAATAATCTAATTTTTTTTAAAATAATGTTACCCAAAATATATAAATACGTTCTTTAATTAATTTCTTTAATGAATATTCACAAAACCCTGAAAATACTACAAACCGATTCCGCACATATTGGGAGTTGTCTCTCTATATTATAAAAAGTTCCATTTCAAAATGGTTCTATAAGTTGGGCCATGGGCGCCTCATGCCCATTCCATGGGCCCTAAAAATCATATTTTCCTATTCTCTCTTATCTGAGAAATAGTGGGGGATCTTTGTCTAAAAATTTGGTGGTGTTTTTATATTGGAATACATCGCAACGCGAGTTGGCCATTGTTGCCTTTTTATTCGTCATGCAATTAGTCGGCGGTGTTGTCAGACACACTGCACTAAGTTCATGCATTGAAATGTTTTGTTTATGTCAAACGTAAAAATGTATATAAAGGGGCTCGGGCGTTTAAGCTTAAGCACCCGTGTCCGCTTAATCCTAGTGTCAATATTAAAAGGGGAAGCGCTCGATAAGAGGCGGTACAATTCTTGGAATCATAACACCGCCCTTGTCCAAATTAGACCATCTTGTACATAATAAATAAAAATAAAACTGTAAAAAGTGATATTTTCCACCAGAATTGAAGTCTTTTTCCTGCCACTGTACTGAGAAAAGAGTTCATTCACTACAACAAAATATATTTAGTTGAGCTGTTTCTTAAAATATTTGTTAACAGTTATGATAATTTATTAACAGCAAATAAAAATGAGTGTTCTCATAACAAAGTCTCTTTCTGACGGCATTTCTGTCAAATTGAACGATTTGATTATGCAATTTTTTTGACACAAGTCGTTAGATATTTGTTATAAATAAAGAAAGATTTGGGACATCAAGATTAAAGATAGTCGGAACAACTTCGGATTTGTTAATAGTTAACAAATCTATATTTGAGTCAAGTACCGTCTGTTTGGCGTTACTGTTATGTTTCTTTACAACCGTCGACCCTCAGAGGATGAGTTCGTTCTCGACACAATCACGCCCCAGTCGTAGTTTGGCAGTGCGTCCGAAACAGTGCATAAGATGGACGATCTCCTCATTTCGTGGAGCTTGCACGACGAATTGGAAAAAGCCTTCGAACGCAACTACAGAAATAATGTACTTAAAAAGAGGTTACGAGCATATACAAGTAAGAAAGTTTAACGATGCCAAGTTACAATTGCAGCTTACATATCGTCTTTTGAGCGAGATAGGGATTGCGATCGATGTCGGACGTATCATCGGAGGACTACTAACCGAAAACGTCGAGTATATCAATTTGCATGTTATTGACTCCCCAAGTTTCGAAGTAACACCGGGCTTCGAGTAAACGGTATTACGCATAAATCAAAATGTAATCTTTACATATGAAACAATGATAGAAATGACTTTGTTTATGTAATTGTAACCGGCGTTTACATTGTTATAACGGAATCACAAAAATATTTATTTATTTATAAGGAATGCATAATGATAGGGTATAATAACTATTTAAAATGTATAATAATTATATTTCTCATTAAATATACGTTTATTTGTTTGTAGTTTTACCTTTACTTGAACTCATTCGATCGGACAGCACATCTAAATAAATGTACCGTTCTGTCAAGCTATGCATTAATTGATTCAAATTATTATAATGGTAGCTGTTAATAAGTATTGTTTAAATTAAAAGCCAATGCAATATTGAGTCAACTTAATATTCTGTGAACACCAATAAAGGAAATATTCATTCAAATATAAATTTATTAACTATTAAGAAATCATTATTTGGGCCAATTTAGGACTTCAAATATACGTTTATTAATTGTTAATAAATCATTATTGGTGGCAATTGAAAGGGTCAAATAAGCGATTTGTTAATTATAACAAAATATTCGTTTCGTCATATTTAACACTATGATTTGTTAATAGTTAACAAATCTTAGTAAGGTAAATGTCCCAGTAATCGACCAGTCTGGTAAAAGAGCGATAAATAATACTGAGTGCTTTTCGACGCTTAAATAAATTAACAACACTTCCTCCGATTTATGTAAAATATTATATGAAAATTTGAGGCTTGTAAAATCACAACAGTGATAATAAGAAAATCGTAAACTTGCAGTGACCGAGCCGAGCGTGATTTCGTCGAAATCCTTGATATAGAGGTTAAGGTGCGTCTCGTGACATTTATTTAAATTCTGCGATGCACGAAGACTTTGGCTGAGTGAGTTTAATTTGATATTACATATGAAGAATCTGGTATTACTAAATGAATATGATTTTATCGTAAAATTGTTGTTTGTGCAAAAAATCGCGGAGGTCGATAACTGGTTCAGAAAAACACATAAATGTCCGAGTAATCGACCTACTGTCAATCACTAGGACAAAATTGTGGATAGAAAATTAGTGTAAATCGCGTACTGTTTTTATGAATTAGATGATAAAAAATAATGTAACAATTCATTCATCGATCGAACTGTTCGAGGAGTAGTTATGGACAGGGGTATGGGGCTCTCTATGAATAATTAAGCAGCAAAATAAATCATGTCGATAACTGGGCCATGCATATGTCCATGACTGGGTCATGTCATGTCATGGGTCGATTACTGGGCAAACCGTGACTTTAGTATGTCCATGACTGGGACATTTGCACACCTCAAGTTTTATGTTAATTTTTTATTACAAGAAGATAAGGTAGACCAAAAGTTAAGCGTTCTATTTGTTGACAAGATTATACTGATTCTTTATAACCTAAAATGACAGTTATTGACGTCTTAATTTGAGACTTTTCTTAACGTGTCGATTACTAGGCATATAACGGTCGACTACTGGTCCAACTATAACTTTAGTATGTCGATGACTGGTACATTTGCACTTCTGAAGCTTTAGAATAAGTTTTCTCTACAATAAGATAAGTTACGTAAATTTTTGGGGTTGTTATTTTTTCATACGACTATTCTGATCCATTATTACCTAGAATGATCATTTTTTGTATCTTAATATGAAAGTTACGTTTTCATAAAGTCGGACAATTTGGTTAACGTGTCGATCACTGGGACATTTACCTTACCCACAAATAAACTCTTTTCTCAATGTGTTGCCAATTGGGATTAGGGTGACATAAAAATAAGCCATCAATAAAATATATTTGTAAAGCTAAATCTATTGAAGTGCTTCCTAATAAACCGCTAGTTAACTCATAATCTTGGTACCTATTCTGTTATCTTCCGCTACCTGTTCGATGTGAAGATATCGACACGAGGGAACCACCGCATCATGTTATAGGATCAACAGCCTACAGGTATTGCCCGTCCATCCTATTTGTTAAGCGAGATCTTCATCCCTGCTGTAAAGGGTTGCCAAGCCTTGACGCAAAAGCGAGACCGACCGTGTTTGTCAAGCCAATACCCGGATTTAGACGTAACATCCCAGGGGCTCGACTTGCAAAGTGCAGAGGGGACTCCACCCCTCTATAATTTCATAAAATTATCAACTACTAAAATTAGAGTGAACTAAGCAAATGTTGCTGAAGCTGGATAATGTCTGCCAACATTTCCAAAACTTCTGCCCAAATTTCTAATGACACTTTGTTACCGTAACACAGTTAATATTTACACAATGACTTGCAGAAGTTTGTTGGATACATTTAACACCTGCCAACAAGATTCAAAAGCCACGAAGCTTATCCGACATAAATAATATCCATAGGCCACGTGCTAACCTCCCTAATCTTAAATCGCTTTGTTAGCAGCGCCAACAGCGGCAAAACCACCAACTACCATCACATGAACAAAGCTTTTTCCTTCAGTCGATTTTCACTCCCTAACCAAACACCGCTTAAGGAACCGCGTCACATTTTACACACGCAACTCTCAAATCGATTACTAAAAAAAATATCGAAAACCTTTATAGCTTTACAGTAAATATTTGACGGAATAACATCTGGTGTGTGAAATCGTTTAATTTGACAGAACATAAATTATCGCTTTGTGTACGTTATAATCGTATAGGCAGGAAACTTACTGATACGCAGCAACAGCTGTAGTCCAATTCACGGGATACACTTTAGTTCCAAACATGGTCAGACGACAGAGGCGTCAAGACGCCGGAGAGTCACGGGACTCTTGATGTTTAGCCCCCCCTCTTTTCCCCCCGCTTATGTGATGATTTCCTTCACACGACTATCATGCTAACACGACTAACGGTCTCTTTACTACTGTTCCAATGATACAATACAGATGGTAGTCGACTTCGTCAACGTCGTTTGGCGTCACAAACGCGCACCTGATTACTGGCCGAGCGCGTGGACACCGAGCTACCGGCTCGCAATGATTCATGGCACATTCGCCGGCCGTTGAAAAAGTTTCCACGGGCATAAATCATTCGGCAGTTCTATATGTGCAGCCCTGGAAGCGGTCACACTTTTACCCTCATCCGCTCGATTCAACCGAGAGCTATGCCCCCCTGTTGACAGCAAAATGCACTGCATTACACTCGACGGTCAACCGCAATGTCGACTGTGCTTCACTGAAAATCGATTCCATAAAGCTTTAGACTCTGGCAACCTTGAAGACGGTTTAATGGGGTTGATAACCATAACCTACCATTTAAATATCAATAATAATTGTACCAGGGTTTTGAACATTATTGGAGCTTATGTAATTCGATTATTCGCATAGAGGATTTCATCTATTACAGGGTTAAAATGTAACAACAAAAGTTAAGCGTCAATAGGTTCATTCCAAACCATCACGTCAATTTTTCTCTAGTTTGCAAGCATAATAATGGAAATTCTGTGAAATTTTGGGAAAAATCGGAATGGTGTGTCTCGACGAAAAAAAATATTATTTTTTTCAGCACCTATGGAATTTTTGTTATTAAAAAGTACATTCAAAAACTTAAATTTTATACAGGAACAATATTTTCGTGCTATCAGCAATTTTGAATATACAGCAAATTGAAAAAAAATAAAAAAATTTATTTTGTTTTGTTGGCCAAAATTAAATTTTGGCCAACCTTAGGTGCTAAAATTCTGAAATAATTTATGGATATTCGTGATATTCTAAACAACTTTTGAAAAAATTATGAACATTTTTTGCGACCATACTCAATATGGGTAGCCCACTTAGTATGGAATGACCCAATATTTTGAAACTTTTCGGTTGTTTAAGCAATTCCAAGGATAACTTGTCAATTTATTTCTTCACTCTGCCATTTTTTAAATTTTCGGAATACGAATTTACAATACCAACACAATATGACTCTGATAATGTCTGAGAAAAATTACCACTCGTCAGCTTGAATAATTTTCACAGATTTTCTGAAATTTTATAATGTATGTCAAATAATTCTGCCATTTTTACCCAATTTCTTTAGAATTTATAATTTATTAATTTAAAACTATTTAAGAATTTTTTAGAGCACTGAATATTCAAAAACAGATATATTATATATCCGTTTTTATTTTTTAATTTAAATTAAAGTAAATTTTAATAAAATATGAACATATTTTTTTTTAAATAAAAAATAAAGAAGCTTAAGATTTTTTTTGTAGTCTTCAGGTTACAAATATCTTTAAGTTAATTTTCTTAAAAAAATACTGATTTCTTTCTAACCTTGCAATCTGCAATATTTTGACAAATAAAAATTAGAAGGCCTATGCAAGTGTTTACTAATTTTTTATGAAAATCTAAATCAGTTCAACTTTCGAGGAATACACTCAGAAAAGTAGAAAATTAAAGTCATCTTGAATTTAATCTTAAATGTTCTTCAAGTGTGAATTCTAGGTTGAAAAATATTCAAATTTTTCTTCTGAGGAAACTGCAGTAATGGCCACGGATCAGTATCGCACTCGTGATAATCCTCCACGAGCTTCCACGTTTAATCCTGTGTTTATGGTCAGCGGTTGGTTGCACAGAGACCGATTAATCAAAAGCTATTGCAGCCCTCAGTTAACATGGAACGTGGACTATCATAGCATAGATTATTGCTTAACTAGTCGCGTATATCAATGCCTCTTCCGATTCTCATAGATCTGAATCTTATCAGTATGTACAATGATGTTTGATGCGCCTAATATTGAATTTTAGATTAGGCTGATATGACAATTTATGATCTTAAGATAAATATAGAATAGAAGAAATAATTACCGATTAAATGAAATTCTATTAAGTAGTTATTCGTGTCTGATCAAACACACATTATATCTACTGGAAAATAACATTTGCCTAGTTAAATTACTCTAAATTAATTAACTTCCAATAACTTTCCACAAAGTTTTCCCAAATGTCATGCAGATCATTTGTTTAAATATTTTTTTTTGTCTCAATCAATTGAATTTAATTCAATCAAACAATTTAAAGTTTTAATATAGTGACAAACTTAATTATTGAATACATAACTGATTGTTGTTTTCTCATGAAGGAATTAAAAAAAACTTGGTCGTTTGTTATTTTAGAATTTGAAGATCCAACTTCCGGTTGGAAGATTCTCATTGAATTTTTTTATGATACAAAAAAAATGCCACTGTGTAAAAATTGAAGCAAGTTTGTCGATAAACAAGTGAGAAAGATTGAAAAACCTACTGCACAGAATAAAGTTTTAGCGCTACGCACATGCCATTTTCTTCGTGATGCCACTTCTTCTTTACCTCATTCTCGTCTGTAATATACTGACGTATATGCAGCTAACGCGATAACCGATTTTACAGCGTCTAGTCATACCCCTTAACCCGTCGCCCTTTCATCTATATGAATAATAAGAATCGATGAAGAATCGTGAAGAGAGCTCGCCTGGCAGATCCTTCCCTCCGCACTATAGGACTACATTATATCGAGCTCCGCTGCAGTAGTCTTCGCCTTATTGAATTCTGCATAGAATATGAACTCCCCGGAACTCTGGGAACGAATGAATGAATATAAATAGTCGATAGTACGGAAAAAGAATGAATGAATATGAATCCACTGAAAAATCGACGGAATATAAATCCAGAAGCTAACATGATTGGAGCGACTCAAACCAGTGCGTAGCAGTTCGAACTTATTTCAAACGTATATATTAGTGTTATTTCGTAATAATAATTTTGAAGTTAGTATGGGGAGAATTAATGTATATTAACTCACTGAACAATCGATGGAATATACATCCAGAAGCTAAAATGATTGGAGTAGTGCAATTCAAACCAGTTCGTAGACGTTCGAACTCATTTCAAACGTATATATTAGTGTTATTTTGTAATAATAATTGTAGAGATAGTATGGAGAGAATGTATATTAACTCACTGAAAAATCGACTGAATATAAATCTAGAAGCTAAGATGATTGGAGCAGAGCAGTTCGTACCAGTGCGAAGTAGTCCAGGCTCGTCCCAAACTTTTATATGAACGTTATTTCCTTATAATAATTTTGAAGACGGTATGAGAAAAGAGTGGATGAATATGAATACAAAAGGTAACAGGATTGAAGTGGGGCGATCTGAACCAGTGCGTAATAGTCCGGACTCATCCCAAACCTCTACAAATTTTCGACAAACTACTATTAATTTTAGAGATAGTATGAACAGAGAATGGATCAACATAAATTCACTGGAAAATCGACTAGACATGAATTCAGAAGCTAACATGATTAGAACGGACCGATCCAAACCAGTGCGAACCAGTCCAGGGTCATCACAAACTTCTACGTTAACGTTATTATCTTATAATAATTATGAAGATGGTATGAGAAAAAAAATGCATGATTATGAATTCCGAAGGCAACAAGTTTTTTGTGAAGCGCCCCGAATCAGTGCGTAGCAGTCCAGGCTCATCCAAAACCTCTAAATCATCCTCATTTCGTTATAATAATTTTAAAGATAGTAAAGAAAAAGAATGATATGAATACGAATCCACTGAATAATCGTCTGAATATAAATCCCGAAGCTAACATGATTGGACCGGAGCGACTCAAACCAGTGCGCACCAGTCCGAACTCATCCGAGCTCACAGTATTATCGTTATTTCGTTATAATAACCAGGTAGAGGTTTCGATATAAATTTATAATCGCGAGAAAACGTCGTAGTTGCTCGAACCAAGGAAGGAAGAGGTAAAACACTTTGAGACTCTGGAGAGGCAGAGCCAACGGGCGTTAATCCACTTTGTCAGCATTAAAACCGTCCGCTTCCTTCACGCCAGTTTTATCGAGTTGCTGAACTACGGGAGAAGAATAAGTTGCTTCTTGTCCTCTAGCGCCATTTCTCTCTTACTTACGCCCAAGCATTATAACCTCTGCGACCTTTCTTCTCACTCATCAGTCCTTCCACCCTTCTCCTTATTTTCCTCTTTCTCTGTCTTTCCCTCCCGATTCGCGCGTTCGTAAAGCCATCAGCAAATAGTCCAAGCGCGGAAGCAGCGCCGCTTCTTCCCTTTCTTCCCTTTGCCCTCCCCCTTCACTGTCCCTATAGGTAAGAGGCTCACCGTCTCTCCGGATACCACTGCCTCTGTGTGCTGCTTTTAAGCATTCTATCGCCCAGTAAAAACATCCTCCCGAGACCGCGGGAAGCTTCGACCTGGAATTTTTTAATGGCTACATCGCCCTCGGGATTTTCACTCTCGCCACCGACCGCCCGATTTTGCTAGGGCATCTTGAACTGTGTGAAACTACTACTGGAACTGATGCTGCTACGAAAACTTGCTTGTCAGAGGGCTTTTGTTCTCCCTTGCGATTTTAATGAAGGACCTTGGAAGCCGTACTTGATATATTCTTTTTTGTCTAAAAAAAGAAACACTTGCCGGAGAAAATTTCGTCAGAAGTCATTTTCCGGCAGCAAAAAATTAAGCTACGAGAGTGGATAAAAAAAATGTGCGCCAAAGAAAAAAAAATCACAGCTCCTTTTAAGAATTTTTTTATGTTGCTTATTTTTTTTTTAAATAAAAACACTAGAGAAAAATGCGTCTCAGGTCGTTTTAAGGTCGCAAATAATTAAAAAGCATGTTATGATTTTTTTTTTACCTTTTTGAATCTTTAGAAATCATTGAAAAGCCCTGAATCGTGTATAAGGATTCCATGTTATGTATGAGAAGTTCGGAAATTATGGATCGAACAATACGAATGGCATTGCAAAATCCTCAAAACTAGGATTTAAAAAAATGCAAGAAAGTTTTTTAAAACATTATGTGTTCGGAAAAAGTGAATTTTTTTCATATAAAAAAATATGTTTCATAATTTTTTTTACTGAATTATTGATAACTTTGTGTCTTTATTATACAAAATTATTATTTTTAGTATTTGCAATAGATTTCTTTAAGATTTTTCGCATTTCAAAAAAAAATTTGTAAAGAATATATGTGTAATATGTTCGTATTTAATTTTTTTTTTTTTCAAAAAATTAATATTTTATATTTCACCGGTGGTATCTGATAGAGTTTCAAGTTTCAACTTTGGGTTTCTGCCGAATGGCCTGGGGATAGAGTGTAAGGGTCTCGCGCCTTGAGAGACGTAAAATATAGAAACCGCAGTACCACCAAACCTACACAGATCTGGAAGCGCCAGGTACATCTACGTAGAGAGACATAGACACGTAAATCCGGAGACAGGTACTCCGTCTACGCCGCGAAACTCTATGGCACGACTAATTATACTTCGGCCCGCGGCAGATCTCGTTGGCCCGGCTCGTTGAGAGGCGGAAAGCACCCCATTAAGGCAAGCTCTGCCTCTCGTCGGGCTGGCCTCTACGAGAGCGTATATCTCCCCGGCAAATATAGTACTTTGCAGAAGCAGAGAGAGAGAGTGAGAGAGAGGATACAAGCAGGAGAAGCAGAAGCACAGCAGCAGAGCCTGGTTCGTTGGAGCGTCAGAGTCAATACGGAGAAGCACGCGAGCAGCGGAGAGTGCCGCGCGGTCTCTCGCGTTCAACACCACACCTGCCTTCTCACATTCACTCTCACACTCTGACACTTACTCTCACACTCACACTCTGACACTTAATATTACACTCACACTTACACTCAGTCTCACACTCACACTCACACTCACACTCACACTCACACTCACACTCACACTCACACTCACACTCACACTCACACTCACACTCACACTCACACTCACACTCACACTCACACTCACACTCACACTCACACTCACACTCACACTCACACTCACACTCACACTCACACTCACACTCACACTCACACTCACACTCACACTCACACTCACACTCACACTCACACTCACACTCACACTCACACTCACACTCACACTCACACTCACACTCACACTCACACTCACACTCACACTCACACTCACACTCAGTCTAACACTCACACTCACACTCACACTCACACTCACACTCACACTCACACTCACACTCACACTCACACTCACACTCACACTCACACTCACACTCACACTCACACTCACACTCACCCTCACACTCACCATCACACTCACACTCTGACATTCACACTCTGACATTCACACTCTGACATTCACACTCTGATATTCACACACTGACATTCACACACTGACATTCACACTCTGACATTCACACTCTGACATTCACACTCTGACATTCACACTCTGACATTCACACTCTGACATTCACACTCTGACATTCACACTCTGATATTCACACACTGACATTCACACACTGACATTCACACTCTGACATTCACACTCTGACATTCACACTCTGACATTCACACTCTGACATTCACACTCTGACATTCACACTCTGACATTCACACTCTGACATTCACACTCTGACATTCACACTCTGACATTCACGCTCTGACATTCACACTCTGACTTTCACACTCTGACATTCACACTCTGACATTCACACTCTGACATTCACACTCTGACATTCACACTCTGACTTTCACACTCTGACATTCACACTCTGACTTTCACACTCTGACATTCACACTCTGACATTCACACTCTGATATTCACACTCTGACATTCACACTCTGACATTCACACTCTGAAATTCACACTCTGAAATTCACACTCTGAAATTCACACTCTGACATTCACACTCTGACATTCACACTCTGACATTCACACTCTGACATTCACACTCTGACATTCACACTCTGACATTCACACTCTGACATTCACACTCTGACATTCACACTCTGACATTCACACTCTGACATTCACACTCTGACATTCACACTCTGACATTCACACTCTGACATTCACACTCTGACATTCACACTCTGATATTCACACTCTGACATTCACACTCTGACATTCACACTCTGACATTCACACTCTGACATTCACACTCTGACATTCACACTCTGACATTCACACTCTGACATTCACACTCTGACATTCACACTCTGACATTCACACTCTGACATTCACACTCTGACATTCACACTCTGACATTCACACTCTGATATTCACACTCTGACATTCACACTCTGACATTCACACTCTGACATTCACATTCTGACATCCACACACTCACGCGCGTGTAGATTTCAGCCTTTGTTTTCAGAACACCATTTTAACAGTAAATTGACTGCCTCTAAAATTAACGGTTTTTTTTATGTCTCTACTCCTGACTGACGCTGAGAAAGCTTCTCTCACACGCACACACTTACCGTCGCCTGGTTGCACTCGCATCTGGCCGCTATAACTCCCGGCTACTGTGTATACTACCTACCTCAAGCCTCATTTACCACACTGGACCCACCTGAGAACCCACTACAGCCCCTCAGTCTTTCCTCCAACGAGCCCTTAGTTTCAACCTCGTTGCGGCAGCAAACCGCACGTGACGTCGACGCAGACGTCGAGTCACACAAATTCCCAATAATGTGCAGATGTACATGAGCGTATACATATAACTATATGGTGACATGAAGGAGATGCAATAAACACTGCTCGGGTTAGATAATCCAATATATTAGCAGTATTATTGCACTTTGGTCATGAATAATGAGCGTAATCAACACAATTGATGCGCGATAACATTATTATTTCATTATCGCCGGCCGACGAGGATTCACTCTGTGAATTCGAAACATTTTCATTACCAGTACACTTCGATGTTTGAAAATTATATACTTTTTTTTATTTACTATTTAATTGCACATTTTAGAACCGGATTAACATACAAAAAAATTTTTTGTCGTTTTTCCATTATAAAAAAAATAAGTAAGGATATAATTATTCAATAATTAATGAAAAAAAATATACATACATTTATTTGGCAGTAATCAAAGTATATTTATCTTCAATAGAATTGATTATTTTTTTAATCTCAGTGCTACAATCATTTGATTTAAAAATAATTATTACTCGACTATATTTGGTATTGAATTATCAAAAACAAATGCTACGAGATACAGGAGATAAATAATGCAACTTAGGTTGATACGTCGAGCACTTTGAGCATTGGCTGTAACAGCGTGTTTGACTGTTTCTCGTGAAATAAAACAGGGAAGTGATGTCAGTGAATTTGGGATGAAAAATAAATAAACCGCTGTAAAGTTGAATAATGGAGGAAACTTTGGAGGCAAGGATTGCCACTCTGCTTGCCTCGCACTTTCCACAGTTGACATAGAGCCTGGAACGATCCTGAAAATTGTCTCCTCGAGCTCAGGCACACTCGGGATCAGAGTGCGAAACCGGAATTTCCATTACCTTAAAACAGTTGGGGCGTCTCGCTTCGAATCCAGAGCTGAAGTAGACGGCAAGGGATCGAGTTCTGAGGGCGAATGAAAGTGGAGGGTAGAGCTTTTCTTCGACAGAAGGGCGTCACGAAAACGTGACTCCCTTTACGCTCTTCTACTATACGTGAATCAAGTAGTAGCTCGCTTCGTTGCTGCTGGCACGTTCCATGCGTTTTCCCCAATGAAAGCTATATACTTGCGGATCACTTGGAATCAAGACAAAAGGTCAAATAAATTCTAAAGTGAAAGATCAGGAACTGGGCAAAATCTATTTTTCAAAATCACTTTTCAGTTACTCCAATTTTTTTATATTCAAATATTGACACTAAAACTGTGTAAATTTTAAAACATTTTAATTATAATTTTTATTCACCAGATTTCTCAAATTCTTAGTTATAAAAATTATTTATTTTTTAAGTCACAAAATTTAACGATTTGTTTTTGTCTGCCATAGAAGTGAAATATTTCCAGACAAAATATGAAAAAATTTATAGAAAATATTAATTTCCCATCCTGCACCCAAATATTGAAATTTGTAATGCAAAGTTCGCCGTAATTATTATAACAACATTTCCAGATAATTGTATTTTCTAGTTAAACAAACATTATCAAAATTCTCGATATTCTGAAAGTAATTTGAAAAATCAGATTTTTTCCATTCCTTCAATAAATCGCATCAACTCGTACGTCGCAAAAATTCTTTAAATGCATTAATTATTTATTCAACCAAATGCCAACATTCGAAACATTGATAAATTTGTTTATGTTTTTTTTTCTTTTTATGGTAAATCGTGTATATGCGTTTGTGATGTTTTGTTGTGTAAGTGGAAGTATAACGCCATGTTATTTTGGCAAGAGAGTGTGTTTCGATTTGCCATACGACTCGTGAGATACATTCCAATTTTTTTGTAATTTTGTTTTTTTCAAACGTTTTGCTGGCCATACGAAACTAAGATTCGGTGCGTAAAGTGCCGGGTACAATGACTCGAGCACCGACGCTCGCTTAAACCCGAACCGCGCGTAAAAATCCATTGATTTATTCGCGCGGTGTACAATCAGCGATTACAATTTTTTTAAACTTCTGGAGCGTCCCCTCGACTAGGCTAAAATAGTAAGTTACGGATGGCCCCTCGCACGGCTCTTTCATCATCTCACCTTCCCAATTAACTTTAATTCACAATAGTAATAACTCCTTTCTCGTCGTAATCAAACATCAGGGATGCTTACAACGATTTCTTTGATTCTACCTCGTTTGATTTCTCTTTATAGTAAAAGCTACAGGCCAGCGCGCGCCCTCTGTCGTTTTAGTACATCTCAACTCGTCCCGCGTGCTTCCCGAGCGCTTTCCTAACTAATTACAGGTTTTTATTCGATGCCTTGTGCGTTCAATTAATTATCTTCCCTCTCTTTCAATTTCCGTATCAATAATGCGCTTCAAAACACTCTTAAAATGTAATATTCAATGTTAATTCACCCTTGATTAAAAACCTGTAAGCACCCCATGAAGAAAAAAGATCGTAGAACGAGCGAGACGATCACACTGGCGCCACCTTACGTAAATTCTTACATTTTCATACAGGAAAAAGTGTCTGTTTTAATCAATCCATATTTCCACCATGCAATTCCTGGATTATTAATTCCTCATTGTCGCTGAGCGTAGAGCTTTGCTTAAAGTCCCAGCGTTCTCTACCTCAGCTCTTGTCAATCCCACGTTGCGTTGGCACCACTGAATATTATTATTCCCTTCCCAAAAACACACTCGAGATCTCGGCACAAAAATCCCCAGTAAATTTGCACATTTTAGTCACTTAGGAGAGTGAGGTTAGCGACCTCTATGAGTTCACACGGAGATCTCCTGAATCTGCACGCGTTTTTTGGCACTTCCGGGTGTTCCAGGCTGCCGCAAGATGCCGGGACAAGCGGCGGCGACATTAGGCGCCGGGGCTTTTGGTGGCGGCGGTGGATCAGGCAAATCGTCATCATCATCATCGTCATCCTCAGGATCGTCGTTATCGTCGTCTGCATTGTTCTGCGCAGCAACGTCGACGCACGGCGATGGAGTTCGGGTTCTGGGTCTTGAACCTGGCGGGTCTTTCCATCCGTAAGATGGCGGATCGACTGATACCCTCTTTCCGCCGCCAGGTGGCGGTGAGCATTGAAATTCTTGCAGCTGAAGTTCCAACTCTTGGACAAGTTTCTGTTTGTGCGGCGGAGGACTCGATGGCGGTGAGTCATTGAGCACGAGTGACGAGAGCCTTTGTTTACCGCTTGGACCAACATCGAGACCAGAACATCCAGCCTCAAGAAGCTCCTCCTTTTTCTTATTGCCGAAACTCATGGAAGACGAGGAGTTCGACGAATAACCGGCACTTCTGCCACGTTTGTGATTGAATATCCACGCGAATATCATGATATTAAGGAGGACGAAAAAAATGCCCAACGCTATTGTGACGGACATTGCGGTTATGTAACTCTGGTGATGATTTGAGGCGAATTTACGAAGAAGATCGTTCGGGCCTGGACCTAATTTTGGATTCTGTACTCGTGTCACTTCCGGTATACTTGTCGTGGCGCTGCCGTTCGGTGTGCACTCAGTTGTTGACATTGGAATCGAGGACATCGACGCCTCAGTTGGAGATGGCGCTGATAGCGGCGGCGCTGGTAATGGCACTGCCATCGTCTGCGGACGAACCGAACCTTCGTAGAGACTCGGGCTTTCCGCCAGATGATGATGTCGCATGGTTATCTCGTAACCCGGACGATGTAACTGCGGCAAAAGGTTCAGCCACAACGACATCTTGTGACCCCGATAATGTGAATGCATCTTTGTCGATAATCCCGCCTCGAGGTAGTACTGGTTTATCGAATCGTAAGCGTCCCAGAATGGAGGACTTCCGGCGCCACCTTCATTCGGATCTCTGCAACAAGAGATTGCGGAATGTCGGGGTTTTAGGTTAGGATATGAGGGCCAGTTAGGTTATTCTTATTGCTATTATTAAACGAAATTTAATTGATCGAAGTATCGGCTTTTGCCGCTTTGCGAAAATGGACTACTCTTCTTTGATTAGCCGACCCTAGCGGCGAAAATTTGAAACGTAACGGGAACAAAGGAATTTCTAAGATTTTTTTTAGGTGTTCATGGAAAAAAAATTATTTCTCGAAAATTATTCGACTGATTGAAATGAAATTTGGTTTGGAGGTAGAACATGTATCGCTCTTTCTTCGGTATAATTTCTGTGGGAATTGATTTACGGATTGGAACTTTTTTTTTATGGCTTAATATCGAGGTTTGCTAAATATTAAATTTTGTGAAAAATTATAAAACTGTTCAAATTTTATAGGTATTTCATTTTTTTTCATTTTATTGTCTGCTTCTATGTTCGAAATAATTCACAAACCGAGTTTTATGTACGTAATAATGTTTAGAAATATTTGGTACAAAAATTTGTGAAAGTCGTCAAAGCCGTTCGAATTTCATAGAATGTTCAATTTTTATATTGACTATAGTTGCGGCTTACAAAAATTGAGTGCCTCTGACTCGTACATCGCTTCAGCAATCTAAATAAAATTTGTAACACTTGTTACCCCGTAAATTTTAGTTAAACCCTACAATTTTGGTCGATCGTATAAAACCAATAAAAGTTTTGGGCACTCTGTCTCTTTTTACTTCTCGACGACACGAATTTCATTAAACTACTTTTTTTTTTGTTAGTGAAATTAGGATGCAAAATTTATTAAGGAAATGTGTATGTACAAAACCCGACTTTATAAACTTTTTTGGAATTTTATCCTAAATCCGAATATTAGGATAAAAAAATTTATTCATGATGGATTTAGTGTATCAAATTTGATCAGCATACTTTCTCGTAGAAATAGTTTTAAAAAGGTTGAAATTGAGGATGCAATGTACAAAGCCCGACTTTGGTACGTTTCTTTTAAATTTTATCCCAAATCCGAATTTTAGGATAAAAATTGTTTTTACGTTGAATTTAGAGTCTTAAATTTGATCAGCATACTTTCTCGTAAAAATAGCTCCAAAAAAGGTAAAAATATGCAAAGCCCGATTTTCGATTATTTTTCAAATTTTCTCTTAAACCCGAATGTTATGATACCATTTTTGTTTTTCTTTTTAAATTGCGAATTTCGAGTCTTGAAGTTTGTAATCTGCGTATTTCTTGTGTCGAAACGTGAATTCATGGTCCTTCATTATGGAGCTCAATATGGTGGCTGCAAGTAGGCCGATATGCATCATTTTCCAATATCCTGACTGATGGGACATGGCAAGAACTCGGGAGTTCGGGGAGACGCGCAATTATCGAAATAATCGATCGACTCGACGATAGAAACGTTTTAGTAGGACGAGAGGAGGATATACGCGCAATACGGGTCGTATAACTTGGGGTGCTCGGAGTCTCGAAGCGAACTTCTCGTCTCGCCGTTACGTACTAATTGGCTCGGTGGGGTCGAGAGTTAGGAAACTTCGGAGCCTCGACTCCCGGCGACAAAGTCCACTCGGCGATTCTAGCCGGCTACTCCTCTAACAACGCGACAAAACCATACTCTCGTCTTATGTACACACTATCTGTATTATCGTCGCCTCTTCCTGTGCACTTCAGTCGCCAGGAGAACTTGCGGCTTGATTTCCATCTCACAACGTCATAGAATCTTTTCAGTACGAAGAAACTTTTTTTTTACTGTAGTTTTTTTATTGCAAATAAATGGAAATTAATTAAAAACAGAAAGAAGGAATCATTATATCGTATTCATTATAGAAAATATTTTTTTTATCTGAATTTTTATTCCTTATTCTTGATATATTGTTTAGTCACTTTTTACACATTTCATTATTTTGAGACAAAATATCTAGTGTTATTGAGAGTTATTCAAATCATTCGTGTGATGTTTTGGTCAGTGTTGACCGATATGGAATAAAGACTAAAACTTTTCAAAATTACACATTGGGACCACCTCAAAAATTTAAACACATTTGTTTACTGTATAAATAGATGAAATTCAATAAATTATTAGCAGACGATGCTGAAGCATGGCATGAATATAATGCCAAAATTTCATTCATTTTTATTCACCCATTTTCAAGAAAAATGGATAGAAAGTTTTGAGGTTAGAATAAAAAATAACACCAGCTGTTAACCATCGGCCATTTCCGTAAATTATTTTCGAATATAATAGCAAAACATCACGAAATTCAAAGCAACGAGTCATTCGAATAATTCATTTTGTAATTCGTGTATGGGCCATTCCATACCAAGTGGACTGCTTCAATTTTGCGTGATCTCCAAAAGTGTTACTGTCCAGGATTAAAGAAATGTTTCATCTTGAATCGAACTCTATAAACAACGTTTAAAAAATGTATGATCCATTGTTGAGATCATGCAAAATTTTGACGACCCCCTTAATATCGAACGTCCCATAGACTTCCCATCCTTTGATTTTTACCTTCAGTCTCTGAATAAAAGAAAATGTCAACCTCAAATGAACTCTATAAAAAACGTTTAAAAAATTTATGAACCATTTTTGAGACCATCCAACATTTTCATGACCCCCTTGGTATCGAATGTCCCATAGACTTCTCAACCCTTGATTTTTACCTTCAATCTTTTTACAGTGCAGAAAAAAAATGTTTGGACTTGGAATAAACTCTATAAAGCACTTATGTTTAAAAAATTTATGAACCATTTTTGAGACCCTACAAACTTTCGATCACCCACTTGATATCGAATGTCCCGTAGATTTCTCAACCCTTGATTTTTACCTTCAATCTTTTTACAGTGCAGAAAATAAATGTTTCAACTTGGAATAAACTCTATAAACAACTTATGTTATAAACTTATGTTTAAAAAATGTATGAACCATTTTTGAGATCTTGCAAACTTTCGATCACCCACTTGGTATCGAATGTCCCATAGACTTCTCAACCCTTGATTTTTACCTTCAATCTTTTTACAGTGCAGAAAAAAAAATGTTTCGACTTGGAATAAACTCTATAAACAAATTATGTTTAAAAAATTTATGAACCATTTTTGAGACCTTGCAAACTTTCGATCACCCACTTGATATCGAATGTCCCATAGACTTCTCAACCCTTCATTTTTACCTTCAATCTTTTTACAGTGCAGAAAAAAAATGTTTCGACTTGGAATAAACTCTATAAACAACTTATGTTATAAACTTATGTTTAAAAAATGTATGAACCATTTTTGAGATCCTGCAAACTTTCGATCACCCACTTGATATCGAATGTCCCATAGACTTCTCAACCCTTGATTTTTACCTTCAATCTTTTTACAGTGCAGAAAAAAAATGTTTCGACTTAGAATAAACTCTATAAACAACTTATGTTTAAAAAATGTATGAACCATTTTTGAGACCCTGCAAACTTTCGATCACCCACTTGGTATTGCATGTCCCACAGACTTCTCAACCCTTGATTTTTTCCTTCAATCTTTTTACAGTGCAGAAAAAAAAATGTTTCGACTTGGAATAAACTCTATAAACAACTTATGTTTAAAAAATGTATGAACCATTTTTGAGACCCTACAAACTTTCGATCACCCACTTGATATCGAATGTCCCATAGACTTCTCAACCCTTGATTTTTACCTTCAATCTTTTTACAGTGCAGAAAAAAAAATGTTTCGACTTGGAACAAACTCTATAAACAACTTATGTTTAAAAAATTTATGAACCATTTTTGAGACCCTGCAAACTTTCGATCACCCACTTGATATCGAATGTCCCATAGACTTCTCAACCCTTGATTTTTACCTTCAATCTATTTACAGTGCAGAAAAAAAATGTTTCAACTTGAAATAAACTCTATAAACAACTTATGTTTAAAAAATTTATGAACCATTTTTGAGATCCTGCAAACTTTCGATCATCCACTTGATATCGAATGTCCCATAGACTTCTCAACCCTTGATTTTTACCTTCAATCTATTTACAGTGCAGAAAAAAAATGTTTCAACTTGAAATAAACTCTATAAACAACTTATGTTTAAAAAATTTATGAACCATTTTTGAGATCCTGCAAACTTTCGATCATCCACTTGATATCGAATGTCCCATAGACTTCTCAACCCTTGATTTTTACCTTCAATCTTTTTACAGTGCAGAAAAAAAAATGTTTCGACTTGGAATAAACTCTATAAACAACTTATGTTTAAAAAATGTATGAACCATTTTTGAGACCCTGCAAACTTTCGATCACCCACTTGATATCGAATGTCCCATAGAATTCTCAACCCTTGATTTTTACCTTCAATCTTTTTACAGTGCAGAAAAAAAATGTTTCAACTTGGAATAAACTCTATAAACAACGTATGTTTAAAAAATGTATGAACCATTTTTGAGACCCTGCAAACTTTCAATCACCCACTTGATATCGAATGTCCCATAGACTTCTCAACCCTTGATTTTTACCTTCAATCTTTTTACAGTGCAGAAAAAAAAATGTTTCAATTTGGAATAAACTCTATAAACAACTTATGTTGTAAACTTATGTTTAAAAAATGTATGAACCATTTTTGAGACCTTGCAAACTTTCGATCACCCACTTGATATCGAATGTCCCATAGACTTTTCAACCCTTGATTTTTACCTTCAATCTTTTTACAGAGCAGAAAAAAAATGGTTCAACTTGGAATAAACTCTATAAACAACTTATGTTTAAAAAATGTATGAACCATTTTTGAGACCCTACAAACTTTCGATCACCCACTTGATATCGAATGTCCCATAGACTTCTCAACCCTTGATTTTTACCTTCAATCTTTTTACAGTGCAGAAAAAAAATGTTTCAACTTGGAATAAACTCTATAAACAACTTATGTTTAAAAAATGTATGAACCATTTTTGAGACCCTGCAAACTTTCAATCACCCACTTGATATCGAATGTCCCATAGACTTATCAACCCTTGATTTTTACCTTCAATCTTTTTACAGTGCAGAAAAAAATGTTTCAACTTGAAATAAATTCTATAAACAACTTATGTTTAAAAAATGTATGAACCATTTTTGAGACCCTGCAAACTTTCGATCACCCGCTTGATATCGAATGTCCCATAGACTTTTCAACCCTTCATTTTTACCTTCAATCTATTTACAGTGCAGAAAAAAAATGTTTCAACTTGAAATAAACTCTATAAACAACTTATGTTTAAAAAATTTATGAACCATTTTTGAGACCCTGCAAACTTTCGATCACCTACTTGGTATCGAATGTCCCATAGACTTCTCAACCCTTGATTTTTACCTTCAATCTTTTTACAGTGCAGAACAAGAAAAAAAAATGTTTCAACCTGGAATGAACTTACCCCCTCCAGATGAAATTTGCGAGATATCGAACGAGCAGTCGGGACAGATTCTCGTCGGCGCGTGTGTAGTTGCCGGACACGGGTGCGATGGAGGGTGAACTGGCAGCCTCGTTTCTGAGCAACGGGATGCCCAGGAGATAGGGCAATTCCTCGCCCTTCTGGCTCGGACGATCGCCCGGCTGAAAGTGTAGGAAATAGCCACGTCCACCGGACGCCGAGTGCAGAAGCGCTAGTCTGAGAAGTGGCGCTGCAACTTGACCATCGCCCAACAACGAGAGCAACCCTTCGCGAATAGCTGCTGGACTCTGTTCACCTCTTTCCCAGTCCGTGTACTCGTTCCTCAGGGTCGAGTAGATCTCGTGGAGATGATAGCGATACGTGTTGCGCACGTACGTCCGCAATATACGATCTCGTCGTGTCTCGTTCAGACCGTTCTGAAATTACACTCACACTCTATTCTCCAAAAAATTTTCTCCACAAAAATTCACCTACGTGAACATATTTTAAAACGTCACAAAAGGGTCGAGACTTTTAATATTTCTGTCACTTTTTTTATTCCTTTTACTTTTAATATTCTGGGCGAAGTTTGAAGGTAACTAAGCCCTTCTTTAAAATAGCGCATTCAAGGATTTTTTAAAATTAGATTGTCTCGCGAAAATTTTCGGACAAAATTCATCTACGTGAACATATTTTAAACCATCATAAAAGATTGGGTTTTTTAAATGTCTCTCTCACTTTTATAATTTCTTTTACTTTTAATATTTTGTGTGAAGATTAAATGACACCTTTGTTTAAGTCCTTTTCTGAAATAGTGCAATCAAGAATTTTTTTAAATTAGGTCAGTTCGCAAAATTTTCTTGACAAAATTCATCTACGTGAACAAATTTAAAAGGTCATGAAAGGTTTGGAATTTTTTATATTTCTCTCACTTTCGTTATTTCTTTTACTTTTTAATATTATGGGTGAAGTTTGAAGGTATCTAAGCCCTTTTTAAAAATAGTGCATTCAAGGATTCCACTTTTATTCTTGCTTTTACTTTTAATATTGTGGATGAAGTTTAAACGTTACCAAAGCCGTTTTTTTTAAATAGTGAATTCAAGGATTTTTTTAAATTAGATTCACTAGCAAAAATTCTTGAGAAAGTTCATCCACGTGAACATATTTTAAGCCGTCATAAAAGGTTTGGACTTTTAAGATTTCTCTCACTTTTATTATTTCTTTTATCTTCAATATTCTGAGTGAAATTTAAACGGTACTTAAGCTGTTTTTTTTTAATACAGCATTTAAGGATTTACTTACAATTAGGTACGCTCGGAAAATTTTCTTGACAAAATTCATCAACGTGAACATATTTTAAACCGACATAAAAGGTTTGGAATTTTTAATATTTCTCTCACTTTTATTATTTCATTTACTTTTAATAGTCTGAGTGAAGTTTAAAGGTATTTAAGCCCTTTTTAAAAATAGTGCATTCAAGGATTTTTTAAAAATTAGGTACGCTCGAAAAATTTTCTTGACAAAATTCATCAACGTGAACATATTTTAAACCGTCATAAAAGGTTTGGAATTTTTCTACATGCCTCTCACTTTTATTATTTCTTTTACTTTTAGTAGTCTGAGTGAAGTTTAAGCCGCTCTTTAAAATAGAGCATTCAAGGATTGTTTAAAAATTAGTTCCGCTCGGAAAATTTTTTTGACAATATTCATCTACGTGAAAATATTTAAAACCGTCATAAAAGGGTTGGACTTTTTCTACTTCTCTCACTTTTATTCTTTCTATTACTTTTAATATTGTGAGTGAAGTTTAAACGTTACCTAAGCCGTTTTTTAAAATAGAGCATTCAAGGATTTTCTCAAAATTACATCCGCTCACAAAATTTTCTTGACAAAATTCATAAAATTATAAACTTTAAAAGAATATATATACTAACATCATTTTTCACTGAAATCTTTTGTTTTTAGAATGCAAAAAAAAAAAATTCTCGATTGTGTTCAAATTTTTTTCTTCTGGTGTATTTTAAAAACTTTTAACATTGACAAGATATAAAAAAGCAGTTTAATTCATTTTTTTGTCGTATTTAGGGTGATACAAGCCAGTGAATAGTAGATTAATTATTTTTTTCTATTTGTTAATAATTTTTTTTACTCAAAAAAGCTTAAAAACTATAAGAACAAAAATCTAGTCCACTTTGGCTATAAGCTAGAAAATTTTGATATTCAACAATTTTTGTTTTAGTGTATTTTAAAAACTTTTAACATTGACAAGATATAAAAAAGCAGTTTAATTCATTTTTTTGTCGTTTTTAGGGTGATACAAGCCAGTGAATAGTAGATTAATTATTTTTTTCTATTTGTTAATAATTTTTTTTACTCAAAAAAGCTTAAAAACTATAAGAACAAAAATCTAGTCCACTTTGGCTATAAGCTAGAAAATTTTGATATTCAACAATGTATTTTTCAGATTTTTAAATTATGGCATTCGATATGTCACTTTAAAAAAATATTTAAAAAAATTTGCATAGAAAAAATAAAAAAATAAAATCTGGTGCATTTGAGGGTCTAACCAATTCTTTAAAAAATTATGAGCCAAATCGGGGAGGTCGAGGGTCAGACTCAGGTCGAATCGGGATGGAATGCCCCATATACATATTGTATATGTAGCCAGTGACAAAATCCGTGAGTTATTCGACCATAAATATCATAAATATTGACATATTTTGACATTAAAATGCGCTAATTTGTATTGATAGCCAAAATACAGTAGATTTTCATGTAAAATATGTAATGACAGTGAGTATCGAGGTGAACAGGCGTGCCCGTTGAACTGTACGCCATCGAACCCGAGATATATCCGGTGTTGAATTGTCGAACGGGCTTTGCGGTGACGTTCAACTAATAGACGTCGATTTTAACGGCTGGATCCCAATTATCGGGAAATCCGGTTTGGTCCGAGTACATACGAGCGGTGTACCGGTCTACCATTCTACCGGCGACCCGGAGAATCACTCTACCGCGAACACACACGTCTCTATTTTCACTCACCCGCAAATCCTCGTCGGTCAGATCGAGCCACGCCTCACCGGAAGTCAGACCCATAAGAAGATCGCGGTTGCCGAAGGATGCAAATTCCGCACCTGGACCAGGCACTATCGGCAACAGACCCGAGCTTCCCACTGTCGGTTGGATATTCTGTTTGAAACACAAAACAATAAACAACAATTTTATCATTTTTTGAAAAAAACTATTTTTTTTCGATATTTGTTTAAAAATTTTAAAAATATTTATTTCTCCGTCGGATTTTTGTCTAAATATTTCGAGGCTGTTTCGAAGAGTACATTATGGGAAATTAAACATTTTGTTTTAATCCACATTTTGGTTATATATTTATTTTTCGATCTTTATTATCATTTTGAAGAAAATTATTTTTTTGATATTTGTTTAAACATAAAAAATATTTATTTCTCCGTCGGATTTTTGTTTAAATATTTCAAGGCTGTTTCGAAGAGTACATTATGGGAAATTAAACATTTTATTTTAATCCACATTTTGGTTATATATTTATTTTTCGATCTTTATTATCATTTTGAAGAAAATTATTTTTTTGATATTTGTTTAAAAATGAAAAATATTTATTTCTATGTCGGATTTTTGTCTAAATATTTCGAGGCTGTTTCGAAGAGTACATTATGGGAAATTAAATATTTCACTTTAATCCACATTTTGGTTATTTATTTATTGTTCGATTTTTATTATCATTTTGAAGAAAATTATTTTCTTGATATTTGTTTAAAAATGAAAAATATTTATTTCTATGTCGGATTTTTGTCTTAATATTTCGAGGCTGTTTCGAAGAGCACATTATGGGAAATTAAACATTTTATTTTAATCCACATTTTGGTTATATATTTATTCTTCGATCATTATTATCATTTTGAAGGAAATTAGTTTTTTG
Source organism: Ephialtes manifestator (assembly GCA_963970395.1). Taxonomy (NCBI): domain Eukaryota; kingdom Metazoa; phylum Arthropoda; class Insecta; order Hymenoptera; family Ichneumonidae; genus Ephialtes; species Ephialtes manifestator. Next base: position 17,193,984 of record OZ019978.1, on the reverse strand, counting down.
ATATTTGTTTAAAAATGAAAAATATTTATTTCTATGTCGGATTTTTTTTTAGATATTTCGAGGCTGTTTCGAAGAGTGCATTATGGGAAATTAAACATTTTATTTTAATCCACATTTTGGTTATATATTTATCTTTCGATCTTTATTATCATTTTGAAGAAAATTATTTTTTTGAAATTTGTTTAAAAATAAAAAATATTTATTTCTCCGTCGGATTTTTGTCTAAATATTTCGAGGCTGTTTTGAAGAGTACATTATGGGAAATTAAACATTTTATTTTAATTCACATTTTGGTTATATATTTATTTTTCGATCTTTATTATCATTTTGAAGAAAATTATTTTCTTGATATTTGTTTAAAAATGAAAAATATTTATTTCTATGTCGGATTTTTGTCTTAATATTTCGAGGCTGTTTCGAAGAGCACATTATGGGAAATTAAACATTTTATTTTAATCCACATTTTGGTTATATATTTATTCTTCGATCATTATTATCATTTTGAAGGAAATTAGTTTTTTGATATTTGTTTAAAAATGAAAAATATTTATTTCTATGTCGGATTTTTTTTTAGATATTTCGAGGCTGTTTCGAAGAGTGCATTATGGGAAATTAAACATTTTATTTTAATCCACATTTTGGTTATATATTTATTTTTCGATCTTTATTATCATTTTGAAGAAAATTATTTTTTTGATATTTGTTTAAAAATCAAAAATATTTATTTCTATGTCGGATTTTTGTCTAAATATTTCGAGGCTGTTTCGAAGAGTACATTATGGGAAATTAAACATTTTATTTTAATCCACATTTTGGTTATATATTTATTTTTTGATATTTATTATCATTGTGAAGAAAATTATTTTTTCGACATTTGTTTAAAAATGAAAAATATTAATTTCTATGTCGGATTTTTGTCTAAATATTTCGATGCTGTTTCGAAGAGTACATTGTAGGAAATTCAACATTTTATTTTAATTCACATTTTGGTTATATATTTATTTTTCGATTTTTATGATCATTTTGAAGAAAATTATTTTTTTGATATTTGTTTAAAAATGAAAAATATTTATTTCTCTGTCGGATTTTTGTCTAAATATTTCGAGGCTGTTTCGAAGAGTACATTATGGGAAATTAAATATTTTATTTTAATCCACATTTTGGTTGTATATTTATCTTTCGATCTTTATTATCATTTTGAAGAAAATTATTTTTTTGATGTTTGTTTAAAAATGAAAAATATTTATTTCTATGTCGGATTTTTGTCTAAATATTTCGACGCTGTTTCGAAGGGTACATTGTAGGAAATTAAACATTTTATTTTAATCCACATTTTGGTTATTTATTTATGTTTCGATCTTTATAATCATTTTGAAGAATATTATTTTTTCGATATTTGTTTAAAAATGAAAAATATTTATTTCTATGTCGGTTTGGTATCTAAATATTTCGAGGCTGTTTCGAAGAGCACATTATGGGAAATTAAACATTTTATCTGAATCCACATTTTGGTTATATATTTATTCATCGATCATTATTATCATTTTGAAGGAAATTAGTTTTTTGATATTTGTTTAAAAATGAAAAATATTTATTTCTATTTCAGATTTTAGTCTAAATATTTCGAGGCTGTTTAAGAGTATGCGAAATTAACATTTTATTTTAATCTATATTTTGGTAATTTATTCATTTTTCGATCTATGGGGCCGTCCATAGATGACGTCTCCACCGATATGATTTTTTCGGACCCCCCCCTCCCCCTGGTCATGTATCGTCACAATTGCAAAGCCCAAACGTGACATCACGCGATCTCGCCTGACCCCCTCCTCCATAAAGTAAAAATAATTTCAATTTTTGTATTATCAAAAAACGTTTTATATATATATCATACATAATCGAACGATAATAAATATTTTTATATTATTTATGAATAGTAACAACAATAATGTAACTTTTCATACACCGGTTAACAAAAACGTAAATACTCTGTTCGTTGACTAAATATGCTCCAAGACTAGTAAAAATGAAGATTACAAATAAAATAATCGGAAGAGATCATTTCGTTATAGTGAAATGGAAATAAAAAAAATTTCCCCAAGAGATTGCGAAATTTTGCGTGAGGTTTTACATGGTGGTCGCGGTCAGGGAAAACCGGGAAAAGTCAGGGAAATAAAAAATTGATCAGGGAATCAGGGAAACGTCAGGGAATATCGAAATTAGTCAGGGAGAAAGTAGATTGTTGCCAAAGTTTCAATAACTGAATAAAAGTCCATAAAAGAAAGACTTGAAAAAAAAACAGCCGAAAAATATTTGAAAAGAAAAAAAAACAAATAAAAATTGATATAAACATTGCAACATAAATCTATTCGAACAAATCGAAGCACTCAACAAAAAAGTTTAAAAAGTGTTATATATTACTAAAATAAGTATTACACTTCACATCAGTATTTGATCGGATTTAAAGCATTATAATTTCAAAGAGCGTTTATGTTTTGGAAGAGAAAATATATCTTCAAAAGTACTATTCGTTGTTGATCGAGAAATAAATAACTTATCAAAAACACGTATCTGTTTCTAATAAATTTTTTAAAATTCGCGTTATAAATTTTTTAGTAGATGTCCTTAAAATTTCAGTCAGGGAAAATTGATAAATTAGTCAGGAAAAAATCAGGAAAGAATCAGGGAATTTTTTCCGAAAAAAAAATGGCTACCATGATTTAAAAAAAAATGGAAATACGTGACGTCACAATTGTGACTCCCACCCCCCTCCTCTATCGTCACAAAACGTCACTTTTTCGGGACCTCTCCCCCCCTTGTGTGGTAACGTCATTTATAAACGGCCCCTATAAGTATTATCTCGTATATCAAAATACATTACTAAAATATTTTTCTCAAAAAATCTTTCTGAATGGTTATCCAAAAACTCTTGAACAAATTTTGAAGACAATTTTTTTTTTCGATATTTGTTTAAAAATGAAAAACATTTATGTCTGTGTTGGATTTTCCAAGTTCGTAAATTCCGAAACAATAAGACTCTAATATTTAAATATATTAATTAAAATAAATATTAAAAAGAAAAATAAAAAATTTGAAATTTCGTTGACACTTTTCTCAATGAAGTCAAAATTATGGAAAAACCTCTTTTTAACTAGAGATACTCGATATTTTATTTTTTTCAATTTATAAACAGAAAAAAAAATAACGGCAACATGTAGAGTCTGTTTCGAAAAAAGTAAAAGAAAATTGATTCAAGAATCAAATAAAAGAAATTGAGGCTAACGTATACTTTAAAGTACATCTTCGATAGAAAACTGTAAAGCAATAAAAAGTTTCAAGTTCGTAAATCTCGAAACAATAAGGCTCTAACGATTTCCTGTCTCGATAAATATTGGCTTCCGGATAGGAGCACTACAGAGTAAGTTGTAGTCAAAAGCTTCAGCAGGGTATCTAGAATCCTTGCAATCTAGCAACACACTACACAGGAAACTCTATATAAAAGCAACTCCTGCGCTAAGATAAAGTTGAGCCTCGGCCAGGTCTTATTTCTCAAAGGCAATTTTCATCAAAGAAAATTCAACTTCCCTCTCCCATTTCTTTCCAACGCTTCAAACTTGAACGGAATGTACTTTGGTAGCTTAATGACAGAGAACTGCACAAGTTCTTCCCATAGGGCAGAAATTCAAGGTTTACCTCGCAAATAAAATCCACGCTTCATATAATAACCGTGAGTTCCAACCCTCATTTTTTTTTCAACACATTTTATTTTTTTAAATTTATTTTTGCTTGAATAAATAAATAAATAGGGAAATATAAATAATTGTATATATATTCAAAATTGATTATATATGTAATATTTTATTTAATTTTTAAATAAAATATGTAATATTTTATTTAATTTTTAAATAAAATATTAAAATAAATATATAAATATTAGATTAAATAAAATATGTAATATTTTATTTAATCAATTTGACCAAAAAACTTCTAAATTTTTATAAATAATTTGATAATGGTATGTATTCCTATTGTATTTACATATTCACAATTGTATTTTGAAAAAATCATATGCTGTTTTCAGATGAATTTTTCTTTCCTCTTGGTTCCTCATTGAGGACATCCAGAAAAAAGATTTGGTAATATTAAATAAAATTATCTATTCAACATTTAATTATTTCAATCAACGAAAATTTACTTTCCCTCCAACAAATACGTATTTCATTCAATTTTTTAGTTTTTTTATTTCCAACATATTTATTTATTTGAATCAACATTCACTGTGCAGCGGACACTAAAAAAATATTTTATTTGTTGCTGCTAAATACTTTCTTAATCCGGAAAAAGGATCTAGTTAAAATGACCAAATACATGTATTAGATATTTTTTAATAAAATCAATTAGAACTATCTTATAATCCAATATATATTTATTTCCTTTCATCATTGGAGTTTATTATTATCAACATGCAACATTTATCGATTTAATTTAATTCTTGTCGTATATTTATATAAAAATGATATACTCTTTAAATCGGCAACAGTGGGCGCGCGGTCGGTGCGTGGCTCGACGGTCTCCAGAGTTAAGCAGCATTATTTGCGGTCATGACTTGGATGGGTGACCGCTTAGCCGCGCACTGGTTTGCGTGCCAACTGATGAGCGGGAGGCAGTTTCTGAGCTCCTAAAGAATAGTGAAGAATATGCCAATAAAAAAAAAAAAAATTTAAATTGGCATTACAAATAAAAAAATTTATTTGAAGTGAATGGAAGTCTAGTAGGTCGGCATCCAAATAAGAAATTTTATTTCCGATGCGTAGGTTCTAGTCCCGTTAACAAGATCTTTTTTCTGGGTGGAAGCTTTGTTTTCGTGAAACAATTTTTTTCTCAAGATTTTAATGTCAGGACACTCAGAATGACCCTGAAAATATCTGCATCAGACACTTTTTAATTTTTAGCACGCCATAACTCCCGTATTTTCCATCGTACAGATTTCACTCCAGAAGCTTTTTTCTTAGTTTTGACATTCTCTAGGTGAGCATTTTTTTTGTTTATTTTTTTTTTGTATTCCTTAAGGGGCTGCATTAATAAGAAATCTTTGGCATGCCATAACTTCTGTATTTTTCTGTATGGTCCAGACTGTCGAGAAAAGTGGTTTAGAAAATATGTCTATGTGTGTGTGTGGATGTATGTTGAGATTTCCTTATAAGCACGATAACTGTCGTAATTATAAATGTATCTTTGTCAAATTTGGCACGCAAGTAGGCTGTCATACACCAACGTTTGAGATTATAGTTGACGCAAATCGGCTGGAAAATTCAAATTTTACAGCATTTTCAAAATTTTGAAAATGTCGTTTTCACGCTATAACTTTCGCAAATTAAGAGATATCGGGCTGAAATATTGTACGTAAATGGACTACCATCAAACCAAGCTGTATATCAAATTTGGTGAGAATCAAAATAGGGTGGTTCTAATTTTATTGCAATTACAATTTTTTTTTAATGTCTGAAAAGACTTCAACTCCTGTAAATTCTGAGATATCCGATTGCGATTTTTTACATGATTTCACGGTTATTAATTATTAATGATGAATTTAGTCAAAGGAACTATCGATATGTCGGTAAATTTCGATTTTGGTAAATAAAAAAGAAAAAAAATACCATCACGAAAACAACGTTTTTTGAATTTTTTCACAGGTTTGTCTTAAATTTTGTTCACTTATTTGTTTGTTGTTTTGGACTATCATCGAAAAAAATTTGAGTACAAATTTGACGCAGATCTGTCCAGCCGTTCAAATTTTATGGCATTTTGAATTTTTCACGCTGGCTCGTGCAAATTATGAGATACCGAGTTCTAATTTGGTCCACATATGGACTATCATAGTACAAGGATTTAGTGCAAACTTGAGAAAAATCGATTGCACGGTTAAAATTCTTCGACACTTTGAATTTTTAGAAAAATTTCTAGAGCATAAACAATAAACCTGAACAGTAGAATTTTGCAAATTGCTTCTTCATTATTTTTCGCTTTTTACAAAGCTTCGTCTATGAGGAAGCCAAAATCAATTAACATACATCCTCATAGAGGTCCCGCGTAGAAAAAAAGAATCTTGTGAAGAATCTTTTAAAGAATCTTAAAAAAAGTCTTGAAAGAATCTTTACAGGAATCTTGAAAAGAATGACGCATAGGAGCCGGAGCATGATTCTTTCCAGGATTCTTTTCAAGATTCTTTCCATCCGAAAGCGTTCTGAGAATCTTTGAAAGAATCTTAAAGAAATTCTTCAGAGGAATCGAGCGAAACCTGTTGATGCTTTCCAGGATTCTTTTCAAGATGCTTTCCATCCGAAATCGTTCTGAGAATCTTGTAAAGAATCTTCGAAAGAATCTTGAAAAGCGTCTTTAAGAGAATCGTGAAAAGATTCCGTCCATTAATCAAAAAAATCGTTGAAAGAATCTTAATGAAATTCTTCAGAGGAATCGAGCAAAACCTGTTGTTACTTTCCCTTGGTGTCGAGACAGTAAATTTCGGTACGTCAACGAAGGGTAAACCCCTCGTGTTTAGTCGAACTCAGGACAGCTTTGCAGTCTTATATACCGTTCAGGCTTCAAGTCACTTGCGAGAAACGCTTCGACCGCTCGCCATCTAGTGGCATCGTACGAAACACTTATATTCAATACTCCGCTAGATGGCGAGCGGTCGAAGCGTTTCTCGCAAGTGACGTGAAGCCTGAACAGTATATAAGACTGCAAAGCTGTCCTGAGCTCGACTATACACGAGAGGTTTACCCTTCGTTGACGTACCGAAATGTACTGTTTCAACACCAAGGGAAAGTAACAACAGGTTTCGCCCGATTCCTCTGAAGAATTTCATTAAGATTTTTTCAACGATTTTTCTATTTAATGGACGGAATCTTTTCACTATTCTCTTAAAGACGCTTTTCAAGATTCTTTCGAAGATTCTTTAAAAGATTCTCAGAACGCTTTCGGATGCAAAGAATCTTGAAAAGAATCCTGGAAAGCATCAACAGGTTTCGCTCGATTCCTCTGAAGAATTTCATTAAGATTCTTTCAAAGATTCTCATAACGCTTTCGGATTGAAAGAATCTTGAAAAGAATCCTGGAAAGAATCTTGCTCCGACTCCTATGCGTGATTCTTTTCAAGATTCCTGTAAAGATTCTTTCAAGACTTTTTTTGAGATTCTTTAAAAGATTCTTCACAAGATTCTTTTTTTCTACGCGGGGTAGCTCTGTAAAAAACCAAAAACAATGAGAAAGTAATTTGCAAAGTTCTACTTTGCAGCTTTTTAAAAATAATTTATACAATTTGTTAATGTTGTGTATACGTAACAACCAAAACTCTAGATGTAACAAAAAAAAAGTTGCAAAGTAGAACATTGCACATTGCTTCCTCATTAATTTCCATTTTTCAGCTTCCCCTATGAGGCAGCCAAAAAGTATAAATACGATTTCCTTTATTTTATTGCACACCAGTTATTCATGTTTAAATTCTGTACAAAAAAATCTGCATAAAAAATATCAATATTGTTAATTGAGTCTTTATAATATACCCCATATTACACGGATGATAAAGTGCATGCAGTTGACTCGCTGACAGAGTTGGATGCGAAACCAACGGGGGTGTTAATCGTTGACGCTTTTCAAGATTCTTTCGAAGATTCTTTAAAAGATTCTTAGAACGCTTTCGGATGCAAAGAATCTTGAAAAGAATCCTGGAAAGCATCAACAGGTTTCGCTCGATTCCTCTGAAGAATTTCATTAAGATTCTTTCAAAGATTCTCATAACGCTTTCGGATGGAAAGAATCTTGAAAAGAAGCCTGGAAAGAATCTTGCTCCGGCTCCTATGCGTGATTCTTTTCAAGATTCCTGTAAAGATTCTTTCAAGACTTTTTTTAAGATTCTTTAAAAGATTCTTCACAAGATTCTTTTTTTCTACGCGGGGTAGCTCTGTAAAAAACCAAAAACAATGAGAAAGCAATTTGCAAAGTTCTACTTTGCAGTTTCTTAAAAATAATTTATACGATTCGTTAGTGTTGTGTATACATAGCAACCAAAACTCTAGATGTAACAAAAAAAAAAAAAAGTTGCAAAGTAGAACATTGCACATTGCTTCCTCATTAATTTCCATTTTTCAGCTTCCCCTATGAGGCAGCCAAAAAGTATAAATACGATTTCCTTTATTTTATTGCACACCAGTTATTCATGTTTAAATTCTGTACAAAAAAATCTGCTTAAAAAATATCAATATTGTTAATTGAGTCTTTATAATATACTCCATATTACACGGATGATAAAGTGCATGCAGTTGACTCGCTGACAGAGTTGGATGCGAAACCAACGGGGGTGTTAATCGTTGACGCTTTTCAAGATTCTTTCGAAGATTCTTTAAAACATTCTTAGAACGCTTTCGGATGCAAAGAATCTTGAAAAGAATCCTGGAAAGCATCAACAGGTTTCGCTCGATTCCTCTAAAGAATTTCATTAAGATTCTTTCAAAGATTCTCATAACGCTTTCGGATGGAAAGAATCTTGAAAAGAATCCTGGAAAGAATCTTGCTCTGGCTCCTATGCGTGATTCTTTTCAAGATTCCTGTAAAGATTCTTTCAAGACTTTTTTAAAGATTCTTTAAAAGATTCTTCACAAGATTCTTTTTTTCTACGCGGGGTAGCTCTGTAAAAAACCAAAAACAATGAGAAAGTAATTTGCAAAGTTCTACTTTGCAGCTTTTTAAAAATAATTTATACAATTTGTTAATGTTGTGTATACGTAACAACCAAAACTCTAGATGTAACAAAAAAAAAGTTACAAAGTAGAACATTGCACATTGCTTCCTCATTAATTTCCATTTTTCAGCTTCCCCTATGAGGCAGCCAAAAAGTATAAATACGATTTCCTTTATTTTATTGCACACCATTTATTCATGTTTAAATTCTGTACAAAAAAATCTGCATAAAAAATATCAATATTGTTAATTGAGTCTTTATAATATACTCCATATTACACGGATGATAAAGTGCATGCAGTTGACTCGCTGACAGAGTTGCATGCGAAACCAACGGGGGTGTTAATCGTTAACGCTTTTCAAGATTCTTTCGAATATTCTTTAAAAGATTCTTAGAACGCTTTCGGATGCAAAGAATCTTGAAAAGAATCCTGGAAAGCATCAACAGGTTTCGCTCGATTCCTCTGAAGAATTTCATTAAGATTCTTTCAAAGATTCTCATAACGCTTTCGGATGGAAAGAATCTTGAAAAGAATCCTGGAAAGAATCTTGCTCTGGCTCCTATGCGTGATTCTTTTCAAGATTCCTGTAAAGATTCTTTCAAGACTTTTTTTAAGATTCTTTAAAAGATTCTTCACAAGATTCTTTTTTTCTACGCGGGGTAGCTCTGTAAAAAACCAAAAACAATGAGAAAGTAATTTGCAAAGTTCTACTTTGCAGCTTTTTAAAAATAATTTATACAATTTGTTAATGTTGTGTATACGTAACAAACAAAACTCTAGATGTAACAAAAAAAAAAAGTTGCAAAGTAGAACATTGCACATTGCTTCCTCATTAATTTCCATCTTTCAGCTTCCCCTATGAGGCAGCCAAAAAGTATAAATACGATTTCCTTTATTTTATTGCACACCAGTTATTCATGTTTAAATTCTGTACCAAAAAATCTGCATTAAAAATATCAATATTGTTAATTGAGTCTTTATAATATACTCCATATTACACGGATGATAAAGTGCATGCAGTTGACTCGCTGACAGAGTTGGATGCGAAACCAACGGGGGTGTTAATCGTTGACGCTTTTCAAGATTCTTTCGAAGATTCTTTAAAAGATTCTTAGAACGCTTTCGGATGCAAAGAATCTTTAAAAGAATCCTGGAAAGCATCAACAGGTTTCGCTCGATTCCTCTGAAGAATTTCATTAAGATTCTTTCAAAGATTCTCATAACGCTTTCGGATGGAAAGAACCTTGAAAAGAATCCTGGAAAAAATCTTGCTCCGGCTCCTATGCGTGATTGTTTTCAAGATTCCTGTAAAGATTCTTTCAAGACTTTTTTTACGATTCTTTAAAAGATTCTTTTTTTCTACGCGGGGTAGCTCTGTAAAAAACCAAAAACAATGAGAAAGCAATTTGCAAAATTCTACTTTGCAGCTTTTTAAAAATAATTTATACGATTTGTTAGTGTTGTGTATACGTAACTACCAAAACTCTAGATGTAACAAAAAAAAAAGTTGCAAAGTAGAACATTGCACATTGCTTCCTCATTAATTTCCATTTTTCAGCTTCCCCTATGAGGCAGACAAAAAGAATAAATACGATTTCCTTTATTTTATTGCACACCATTTATTCATGTTTAAATTCTGTACAAATAAATCTGCATAAAAAATATCAATATTGTTAATTGAGTCTTTATAATATACCCCGTATTACACGGATGATAAAGTGCATGCAGTTGACTCGCTGACAGAGTTGGATGCGAAACCAACGGGGGTGTTAATCGTTAACGCAACAGCCAACGACTGGTACGGTTAGCGTTGGTTGTTGAGCCTCAAGAACAGTCAAGTGAGAGAGAGAGAGAAAGAGAAACCGAGAGATGGACAGTGAAAGCAGACGTCGCTCGTCATCCAGTTTCTCGCCTATGGTTATCCCTACTGTGAACTCTGCCTATCTCGTAAATTGTACAATGTACATAGACCAACAGGATTGCAGCGTCGCGCATAGTGCGGGGAAATCGATGAGGTGGCTAATTGGACGGACAAGCCGTCCGAGCCCGTTCGTAGTGCTAAGCTTCGTGTCTGGTCCACCTGTACCTCTCACTCACTCACACTCACACACACACATACACACACACACACACATTAGTACCATTACATGTATAGCTTTCCGTTGCAGAGCTGTGAGCTTGAAGCTTCCCGACAACCTCGATTCTTGTGCGCCGGTTTATAGTCTCATAGCATGATCCGTTACATCAGCATCAATTTCTGTTCTTCATGCCCTTTCCCAAAGCTTATACCACTTTTTTTTTTAACTCCCGACTGCCCGCAGAGCAAAAAGACCGGGAGTATTTGTTTCACTGGCATGAAGAAAATGTGCCTACTTTTATTGTTAGCCTCAATTTCGAACACTTCCCGATGGGATAAAAATCGGAAAAAATAATCAAGCATGTAAAAGGTGCTGAAAAGATCGGTTTTGCATAATAATGATTGTAAAATGTTATTAACAAATTGATGAATAAAAAAATTGTTTAACAAATCACTCGACAACCTAACGTTTTTTTTTTTAATGAAAATGATTTGTCAATTTTTCTGAATGCATATGAATTTTTTCAAAGTTATTTTTGGTTTGAATTTTGAAAAATGCGCGAAAAATAACAAACTTTGGATATGCGTTTGGCAAAAAATATCTTCAGTATAATGGATGGATTTTTGCCAAGTGCATATCCAAAATGAAATTTTGACTTAAGGTTAATTTAATGTGGAGTGAAATTAATATTGAGGCAAATTAATATCGAGTCAAATTAACATCGAGTCAAATCAATATCGAGTCAAATTAGCATCGAGTCAAATTAATATCGAGTCAAATCAATATCGAATCAAATCAATATCGAGTCAAATTAACATCGAGTCAAATTAATATCGAGTCAAATTAATATCGAATCAAATCAATATCGAGTCAAATTAATATCGAGTCAATTTAATATCGAATCAAATTAACATCGAGTCAAATTAATATCGAGTCAAATTAATATCGAGTCAAATTAACATCGAGTCAAACCTATATCGAGTCAAATTAGCATCGAGTCAATTTAATATCGAGTCAAATTAATATCGAGTCAAATTAATATCGAGTCAAATTAATATCGAGTCAAATTAATATCGAGACAAATTAATATCGAATCAAATTAATATCGAGTCAAATTAATATCGAGTCAAATTAATATCGAGTCAAATTAATATCGAGGCAGATTAATATCGAGTCAAATTAATATCGAATCAAATCAATATCGAGTCAAATTAACTTCGAGTCAAATTAATATCGAGTCAAATTAACATCGAGTCAAATTAATATCGAGTCAAATTAATATCGAGTCAAATTAACATCGAGTCAAATCTATATCGAGTCAAATTAGCATCGAGTCAATTTAATATCGAGTCAAATTAATATCGAGTCAAATTAATATCGAGACAAATTAATATCGAATCAAATTAATATCGAGTCAAATTAATATCGAGTCAAATTAATATCGAGGCAGATTAATATCGAGTCAAATTAATATCGAGTCAAATTAATATCGAGTTAAATTAATATCGAGTCAAATTAATATCGAGTCAAATTAATATTGAGTCAAATTAATATCAAGTCAAATTAATATTGTATCAACATTCTCTAGAAAGTTTTAAGGAAAGTGAAATAAATTTTTAGGAAGCGTTAGAAGATTTTAAAATATAAAAATAAATTACATGTTTTCAGACTGACCTGACCGGAAGATAGTGGCAAAACGGTGCCATCGACGAAAGGCGCAAATCCTGACGTGAATCTAGGAGAATCGAGTTGAACCTCTAGCAGCTCGTCGAGGGATCGCAGACGAAGGCAGGCGGCAATATCGTCGGCCTCGACGTCACTCGGGCATCCAGTCTGCTCGGCGACTCGACGTTTTATCGTAAGCGGCTCTCGTTGTACAGCCCAAGGTGATAGAGCCGAGCCTCCCAGCAAAACTACTCTTTTTATCAGCTCTGAAAAATTCACAACAGAACAAAACCTTTTAGTTTCTCATAAAATGTAAGAACTTAAAAGAATTTTTCTTAATTCTTTAAAAGCCAACTTAAAAAAAAGTAGTTTTCCCTCCAAAAAAAGCAATATTTAAAAAATCTCTCTTAATTTTCATTCTAAAATAAAATATGAAATTTCATTAGGAATGAATCTTAAAATGAAAATCTCAACAAAAACAAAAAAGTTCGAAACAGGATTTTTTTCCAACAATTCAATTCGGCAAGGGTTAATTGAACTTATAAAAATATATACTGTTTAAAATATAATTCTACTCACTTTAACAACAAAATAAAAAGTAATTTTTATGGTAATTTTCTTATTCCTTTTGATTACGATATTTCAAATAATCATCTTTTTTATGCAAACTATAGAGACACATAAAATAATTATAAAACGATTAATGTAATTAAATATTCCGACATAAAAATCGTAATAACAAAAAAATCGTTGAAAAAACGGAATTGTGTCCAACGAAATATATACTGTTTAAAAATAATACAGCCTGGATATTTTTTCAGTAATTATATTCTCACTATTTCGTTCCGACTTTATTTCAAAACTTTTTATTCTCCCCTTATATTGAATCACCTTCGCATTCTTCCAGTTTTCTACAGTTTTGCTGACCGCGCAGTCAGCGAATTTCAGTAATTTTCATAGTTAGTCTTAATTTTATCTTCGCTTGATTAACATCTTAATAATTATTACTCTGAGTGAGTTCTCCGTAATTTTGCATCGGCCAGCGGTGACTATTGATTATTGAATAACAAATTATATTTCTTTCCATTAACAGAGTTAAATCGTATTTGATAAATAATAATTCGCGGTGTTTTTCTTTATGTAATTATTTTTGTGTTTTAATTGAATAAACAGTCTAATACTTCAGAATCTTTGATTCTACAATTAATCGGACAAGTCCCTATTTTTTTGTAGAGAGTTTTACTTGGCTTAATTGGACTTGGCTTAATATTTCTGCAAGAAATTTTAAGTTTGCAATTTTTTATTTGCGACTATTTTATTTGCAAGCAATCTTTGTTTCTATAATTAATCGGACAAGTCCCCGATTACAGTAATTAAAATTATTATACATTATAGTATATTATATATTATAGTATATTATATTTAAATCGTCCATTTGCAATCTCATTACCAATGCACGATACAAGTGGCGGCGGATCAGCGTTTGGCATAATGCCGCTAGATGGCAAATGGCTAAGGCGTTTCTCGCAAGCGATTTGCAGCCAAAGTGTTTATAAAACTGCGAAAATTTTTAGGAATCGACTGCACTTGAAGGAGCTATCATCTGAAGATGATGCTCCTTAGTATTAATTTTTGTATTCCTTTGATGAAAACAGACGATGGCAGTCTGTCTTTTTTCCTCAACTCGGCATTTCGGATTTCAAAGAACAACTAAATAAAACTAGACTACCACTACTATAAACTAGATAAAACTAAAATGGCACGTCATGCCTTCACCATGCCGTCACCGTGCAGTCACGCCGTACGTTCAAAATTTTTCGATATGGTACGCCATGCCGTCACCATGCCGTCACCATGTCGTCACCGTGCAGTCATGCCGTGCGTTTAAAATTTTTCACCATGCCATCACCGTGACAGCACGCCATGCCGTCACCGTGACAGCACGCCATACCGTCACCGTGACAGCACGCCATGCCGTCACCGTGACAGCACGCCATGTGGTCACCGTGACATCACGCCATAACGGCACGGTGACGGCATGGCGTGCCATGTCGAAAAATTTTGAACGTACGGCGTAACTCCACGGTGCCGTCATATTCGGTCGTACATGACAGCACGGTGACGGCATGCCGTGACGGCGCGTGACGGCGTGTGACGGCACGGCGCCGGCATGCGCAAAAAAAAAGCACGTTTGTCTATCGGGGTAGCCATCGTAAAGATCAGCTCTCAATCTGTTATATATATTAAATTTGTAACTCAGTCTAATAACTAGAACCACGAGACGACCTCCTTAACTGAGAAAAATAATATTATAAAATATTTTTTATTTTATTTTATTTTATAAAAAAAAATTTTCTCACTTAATAAATCTTAATTTTTATGGTAATTTTTTTTGCTCATTTTGATGACAATATTGAGGATAATTATATTTTTAATGGTAGCTATAGAGATAAATGAAACAATTATGGAACGATTTAAATATAATATAATTAATAAAATAATATTTTTAAAATAATTAATGATTAAATGAATTTAATTATTAATTATTGAAAAAATATTATTTTTATTATTATATTATTTTTCTCACTTTAACAACAAAATAAATCGTAATTTTTATGGTAATTTTTTTTGCTCATTTTAATGACAATGTTGAGAATAATTATATATTTAAAGGTAGCTATATAGAGATAAATGAAACAATTATGGAACGATTAATGTAATTAAAGCCTGGAAAGGTGATCTTTGGAGTTTGATAAAGCGAGCAGAGTAGATTGGCAGTGGGATTGAGGAATTAAGTCGGTCCCCAAAGGGGCGAAGTGCGGTCGTCTGGGATGATGACGGAAACGTGTCTCCGGGTGAGTCTCACGTCAGCGAGCACGCAGCTAGCCGCGAGAGAGGGTTCGTTAGTGCAAACGGAGAGAAAAAGGGGGAAGAGGCGTTGGGGATGCTGCAGCGGGTATTACGAAGACGCAAGAGGCGACGTCGACGTTCGCCTACTCGAGAAAGCTTGTTAATGCCCCAGTGGCACTCGCGGTCTCGACGCGTCCGCGTACTCGAGAGCTCCTGCCTCCGCTGATATGACGTTCCCGTCAGTCAGACAAGCTACGTACGCTTTATAGAGACCATAACAGCTTCATGTCAACTCAAATAAAAACTTGCGTTAAGAATTTTTTAAATTTTTATTCTGAACATTCTTAACATTATTTTTTATTTATAATCATTTTTTCAAAATCACAATTTTATTTAAAAAATCACCAATTTAATTAGACATAGAAATGTTATCCATTCGTTTTTTTGAACAAATGACGTTTAATTTTCGATATTGAAATTTTATATTGTCTTGAGCTTCATGTCAACTCGAATAAAATCTTGCGTTAAGAATTTTTTTATTTTTTCAGATTCTAAACATTCTTAACACTATTTTTAATTTATAATCAGTTTTTCAAAAAGACAATTTGATTTTAAAAATCGATCAATTTAATTCGACTTAGAAATGATTTCCATTCGTTTTTTTGGAAAAATGTCGTTTAATTTCAGATATTGAAATTTTATATTGTCTTGGGCTTCATATGTCAACTCGAATAAAATCTTGCGTTAAGAATTTTTTTTTTTCAGTTTCTAAACATTGTTAACATTATTTTTAATTTATAATCAGTTTTTCAAAATCACAATTTTATTTAAAAAATCAATCAATTATTTCGACTTAGAAGTGATTTTCATTCGTTTTTTGGAAAAATGTTGTTTAATTTTAGATATTGAAATTTTATATTGTCTTGAGCTTTAAGTCAACTGGAATAACATCTTCCGTTAAGAATTTTTTTTTTCGAATTCTAAACATTCTTAATATTATTTTAAATTTATAATCAGTTTTTCAAAATCGCAATTTTATTTAAAAAATCAATCAATTTAATTCGACTTAGAAATGATTTTCATTCTTTTTTTTGGAAAAATGTCGTTTAATTTTAGATATTGAAATTTTATATTGTCTTGAGCTTCATGTCAACTCGAATAAAATCTTGCGTTAAGAACTTTTTTTTTCAAATTCTGAACATTCTTAACATTATTTTTAATTTATAATCGGTTTTTCAAAATCACAATTTTATTTAAAAAATCAATCAATTTAATTCGACATAGAAATGATTTCCATTCGTTTTTTGGAAAAATTCCGTTTAATTTTAGATATTGAAATTTTATATTGTCTTAAGCTTCATGTCAACTCGAATAAAAACTTGCGTTAAGAATTTTTTTAAAATTCTAAACATTCTTAACATTATTTTTAATTTATAATCAGTTTTTCAAAATCACAATTTTATTTAAAAAATCAATCAATTTAATTCGACATAGAAATGATTTCCATTCGTTTTTTGGAAAAATATCGTTTAATTTTAGATATTGTGCTATTTTATATTCGTTTTTTGGAAAAATGTCGTTTAATTTTAGATATTGAAATTTTGTCTTGTCTTGAGCTTCATGTCAACTAGAATAAAAACTTGCGTTAAGAATTTTTTTTTATTTTTCAAATTCTAAACATTCTTAACAATATTTTTTATTGATAATCAATTTCTCCATCAAAATTTTATTAAACAATCAATCAAATCAATTCAAAATAGATTTCCATTCATTTTTAGAGAGATGTCATTAAATTTTAGATACTGAAATTTTATATTATCTTCGTTGATTATGATTCACATGAACTCGAAAAAAATCTCTCCCAATATGTTTTCAATTACACATGCTATAAAAATTCTTGCTTTGAAAAAATATATATATTTTTTAAATATTTTTCCAATAAAGAAAATACAAATTAGCGGATTTTCTTAGTGCATTTTGATTTGTAAAAATTAATCTCATAGTAGAGAAGTCTATTAGAAAATATATACGATGTATAAAACTTTTTGGTATACTACTACAAGTCAAACATTTTTCAATATAATTTTACACAAATTACGTTCAATTTGAGTTTCTAACAGTATTGTGACGCTATATTCTTTATATCGATGATATGGAACATGTAAGTTAGTATATATTCCTAATTTAAAAAAATTATTTATCATTTTCGTTAAGAAATAAATCTAAAATAAATTCATCACTAATACATTTTTAAGGTAGAAATGTTGAAAAAAAAATCATAACCAATAATATGTATCTAAGTATAAATATCGATTGAAAAAAAAAATCGAATTGACTGAAAAAGTAAGACTAGAAAAAATAAAGAGTGTTTGGCACTTTAATAAATACGCAACTTGAAGAAGTAATTTGGAGTAACAATTGAGGATCCGACTGTATAATAGAACGATCCACTCTGCACTTTTCCATCCCATTATTTTCAATAAATCCATGGACGAAAAAATATTGTCGAAAGTCTAAAAAGCGATTCGACGACGGTGAAATTGTTGACCTCGGCTCGCCGGATGACGCGTTGGATTTTTAATTACCATCGAGCTTTTCGAGAGCCGCTCGTCGCTCTTGCTACGAGCCAGGAATTGAAAACAGCTGGAGCGCCTCGAATTTCGATTAACGCCGCTTCGCGAGATCGATTGTTGACCCTCTTGCTATTCTGTATCGCATCGACACGACGGAATGCGTGATATTCACTGATTTCCCCCCCAAAATTCGAACGATGGAAAATTAACGATGGCTAATTGCCGTGGAACAATGTTTTGATGAGGGCAACGACGAGGCTCACTACGTGACGGACCATCCAAATTTCCAATTCTCACGGTTCGTAAAGTGTTCTGTGATGGACAATATTCATTTCGGCATTAACAAATGCAATATGCAATTATTTCTAATGGGCTATTGATTTAATTAATATTTTTCGATTTTCATTTTCTCATCATTTAATTTTACTTCAAAAGTCATTTTTATACAGTTATTGTATTTTTTATCAATAGTAGAATATTTGGAATATAATTTAAAAAAAAATTCTGACCAGTCTAATGTAAAAATTAAATATACTCACTTAAAAATGCAAATTAACGAAAGTGTTAGTAAAACATTTTCTCATGATTTAATTTTACTTCAAAGGCCATTTTTATACAGTTATTGTATTTTTTATCAATAGTAGAATATGTGGAATATAATTTTTTAAAAAATGCTGAACAGTCTAATGTAAGAATTTAATATTCTCACTTAAAAATGCAAATTAAAAAAAATGTAAAATGATATTTTTAATTTCAATTTTCATTTTCCTGTTTTGTCAATGACTAATAAATGGTCAAAAATATATTATTTATTCGAAGAAAAATCAAATAATTAGTAAGCAACAAAAAGAAATCAATTAATATTTTTCTGCACTATTATTGTACAAAATTAATGTCTTTAGTATCATCAGTAATTTTTATTTTCCGCAAATTTTTTTTTTAGTGCCGAAATAGTAAAAATCTGATTGAATATTTTTCTATCAATATTTACAAAACTTCTGAACACCATAAAATAATGCGTGATGAATTAATCACCTTTGGCCATAGGCGAAACGGCTAAAAAAATGACGAGTGCAGTAGAATATAATTTTTTTAAATTTCCATACAGACTAATGTAAGAATTAAATACACTCCAGAATATTTGACATAATTTTAAAAAAATAGCATTTTTTAATATCTTTTTTATTTTCATTCGTTTTTCCAGTCTTTTCAATCACCGTTAAATATTTTTATTAAAGAGTTATTAGTTTGAAAAAAAAATACACGCACATACACTCAAACACAACATCATAAAGTATGTTAAATAAAAAAATAATTATGTATATTTTGCCAATAACTCACGATTAATACTACAGTTATAAGTTAAAATTGTCGTAAATGATGACAAGACGTTGTAGGTTTTAACGAGGAGAATGTTCTCCCTTGCTTTCGTTTATTTTTACAAGTGTTTCCGTAATTGAGAAACAAACAATTAAAACATATTAATAAAAGTTAATAAATAAAAAGGGAAACATAAACTGAGTTTTAGAGACGGCGAGTTCCTGAGGAAAAGTAAAGGGTGACTACTTAAAGTCAGAAGTCACTTATTAGAGGAAAATTCACTTATGGGCAGTAAATTTGTTAGGGAGGGCAATTTACGTTAAAAGAATATTATTTTTTTTAATGTTTATATTTATACTCTTTGAAATAAAAAAAAACACAATTTAAAGGGAAGTGCAGACTTATGGACAGCCAGGAGAATTCTGAAAGAAAGAAATCGCTTAAAACAGCAACCTCGCGTTAATATATTTACTTATGAGCAGTAAATTGGACAAAAATTCGGAATTGTACGTAGGCAGCACAATTCCCGGATCCTTCCCTCGTGCGGTCGTCTCTACTGGGAGAAACGGGCAGGAAGTTTCGGATCAAAAAGCTTTTTTTTTTTTTTTTTTTTTTTTTTTTTTAGTTTGCAAATATCTTTTATTTTTCCATTGCAATAGCTTATACATTGTTTTATCAGTACCTCGCTCTCATGTTTTACACGCCATCCCCGTTCATTGAACTTTACCGGCCTTAATTTTTCTTTTTTTAACTTATTTCTATTTTTGTTTTCAACATGTTAACATTTTAATATTTTAATTCTTTTTTGGTAAAAAATTTGAAAAAACACCCTTTAGAGTCTGGATCAAAAAGCTCTGAATCTTCGCTGCTTATATGCACGGCCGGGACTCCTTTCTCTTGCGAGAGAAACCGCATCGTCGTGGCCATCTGTCGGCCGAGCGGGAACTACGGGAGCTTTCGCGAGCTCAGGCGCGGATCGCCAACTCGGGAGGCCCGGGCCGTTAGGGAAATTTTATTTCAGTTTAGGACGGGGTTTTTATTTTACAGGAAGAAAAAAACTGTAAGCCAGGAGGGAAACAGTTTGGGCGCTTGCTGAAAACAAAATATTTCAACAAAATTCTAAACACCGTAAAACAATTTTTGACGAATTATTTACGTTTGGGACACTCAAACACAACATAATAAAGTATGTTAAATTTTAAAAAAAAGAAAAGGGGTATCCACGCTCAAGGGGATGCTGGAGTAGATTTTTCTATCGACTTTGGTCGATAAGTGTCCCGATTATGATACAGATGGCGCCGACGTAGTCTATTTACTTTTGGCAAAATATACTGAATCTCCCGAAATTCAATATGGCCGCACACGATATGGCAACGGACCTTTCCTGTTAGATATAATTGTTTCTGGAAATTAGATATGTAAAATCAGACCGGACGACAATTCTGTGATGATTTCTGAATATTCCAAAACCATCAGAATGTCGACTACACAAGCCAAATCCATATATAGTGTATATTACGTTCGTGTTGCAAAGGCTCGGAGCTTTTCCAAAAGTAAACAAACTACGTCGGCGCCACCTGTGTCCTAATGGGGAAACTTCATTCACGCTCTTCTCGAACTACTCTGATCGCGAGCAAACTGCGTAAACGTACGTTACAAACTACGTGCGCTTCTTTTGTGCTAATGCCAATCCAACAGTCTTAAAAAATGCGAAGAACCTCATAGAATCGGCGTTCACGCTTTTCTTTTGAATATGATGTTTAGAAATGTTTATATAGGACGAAATACGTGGTGTTGACAATTCGAGCGGCCATATTGGTTTTCGGTAGGTTTACAAAATTACGATTTTCTTTATTTTTCAAGTGTTTTCATCCAAAATTCGAGCGGACACCGGTGCGCCTTTTTTGATATTATAATCCTGTGCAATTTGGAATATATTTGTAATATATTAACAACATAGTTTGTAAACGACGAAACCGAAGCTTTTTACCGACCAAAGTCGGTAAAAAAATCTACTCCAGCATAATTATAATTATAATTAGCAACATTCACACCAAAACAATTACGTATTTTTTGTCAATAAATCACGATTACCACTCCGGGTACTGCTAAAAATATTGAAAACAAATTTAAACACCCCAAAACAATGCTTCACAAATTATTCACCTTTGGCCATAGGCGAAACGGCCAAAAAATTGGCGAGAGCAGCGCCAGTTCCATGTCCAAGAACGCTGAGTCGTTCAGGATCACCTCCAAAAGCTTCAAGATTTTCCCTCAGCCAATGAAGACCAGCGACGAGATCCATGAGCCCGTAATTGCCCTGGCCACTTCCCTTCGAGCCAGTCTTCAGAAAACCTGGAACAAAAAAACGGAAGAAAAATGGTAAAAGGTGTTGAGAACATTAAGCCATATTTATATGCTTTTTCGATTAACTCATCTCCCTTTTTGCAGGAAACGCTGTATATATATATATATATTATACTCGGGGGTGGTCACGCTTGGCGCGTCGCACAAAGGCCATGACTCGTCAAAGAAAAAATTATTCGCAAGGGAATGAGGCTTCTGCTGTCGTGGAGAGTATAGAACTCTCTTTTTACTTACCTTTGTCTCCTATGAACCAACCAAGACCTCACCCTCAAGATTGCCTTGTAAAATATTCAAGGCACGATTAGCCGGTGGTTAAACTCTACGCCACGTGGAACGGCAGCACTTTCGCGATGAACGGACAAGAGAGAAAGAGAGAGGAAAGCGAAGGAAAAAAACGTTTTAGAATGCGAAATTGCACGTTCCTTTCTGTACCGAGAGATGAGTTGAAGAAGAGCGACGAGGAGAGCTCATTGAGGCAACGTTAACGAGGCACGAGATTAAAGCCAACCAAACATTACGCTCGAGATGCTACTTTAAATAGCTTCTGGCCTCAGAGTGACCGTATTGTAAGCTTTTCATGATTTTCGCCTCTTGAAGTCCTTTCAAAACTTTTAGTCGTCTTTTTTATACTTCAATTGCTACTTTTTTCGTTTTGGTTTGCTTCATGAGTCAAGGACCATTTTATTTATTATATTTGCCTTGAGGGAACCAAATTGAGGAAAAAAGGACTTGGACAAGTTTTTTTTTTTTAGTGTTGTGGCTTTAAAAGAAAAATTACATTATCTTTGCTTATATAAATCACATCAACTTATCTCAAAATATTTTTTAATTATACACGTCATAAAAATTCGACGTTACATTTTTGCCTTGGAAATAAATTTTTATATTTTGCTAATAAATAAAAGATAAATTAACGAGTTTTATTTACTAAATTTTTAGTTTCTTAAATTCTTTTCATAGTGAAAAATATATTCGAAATATAAAAACTTTTTAATATCAAGCCTTTTTAACATGATTTTGAAAAAAGTGCATTTTTTTCGATTCTGATTCCAGAATTTACAGATCCAACTTTCGGTCGGACAACCAAAATTGGCTAACATATTTTCAGAGAGGAAGCTTTGTAAAAAGCGAAAAATAATGAGGAAACAATGTGCAAAGTATTTTAATTTATTTTTATTTAATTGATTTATAATCAAAATTCTTTTAAAATACGACACAACTATGGTTTTTCAATTACAATTTTTCAACAAAATTGTATATTTGGAAAAATAAAAATTTCACCGAGAACGGTCCATTTAAGAATTGATCTATCAAGCTACTTATGATAATTTTTTTTAAATTATATATCTGGAAAAGAAAATTAATTTTTGGAAAGTAAAATAAGAATTTCACCGAGAACGCTCCATTAAATAATTGATCTATCAACCTACTTATGATAATTTTAAAAAAATGTATAGTTGGTAAAATAAAAATTTAATTTTTAAAAAGCAAAATGGAAATTTCCCCGATAACGGTCCGATTAAATAATCAATGTATCAACCTACTTATGATATTTTTCAAAAAATTATTAGAAACGACATTTTTCAAAATGGTGGATATTCTCCAGGGAACAGTTTTCAAGCGATCGTTTTCAAATTTTAGGTGAACATTCTTCACGCTGCTCTCTATCGTACTATGGAAGCTTTTTTTTTTAATCTTCCCATTTTTTTAAAAGAAAAACTGTCGAAAAAACGGCTAAATTCGGTACTTTTTGTTCAAACTGCCGCCATTTTGTCAATTTTGATTTAAAAAAAAGCCTCCATAGCGCGATAGCCAATCGCATACTAATTAATAATCCTTTGGGTTTTTTTTTCAAATCAAATTTGCGACCCGTAGAATGTCCACCATAAGGCTATCTTTTTCATCAACATTATTTTCGACAATAAAAAAAAATGTTAACCATAAAAATCGTCTAATAAAAAATCATTTTCTGTCATTCATAATTACCTTAATATGTCTTTAAAATTTCAAATTGATCGGCGTATAGTAACCATCCGAAAAAAATCGTGAAAATAGTCTACTTTTCGGGTTGTCACACACGGAAAAAAAGGCTTGGTTGGGACAACCAAGTGCTATGGTTATATATGCGCCAGACGATTAATTGGTTAGACCAACCAAGTAATTTGTTAGGCTACCAATTTCTTGGTTGGTCTAACCAAGTCACTTGGTTGGTCTAACCAAGTCACTTGGTTGGTCTAACCAAGTCACTTGGTTGACCTAACCAAGTCACTTGGTTGGTCTAACCAAGTCACTTGGTTGGTCTAACCAAGCCACTTGGTTGGTCTAACCAAGTCACTTGGTTAGCTTACCAAGTCACTTGGTTAGCTTACCAAGTCACTTGGTTAGGCTATCAATTTCTTGGTTAGGCTATCAATTTCTTGGTTAGGCTACCAATTTCTTGGTTAGCTTACCAAGTGACTTGGTGGAAAATCCTTAGTGGAAAGTCACTTGGTTAGCTTACCAAGAGACTTGGTGGAAAATCCTTAGTGGAAAGTCACTTGGTTAGCTTACCAAGGGACTTGGTTAGCTTATCAAGTCACTTGGTTAGCTTACCAAGTCACTTGGTTAGCTTACCAAGTCACTTGGTTAGCTTACCAAGTCACTTGGTTGGTTTAACCAAGTCACTTGGTTGGTTTAACCAAGTCACTTGGTTGGTTTAACCAAGTCACTTGGTTGGTTTAACCAAGTCACTTGGTTGGTCTAACTAAGTCACTTGGTTAGCTTACCAAGTCATTTGGTTGGTCTAACTAAATCATTTGGTTAGCTTACCAAGTGACTTGGTGGAAAATCCTTGGTGGAAAGTCACTTGGTTAGTCCAACCAAGAAATTGGTAGCCTAACAAATTACTTGGTTGATATAACCAATTAATCATCTGGCGCATATATAACCATAGCACTTGGTTGTTTCAACCAAGCCTTTCTTTCCGTGCACTGGAAAGATCCCTTAATAATCAAAAATAAGCCCGGACATTACATCTATCAACGTACTTACAATTTATTTTCAATAAATTGCAGATTCAACTTACCAAGGATACCTAGACGAAAATTGATAGAGACTACGACGAGGCGGCCGTGAGCGGCGAGGGCAGTGCCGACGAGGGGATTCCCCGCTCCCCAGGAGTACGAATCACCATGGACGAGCAGCAGGGCTGGCAGCAATTCCGTGCTATTGCCTGAAACTCAAAAACCAATATCTCTTTTTATTATATATATATGAACCTCGTGTGGAGTTCGCGCCGATTCAACCCTCACGGCCAATCCAATACACCAAATATATATTCTATTCGCCTGTTGAATAAATATATATATTTTATCGTCGTTCGTCTTTCCTTTCTCTCTTCCTCTCTCTCTCTCTCTCTCTCTCTCTTCTGCCATTCGTTCGACGATGCTTCAGAGCTATGCGTACGTGCATCTCGATACGAACGTCACAAAACCGAGAGAGCGAGAACGAGTTTATATATCGATGTAAAACAGAACGGGTTTACCTCGATATGTGAATAATTCATATCATATCACGTTTCAAGTACTTCGTATATGTGTAAATGTGTATGTGAATATGTTTGTCTGGAAATATGGATAGAAGAGAGCATTCTCTTTTTGTTCTGTCACAGTAGATATCTACCTCTGCTTTATAAAAGCAAATATAAAAACATCCATATTGATACCTGGAATGTGCGAATTTCCCTAGTCGTTGACACGTCAAACAAATAGCAAGAATTTCCTCATTTTTATATACCAATAACTATTCTACTATCGAGAATGGAATTACGATATGAGAAGCGGATCTGATGATGGGTTTGTTTGAATACATTTTTTTAATATACATTTGAAGTGCATGAAATGTTATCTGGTTCAAGTAAATTTTATTTTTAATTCCGTTTGATTGAAATCACATCCTGTCGGCCATTAAATAAATTTCATCTTAAATGGCCAGCATAATAGGATTTTATTTCAATAGAATATAATTTATTTTAGTCGAATAAATCGTATACAGTTGAAATAAAATGTATTTGATACAAATACAATTTTATCTATATTTTATTATATATTTATTATTTATTTTTTGTATATTTAATGGAACCCATATTTGATTCAAATGAACTCATCAAATCGATTTCTTTGGGTGTAAAAAATAAATAAAATAGATTTTTAACCTTTTAGCTGTCGATGTCCCATATTTGGTACATTCATATTGGTACAAGGTCATTTTTCGCTGAGTACAAAAATGGGACAATTTTTATGAAAATTTTAATGAATCCGAGTGTAAATACGCAAAATAGGAAATTTTATTTTTTCCTATTTTGCGTATTTACACTATTGCGTATTTCGGTCTTGATATGCATCTTTTTTTTCATTCAAATCAATAACAAATTCGTTTTCAGCAGAATTAAAAAAATATATATATGTTTTTTTTTTACATTTGGGCCAATACAGCAGATTTTTACTAAATTGGTTATAACTTCAAGAAATAATGAAGTAGCGACTCAGGCTTATATTTTTTTCATTCGTATTCTATCAAGCTTTAAAATGCCGTATGGCATGTCAGGTTTCGTTGAGTTTTTAATTTTTTACAGATTCTTTAAGTTGTAGAAGCGAAAGTCAGAATTTATTTTTTCAACTGGTCATAATTATCTTCGAACTGTTTTTTTTTCGTTCGAAGGACTTCGTAGAAACAAAAAGAATGGCACCAATATAATTTAAATACCTAATTTAGTAAGTCCGCGCGAAAGCTTTTGAAAAATATCCGAAAAAAAATGGAAACATATTTTAAAAGGATGCAAAGTAGAACCTTGCACATTGCTTCCTCATTATTTTTCCCGTTTGACAAAGCTACCTCTATGAGGAAGTATGTTATTCAATTTTTGGCTTCCTCATAGAGGAAGCTTTATAAAACGCGAAAAATAATGAGGAAGCAATGTGCAAGGTTCTACTTTGCATCCTTGTTTTAATTAGATAAATATACATATTGTGGATTCGCTTTTTCTATTTCGTTATTGCGTTATTTCGTGATTATTAGAGCGTTTCCGAAGTGAATGTGATAATGTATATTTTTTAAAATAATTTAACATTCCATAAAATCAAAAATGTCATACCGTTCGTCACTAAATTATACATATATAATGGCTGAATATTGTTTCATTTATATACAAAATTTGAGATCGCTATCTTAAGTTTTGCAAAAGTTACAATAGAGCGATAATGTCAATTTTTTGAAAAATTCAAAACATCATAAAATTTGTATGGCTCAACCGATCTTAACCAAATTCAATAGCGATCACCGGCATATGAAAGCTCAAATTCATACCAATTTTTAGATCAATATCTCAAAAATTGAAAGAGTTATCGCGTAAACAGACATTTTTCAAAAAATTAAAAATCGCGTAATAATTTAACGATGAAGTAGATTTTAACAAAAATTTGTATGAACGATGAGGCTTGATCTCTCTATCTATGGTCCAAATTTCAGGTTGATATCTCAAGGCCTTCTCGAGTTATAAAGGTTTACATTTTTCGATTGTGTAACATACACACACACACACACATACACACACACATACACACACACACACACATACAGACATTTTTTCTAAATCACTTTTCTCGATGTTTTGGACCATTCTGAGTGTACTGACATGAAAATCTCGAAAAAAAAAATTTTCACGAAAACAAAGCTTTCTCTATGAGGAAGCAAAAATTGCAATTTTCGCTGCCTCAACTTTAAAAATCTGTAAAAAAATGTTGAATATTGTGAATTTGTTTTTTTTCCTTTAATTTAATCCCTATATATTTTGTCTCGCTGAACACAAATTTTCTATTCATTTAACCAAGGAATCACCTTTTTGACATGGCGCGAATATGCCTATTTCTATTAGTACAATGTTCTCTAAAACGGTTAAAGATGTCTTAACAAAATTTGGTACACACGTTCTGTATACCAGTTCATGAGTCTTTTTTCATAGCCTGTATGTGTTAGGTGCGATTTCCGAAAGATATAAGCGTTTAAACAAAGAGCCCATTTGCCATGATTGCGTACTCTGTAACTCACTTCACAGCGCTTATAGTGAAGTATTAGAATTACTTTAAAAACGACGAAATAAAAATAATTTTACAAAAATCAAGAAACTCATGACTGAAAAAATGAGTGTAACCAATAAACAAATTGGGTAAATAAAAAATAGTTAAATAAGAATCATTCGCATATTATATTAATCTTCCGACAATAATATGCGAATGATTCTTATGAAACCATTTTCCATTTACCCAAATCCTTTATTAATTACTCTCATTTTTTCAATCAAGATTTTTTAATTTTTTACAAAATATTCCATGAATCTATTAAAAAATAATATTTTCGTTAAAGCTGTGACAAACGATGTCTTTAAAAATGGAAGGCCCATGAACCAATTTTACTTATAGGAAAGTGTTTTATTGAAAATTTTATGTATGTTTACCGTCGTCTGGAAAGTGCCGTTATATAAACTGATGAATAATTAGGAGGAAAGCATAAAACGTATAACAGGTGTGCTAGGAAGCTATCGCTTCCTATAGCAGTATAATATAATAGTAAATGCATATTCGTCTCGCCGTATAGATTGACGATGATGACGACGACGACGACGACAACGACGACGACGACAACGACGACAACGACGACGACGACAACGACGACGACGACGACGATGAAGAGAGAGGAGAGCTTGGACTCGAAGCGACAACACGAGAGGCGTCCACCTGTTGCAGATCCTGACACCCCCTGGCCCCCTGACGTTACCGCTACTACCGCTGAGAGAGAAGAGAGAAGCAGAGGCGAATAAGGGGGTGCCACGAACGCTCGGGCGGGGTAGACCGGAAGCTAGATAGCAGCTTGGAACCGCACGCTGTATGCTTTCACGTCGCACGCTGTCCTCTATATATACCAGTATTCCTTCCGTCCTGTCTGTCGTACGTTACTGCTGCTGCTGCTGCTGGTGTCGCTGCGGCGAACCGCTGACGTTACCGCGCCGTTCTATACCTCTGTATGTTTCTGTTCCTGCTGGGAGACGAACGGACGGTATCATGGTGGTTTCGTTTCTAGGTTATATATAGTGACTGTGATGGGAATTCGATTGCTCATGATGTTAGTAAGTAAGTGTACGAAATAAGTATTTATCCATTTGGTAATTATTATTTTAACTTGTGAAAAAAATGTTATGGTACTGGTCGTGGTTTCGTTTCTAGGTTATATATAGTGACTGTGATGGGAATTCGATTGCTCATGATGTTAGAGTTGTAAAAGCTCTTTTTGTAACGCATGCATGAGAAGTGCTATTTGTCGTGCCGGCCGCGCGTGGCGTAAGTGGCACTTTACGGCCATCGATGCTATTTTACTTCTCGCACGCACTTCTCGCACGGGAATCACTTATCGCACGGGAATCACTTCTCGCACGCAATCTCGCACGGAAATCACTTCTCGCACGTACTTCTCGCACGCGCGCAACATTAAACTCGGTAGCACTTCTCATGCATTTGTTACAAAATAGTACTTTGCGATACAAGGGCGAGAAAGAGATCATTATACGCAGGTTGGGAAGTTGATCGCACGAGCCGATTATGTGTGTATCGCATAATACTTTTTGTAACAAATGCATGAGAAATGCCACTGAGTGTAATGTCGCGCGCGTGCGGGAAGTGCGTGCGAGAAGTGTGTGCGAGAAGTAAAATAGCTTCGATGGCCGTAAAGCGCCACTTACGCCACGCGCGGCCGGCACGACAAATAGCACTTCTCATGCATGCGTTACAAAAAGTATTTCATATCACTCCGTGCGTAAAACGCGGTTTTACGCACGCTTCGCGTGCATCAAACCCCAATTACACACCTCGTGAAATAAAATTTTGTACAATACTCGTGCGAAAAACGTTTTCTTAACTCGTGTGATTGCAAAACTCGCCTTCGGCTCGTGTTGCAAACTCACACTCGCCAGAAAAAGTTTTTTCGCACTAGTATCGTAATGTACTAATGCGATACAGAGCGAGAGAGCGATCATCATACGACGGTTGTGAAGTTGATCGCACTCGCCGCACTCGTACCACAGACAGCACTCGCCTTCGGCTAGTGCTGCTGTGATACTCGTGGGGCTTGTGCGATCAACTTCCCAACCTGCGTATAATGATCGCTTTCTCGCCCTTGTATCGCAAAGTACTATTAGTGTACCAAATAAATATTTATCTATTTGATAATTACCCTAGCAGGTCCGATGACCGTACAAAATGACCGTAAAAAAATCAGGTTCATTTTTGCCCAAAACTAACGGTTGTTCACGGTTCAGAATAACCACCTTGTGTATTTTGTAACAGTTTAACCACACCGAATAACTATTTCGACAACTGTCCAACGAACATCCGGCTGCTGGTTGTTTTAAGGTTGGCGACCAAGCTTCCTGCGGGGGCTGCGGGGAGAGACGAGGTCCCTATGCTTTTGCATTGCGTGACGTCATCACTACCAACTTACTTATATCAAATATTTGCGACTTTGAATTGGGTACTACGCAATCATTATGAGGTTTCGAATAGTTGATTGAAAAAAATAATGATCTACAATCCAATTGCAATCGATAAATTTAAAATATCATCCTTATTTGAAGATATAATATGAGCGCAAGAAATCTGGCAGCGCCGCGTCAATGTTTCCAAAATTCGTGTTTCGAGGTTGGAAGCCGTGTGCGCCCGTACTTCGTTAGGATGGCGGATTCCGAGAATATGACAAGCAATTCGGGTAATAAGTCAAAGATATTTCATCGGATGGGAAGATGTTTATAAAACATATTTAATTACAAATGTTATCTTTGATAAATTTTATATTCCGAGAGATTCAAAAAGTATGAATATTGTGTCTGTATTTGACTTGAATTACGCGCGCTTTCCGTCCGCCGCTTGTGCTACTCTAGGTTGCCAGATTTCGAAGGAGCCATCTTGCCTCGCCTCATTTTTCCGACGATTTGTCTAATATTTCTCGCGATTTCTCTACCATTTTCGTTATAACCTTGAATGGTTTTGCATAATAAGGATCCCCATAGTCTACTGTATACAATATGTATTTTTCATAATGCTGTCATTAATCGCACGGAAGATATAAGTGAGTAAACGTGAGCGACGATTCCTCGTGCCGTGTAACCCATGCATTTTCCTCACGATTGGTGTTGACTTACGCATTTAATATCTCGAAAAAGAAGATTATAATCGGGTTCAATCTTTTTCAAGGCGACGCAGAAACGTTCAATCTACAAACTGTATAAATTTCAGAAACCTGTGATGATTTTGAAAAACACGGTCAACAACCTTAAAAGTTAACCGTTTCGATAACTACCCCACAAACATCCGGCTACTGGTTGTTTTGAAAACTACCTGTATCGATTAACCACCTCGATAACTACAAGCACAACAAAAAGAATTATTGTTTTTGCGTTTAATTAATTAGGTTATTTTTCCTCTTTTTTTGCATATTCGACTTCTTCCGGCAATTTGGTACATATACGATCACGAATAGAGAATGTAAATTTTTTAGTCATTAGTAGGATTCGAACCCGAGATCCTGAGACTGCGTTGATCCGCGCTTTAGACCACTCGGCTATTCGCATCTGTGGGAACATATGTTTTAATTATATATTTGAAGTATAAGAATTGGCTAACTCTTAACACATCAGCAGCCGGATGTTCGTTGGGCAGTTATCGAAGTAGTTATTCGGTGTGGTTAACCAGTTACAAAATTCACAAAGTTGTTATTCTCAACCATGAATAACCGTTAGTTTCGGGAAAAAATGAACCTAGTTTTTTAAAGGTTATTTTGTACGGTTTTTGGACGAAATTAACTGGTTACCGAAACTCCTAGGGTATTATTTTCTCTTGTGAAATAGTATCCCAGATAGATATTTTACGTCAAGGAGACGACACTATGGCGGCATGAAACGACACGCGTGTCATAAAAAATGCGTCATGTACTACTACATTAAGCTACATCATTAACGGCACGGCGTATTGATGCCGGTACCGTGCCTGCATAGTTCCAACACGCTCTGCAGCGCACGCGCATGTCGGAATTGTGTAGGCACAGTGCCGGTATTCGTGCCATTGAGCATGCCAAGTCGTTAATACCGCAGCTTAAAGCAGCAATGTTCGAGTGCAACAAGGGTCGAGACGCCAATTTTGGCCCGTGTTGCATACTATATTTTTTGTATCAAGTGCATGAATAGTGATGCTTTGAATGGTAGTTTTGCGAAACGAACCGGAAAAAGTAAGGTTACAAATTACCGTATCTGGGGACGAAAGTAAAACACACAAGCAGGAAGAATAGAGTAAAGGAGGCCGAATGCTTATGGCGAAGGCGCAAACATTTGGTCCCCGAAACGGCGGTCAGCACGGGTTCTGAATATCACCACGAGCATCGCTGTCATCGCTATGTAATGGCGTGAAGTACGCACGCTAAGCGTGCGTAAAACCGCGTTCTACGCACTGAGTGAAATAATAGTACATTGTGCAACTAGCGCCGAAAATTGGCGATTCCGGCACTAGTTGCACACCGTGCTTTTGTTAACGAAAGAATAGAAACAATCGCTTTCCGAGACTGTAGAGTATGAGCGGAAAGGGTCCCTAACCTCAACACGCCGTTAAAAAATGTGCCGGGCGCGTTAGGAAATGTTGCGGCAGCGTTTAGAAAAACAAATATGCGTGTAGAAAAAGAAGAATGTAGTTGATGTGCGCATGCGTAGGACATTTCCTAACTTCGTACGGGAACGGCCCACGTTCCGCCACGCTCTACAGTTGAGGAAAGCGGGAGTTTCTATCCATGAGTTAAAAAAAGTACTTTTCTGCCCGCTGCAGCCACTGTTCTGCCCGCCGCAGCCACTTCTCTAACAACACGACAAAATGGTTTACAAAACATTGTATTTTGAATAATGCGGCTGAATTGGATTGTTGAAACTCGTTTTTAATCAATTGTCGAAGTATTTCACTTCAACCCACATTTTTTACACAAATAACTGTTTCACTTTGCCCCACCTTCCCCTTTATGAGATATAGAACGTTTGGATGCTATATATACGCGTATGTAAATTACATATCTGTATATCTCAAGTATACTTTATTTCCATGGGGGATATATGCATTTCACAATTATTATTTTATCATGTGCAATAATTATTATAAGAGTTACGAATCGGATCATCGACGATGTGGAGATACTCGGTTGGATTAATGATTAAATCAATATTTCAAATGATCAGGCATGAAATATTCACTTGATGACCGAATTTATTAAAAACAGGAAAATCGATGACATCTATTGATAGTGAATTAATTGTAGTTTGAATGATTAAAAATTCTTAACTGTCGCCGTTAATTGTTATGATTATGTAAATATAGTTAAACTTTTCCTCTCCTCTCCTTTACTAAACACTTAATCGCTCGCCGCTTTAAATATATTTAATTCATGTCTGTTGATTGAAAATTGAAGAGTAAAAAGATTGAATTAATGATGAAGGTGTGAATAAGGGATGTACTTCTTTCTGCCGTCTACAGTGGTTAGAGATTCAGCAAAAATCGTAGAGAAATTGTAATCCCTCCACGGATTTTATAGCAGGGCTTTTCACTGAAGTTTTTCTTGTAATACCCTTATAAAGACGACTTAACGGAAACTTGAAATCAGAGGCTTCCAAAATATAGAGATAATCTTTAAATACCCCTTCAAATAATTTAATATAAAAAATATGCACATTTTAAATGGTCATGTTAGAATTCACCAAAAGGGTAAATGCTTTTCTTGTTCAAACTTTAAAAAGCAAGAAAATGCGCGTTCCCAGAATCATTTTTAAACAATCCATAAAAACGGCCATAAAAAATTCTTAAAAATTGAAATTTAATAATTTTCATAAATTTTTCAAACAACATACAAATCCCTAGAAAATGTAATGTAGTTCAACAAATTTAATACGTACTTCCAGTATTGAAAATAAAAATTCAGACATCTTTTTAATAAAAAGAAAATCCTATTTCATAATTTAGCTGTCAAACACGTAATTAACATTAATTTTCTTTTAGTATTCACAGTATAAAGGCATCTACGGTCGAAGAGACTTGCCTTGCGGGATGCAACGGAACAAAAACCTATAAAAACGGCCATAAAGAATTCTCGAAAATTGAAATTACAAAATTATCATAAATTTTGCAAATAAGCACAGTAATCCCTAGAAAATTTAATCGAATGAAAATGTTATGTGGTTCAACAAATCCATGTACGTAATTCCAGCTTTGAAAAAAAAATTCAGCCTACTTTTTAATTTAAAAAAATCCTATTTCATAATGTCGATGTCAAACATGTAATAAACATTAATTTTCTTTTAGTATTCCCAGTATAAAGGCATCTACGGTCGAAGAAACTTTCTTTGCAGCATCCAACGCAACAAAAACTCATAAAAACCGCCATAAAAAATTCTCGACAATTGAAATTTCAAAATTATCGTAAATTTTGCAAAAAAAACATAGAAATCCCTATTAAGCGAATAAAAATGTTATGTGATTCAACAAACCCATATACGTACTTCCAGCTTTGGGAATAAAAATACAGATATCTTTTTCGTTTAGAAAAATCCTATTTTATAATCTTTATGTCAAACACGTAATAAACATTAATTTTCTTTTAGTATTCCTAGTGTAAAGGCATCTACGGTCGAAGAGACTTTCCCTGCGGGATGCAACGTTCCGTGCCCGATATTTCCGAGCCGTTGACCTAATCGTTGCATAATCGACGTTAGTAGTCGGCAGCAAAGTCGTGGACGGGAAGTGTGCGGTGGCGGTAACTATGGATAGAGTAGTCCGGGGATCGTCAAACAGCTTCGCTGACTGTCTTACTTGGGTTGGCGTCGTCGCCTTCGAGGTAGTTCTCGGATAAGCGCTCAGCAAGTAAAGCACAAGAGAGAGACTTCGGAATTGAGTTTACCGAGAGGATCTACAGTTATATAGGCGAAGCTTTGGGACGAAGTGAGGAGGATTAGGCGCGGACGGTCTCGCGCAGCTCCCGTAACATATAGATACTACCTAGCCGCACGGATATCCTAACGCTCTCCACGGTCTGGGTATCGGTTTTTGATCAATTCGCTCGAGCGATCTCCTTTCCTTATACTCTCTATCGTGTAGAAGCAACTCCTGTTTCGAGATAACGTACTTCGGATACGGTGCAGCTTGCATCGCATAGGCACATTTCGAATCCCTCGAGACATTTGCCGATACTTTCGGTGGCCGAGCACTGCACACAGTCACTATGCACATGCATAATGTAGAGAATGAAGGACAAAGACGGAGGGAGCGGGAAAGGAAAGGAATTCAAAAAAAGAAGAGGGAGGTAGAGGAAATGGATAATGGTGGAGGGAGGGAAGGGGGAAAGCGGGAAAGTAATAATAAAGGGGGAAAGTAATAATAAATAATGGAGAAGGGAAGGGAAAGAGAAGACATTGGATAAGGAGAGGAAGTGAAAGGTAAGGAAGAGAGAAAGAGGGAGTGAAAATGGAGAAAGAAAGTGAGAGGGAAGGAAAGAAATAAAACAGGTAAAGTAAGGGAGACGGAGAGGGAAGAAATAAAAACAACGGAGGGGACGCAGGGAAAAAGAAAAAGAAAGTGGGGGGGGGGATAATGGAAGAAGCGAAAAGACAATAGAGTAGGAAATAAAGGAAACAGAAGTAAGAAAGAGGAAGTGAAAATAAGGAAAGGAAGCGGAAAGGATCGTAAGGAAACTGGAAAAGGAAAGGAGACCGAGAAATAAGAAACAAAAACGAAGGGGGGAAGAAGAGAGTAAAAATGAAAAAGCAAAAACAATAAAGAGGGAAAACGAAGCAATGGAAAAAGTAACAGGGAAGGAAGGTAAGGAAAAAAAAATTGTGGCAGGAAGAGAAAACAAAAAAACTGACAGAGCGGGAGAAGAAAGAAAACGAGGGGAAAATAGAGGAAATGGATAATGAACGCAAGGAAGGAAATTCCAGAAGGAAGAGAGATAAAGAGATAGGGATTGTAAAAAGAAAAATAGAGTGAGGGAGAAAGAGAGCAGGGGAATGAAAGAAAAGAGAAAATACTTTATACTGTAGGATGTATATGGGTTACACGTGCATCTGTGTATTGGACCAAAACGTCCTGAATTTTTCATCGAATGAAGGGGATGGCGGATATAGCATCCGCTTTACTCGGATATATTGCCCTGGGTACGCATATTCCAATGAATCATTCAAACTCTAAAGTGTACCACTACCGTAACATTCTTACTGGAAGAACAGAATGGAGGTTGAACCAACCGGGCCAATTTCAGTCAACTCCATGAAGATGATCAAAATATTTCAGCAGAGCCATAGAAAATACTTTCTTATTATTCTAAAAAAACACTGATATCATTCTTTTAAAAAACAAGTTAACTAGCTGAAAAATTATCGGAAGTTTATTTGAAAAAGACAAAGAATATTGAATTTAAAAAAAAAAGGTTGGAAAGTGTACCGTGGGGGCACCAGTTGCCGCACGGTACCGGGTCATCGGAAAACACGCGTTTTTGCGGCAAAAATTTTCAAATTTTACATACCCGCGTTCATCGGCGGCCATTTTGGCATATCTGTCCACAAAGCCCAATAATTTTGCTACAGAATGCAATACTATTAAGGGGATGCTGGAGTAGATTTTTCTATCGACTTTGGTCGGTAAGTTTACCGATTATGACACAGATGGCGCCGACGTAGTCTGTTTACTTTTGGCAAAATATACTGAATTTCCCGAAATTCAATATGGCCGCACACGATATGGCAACAGACCTTTGCTGTTAGATATAATTGTTTCTGGAAATTAGATATGTAAAATCAGACCGGACGTCAATTCTGTGATGATTTTTGAATATTCCAAAACCATCAGAATGTCGACTACACAAGCCAAATCCATATATAGTGTATATTACGTTCGTGTTGCAAAGGCTCGGAGCTTTTCCAAAAGTAAACAGACTACGTCGGCGCCACCTGTGTCCTAATGAGGAAACTTCATTCACGCTCTTCTCGACCTACTCTGATCGCGAACAAACTGCGTAAACGTACTTTACAAACTACGTGCGCTTCTTTTGTGCTATCGCTAATTCAATAGTCTTAAAAAATGCGAAGAACCTCATAGACTCGGCGCTCACGCTCTTCTTTTGAATATGATGTTTAGAAATGTTTATATAGGACGAAATAGGTGATGTTGACAGTTCGAGCAGCCATATTGGTTTTCGGTAGGTTTACAAAATTACGATTTTCTTTTTCAAGTGTTTTCATCCAAAATTCGAGCGGACGCCGATGCGCCTATTTTGATATTATAATCCTCTGCAATTTGAAATATATTTGTAGTATATTAACAATGTAGTTTGTAAACTACGAAACCGAAGCTTTTTACCGACCAAAGTCGGTAAAAAAATCTACTCCAGCATCCCCTTAATTCATTTCCCAGATACAGAGAATTAAAATAAAAACATTAAACTTGATAGTTCGATGACTGATCCGGTGAAAGAGTGGTTGGTAGTGTCCGGACGGTAGAATTTCTTTATACTTCATAAGGATTAAACAGCAAAATGTAAATAAAAAAATATATTTGACCATTTTGTTTATATGTACAGATAAATTAAGAATACGTAGAGATGAGAAAAATTTAAAAAATACTAATTCTTCCTCATTAAATCCCGTTTACAAATTCTGCATCCCCGAAATTCTGGGTGCTGTAGTTATTGGACGCGTATTTCCACACCTCCTAACCTCAATAACTTTGTCCTGTCAAAATGCCTCAATAGTCATAAAAAAATATTAAGTTTCTTTTTTCATCAGTAAGGGGACGCGGTCAGCTAAAAAAAAGTCATAAGAAAAAAATACTGTAAATGATACCCTTCTTTAAAAAAATGTTGCATTTAACCTTATTAAGTACATAATATGCATTATAATTCTGCAATTTTGTAGACACACAGTGCACAAAAATGGTGTAAGTTCAGAAATAAAACAAGGATGCAAAGCAGAACCTTGCACATTGCTTCCTCATTATATTTCGCTTTTTACAAAGCAACCTCTAAGAGGAAGTATGGGAATTGATTTTGGATTCCTCATAGAGGAAGCTTTGTAAAAAGCGAGATATAATGAGGAAGCAATGTGCAAGGTTCTGCTTTGCATCCTTGTTTTAAATAAATATAAATAAGCGCACACTCTCGCTATGTGAAAATATAATAAGGACAAACGGTCCAGAAACTCCCTCGAATACTCTATCTTGTCTGTCTTTTTTGTAGAACACGATAGAAATCGGTGGTTTCCGAAATTTTATTGGGAAGCAAGGATATGGCTAGTTTATACGACATAAATCGCTACTTTTCGCAATATAGACTGTACCACATCGCTATGAAAATATGTTATCGTTCAACATTTTTGGGCTATATCTGACGTATTTTTCTGTTAATCATGAATTTGGCACTCATTGTACTCCCTGCTCGATATTTGATACCAAAATTCGCATCGCAGAAAAAAAATCAAAATCTCATAAAATTTTAACGTTTCAACCGATCTTAACCAAATTTAATAGGGATCACCGGTGTATGAAAGCTCACGTACATACTAATTTTGAGCTTAATATCTCGAAAATTAAAAGAGTTATCGCATTAACAGACATTTTTGAAAAAATTCAAAACCGCGTAAAAATTTAATGATTATGGGGATTTTTACAAAAATTGGTATGAACGATGAGGATTGACCCCTCTATCTATGATGTAAATTTCAGCTCTATATCTCGAGGCGTTCCCGAGTTACAAAGGTTTACATTTTTTGAGCGTGTAACATACACACACACACACACATACATACATACAGACATTTTTTCTAAATCACTTTTTTCGACGTTTTGGACTATTCTGAGTATACTGACATGAAAATCTCGAAAAAAAAAATTTTCACGAAAACAAAGCTTCCTCTATGAGGAAGCAATATTGTTCACTTGTAGCTTTCAGACCAATTTTAGTATTCAATGTCTTATTTTATCTGCCGAAGAGTGCATTCTGGATTGAATATAGCGATTCCGGATGTAGTGAAAATTAGATTAACTGTAACCAATTGATTAGTGAGTTTTTAATAGAGAAAGATTTATTTATACATTTAAAATCATATCTTTGTCATAAAGAACTAAAATAATGTTTCCTATATATGTTTTTCTACAATAAATTCTCTCGTTTTCTCCGCCAATCCCTCCTCCTCCACATCGTCTGAAAACTACATGCCTGATTTCCGAAAACTGGGGTGGGTCGATTTTGAGCGTCCGAAAACTACCTACGAGGAGCTGCGTTGCATTTTCGTCATTATTTATTAAATTTTCGTGTATTTTCATGGAAATTGATTGTTTTCCTGTCAGAAAAACATAAGGGATCATTTTAGAACTCTCACATTTAGCATTTGATTAGAATACAGCGAGAAAACCGTTCTTGAAGTAAAAATTTTCGTTAACCGTCCGAAAACTCGTGCCCCCACGGTGGTCATCATTTTTTTTTTTGTTAATCTAAAATTACGTGATTCCGTGTTCGGGCAAATTTCAAACTGTCAAACTAATAATTTCCTGCATAAGTGCAGTTACGAAGCAGATTGTTTCGTAATAACTTTGGCCTGAATTGACAATGGGTTTTGAAAGTCATTAAACTTATTATTTGAAACAACGGCGCAAAGTCGAACCAAGCACATTGCTCTTATTATTCTCCACCTTTCACAAAACTTTCTCTATGACGAAGTAGGAGTTGATCAACATATACCACTTCAAAGAAGTGGCTTTGTGAATGGAAAGCAATGAGGAAGCAAAACGTTATGAAACGTTATTCAACTTTTCACCCTTGTTTTTACTGGAAATATTTTATTAAGATTCTTCGGTAATTTTTGTTTAAAATATTGCTGTTATGATTATAATTATTCCAGTAAAAAAATAAAGGAAAATGTAATTCTGAATCTGTACGTGTTCAGAGCAATAAAGTTGGAACGTTTCAATTCACATTATTACGTGAGCAAAACAATACCAATTAAACACACAATTCAAAATTAATTAATAAATACTGTTATATCCTGTAATCACTCTCCCAAAGTTATAATACCATTATTGAAATAAATTCACAACTTCGCTCTTGAACAGAATGAAATAAACGCTCGTTCTGCATATTATAATATAATTTCGGTTTGTTATCACTTGTTTACTTCATATTGGACGTTTTTATTGGCGAAATGTGGTTTGAAACAGTAATACAAATGTCGAAAGCAATTTCAAATAGAAAAACATGCAATATCTGATTTTCACATTTAAACACAGTTATGAATAATTGTGTAAACATTTTCGTAACTTGCGTACCTATTGTGTTATGTCATAATTTTGTTCGTGTAACATAAAAAATCACAGAATACATTTTTAGAATTTACCATTTTGCTTTCTCATAGAGAAGCTTTGTTTTTTCTTTAATATTATGATAATACAAAAATTCCAAAGCAGTAAAATATTATAAAAATGCTTAAATTCCAAAGCTGTTCCAAACTAAATTTTTTCAGATCCTATTTTATATATAATCTCCGAACGAATAGTAAAATTTACCGAGTACTTTTCCGAGTTACCTATCCTCACGTATCCTCGATTTTATCCAACAGTTCTCAAGCACAATTTCCAACACGTACCTCACCAAACATTTTCTTCCCAAAGTACAGTATAACAAAAGTTTTCCTGGTTACGCGCGAGAGAAAAAGATAGAGAGTCTGTCCTCTCTTCCTTCTTTACCTATTCTCAAAACTTTAACTCCAACATAAAGTCTCGTATAAGTACAGCAGCAGCACGTGAGGTACAACTGCGAACCAACTTGCCCCACACACACACACATACACACATATTCACATACTCATATGCTCATATACTGACATACTCACATACTCATATACTCACATACACACTAGGGTATTTCAATTTTTTTTTTAATTCTTTTATTAAACTTGCAAAAGTATGTGTCTTGACCTCCATATGCACCTTTTCACATAGAATCGCCTGGCAAAATTTTTCAAAGTACCATTTTTGCTTTTGCAAAATTTTTATTCGAGATTTTCATGCCAGTATGCTTAGAAATGTCCAAAACGTCGAGAAAAGTGGTTTAGAAAAAATGTCCGTATGCATGTATGTATGTGTGTGTGTGTCCTGGGCTCCGAAAATTCGATGAACTTATTACTCAATAACCGTTCGAGCGATATGGCTCAAATTTGGCACGCAAGTGGATTAGTTGCCCCGCTTTGAATGTTGAGATTTTTGAAGAAAAAACTTCAGCCATTTTGATTTTATGGTACTTTTAATTTTTTGAAAAAAGGGCGTGGTCGCTCTAACTTTCGTAAAAATTGGACGATTTTGCTAAATAGTTGTTTATAAATAAATATACGTTCAATGTTGTTTGGCATTGCATTTGCGCGAAATTGGTAAAGCGGTTCAAATTTTATAGATATTTGAATTTTTCGAAAAAAATCATTTTTTTTTATAAATCACGTCGAATTTCACTAATTTAACCGAAATGTTTT
Organism: Ephialtes manifestator; assembly: GCA_963970395.1. Classification (NCBI taxonomy): domain Eukaryota; kingdom Metazoa; phylum Arthropoda; class Insecta; order Hymenoptera; family Ichneumonidae; genus Ephialtes; species Ephialtes manifestator. The sequence goes on along the minus strand of OZ019978.1, from coordinate 17,152,781 downwards.
ACAGATGAAAAGGAACATGCAGCTATGCCACATACCAAATTTGACGATGATCGGTAAAGTGGTTCAGATTTTACGACATTTTGAAATTTACAAAAAAACAATTTTCGCTCTAGCATCAGCAAAAGTTGATAATGCGAGACAAAAGTTTGTACTCAATGGAAATAAGAATGCAAAGTAGAACTTTACACATTGCTTCATAAATAAATTTTATTTTTGAAAATTTATAATGACCACTTGTCCCAAAATAGAATTGCTCATAACTCTCGAACGGCGTGACAAATCGAGATGAAAATTTACACAAAAGAGAAGGATAAACTCCGTTTTCGTTATTTCGATTAAGGTAGTCCTTGCGCATTAAGTTGAGGTCAAATAAGTTTTCGAAAAATGGGAGGGAATTGCAAACACTTTTCGCCAATTTAAAAACAAAGATGCAAAGTACAACCTTGCACATTGCTCCCTCATTGTTTTTTGTTTTTTCACAAAGCTTCCTCTATGAGGAAGCCAAAATTGAATAACATACTTCCTCGTAGAGATAGCTTTGTAAAAAGCGAAAAATAATGAGGAAGCAATGTGCAAGGTTCTGCTTTGCATCCTTGTTTTGGATATATGTCGCCAAAACTAGATATCGATTGAGCGACTTCTAAGGATATAATTTGCCAGCGCTTATATTTTGCACAGGATATTCTGTCATCAGGATCTCGAGTTTAATCTTTGGGCAGCAGGAAAAACTTTCATATTGAGATTAGACGTGATTTGGAACAAAACGAATATTTTTTAAAAAATTCACAATCCCATAAAAACCGAACTTTTTTACAGATTCATTCCAAATTGAATACCGATCCTCCTTTAACATAGCTTTATTCACAAAAAATTATTTAGCTCAATTACTAAAACTTTACGGATGCTAGAGAGGGTACAGACATTTTTCGAAAATTGGAAATTCAGATAAAATTTGAACATGTTTGTGAATTTTTAAAAAATGTTCCACAAACAAAGACGTCGAACTCTTTCAAATGTTTGCTTAATTTCAGCCCGATTGTTAACACAGTTCTTGGGATATGTGAGTTTGAATTTTGAGTGACCGCCACACACATACACACACACGCACATCCATCCATACTTGTTTTCTAAATCACTTTTCACGACGATAATTTTGAGTGTGCAGACATAAAAAAAACTCGAAAAAAAATTTCTCACGAAAACAAATTTTCCTCCATGAGGAAGCAAAACGATACTTAAAAAAATCCTGCCGATTCTACACGGAAAGAAACGATTAATTGCCACAACCAATCGATTGTTCTATTCCCTTACAACTCAAATGACCATCCCAACGATTCGAATAGTCGTCCCAACGATTCGAATGGTAGTCCCAACAATTCGAATGATAGACCCAACAATTGGATTAGTTAGGCTTACTAATCTCGCAAGAACTAATCGTGAATAGAGGTTACTATTCAATGTGGTTGAAGAGGCTAATTTTTTAGACCTTCTGTACAGAAAATTGGAAACGTAGTTGTCACAACTAAACATTTCTTTCCATGTATGTGAAAAGGTGCATATTGAGATAAAGACGGCTCACACTTTTGCAAGTCTAATTTTAAAAAAATTTTAAATATAAATTTGGGACACTAATACACACATGCACACATACACACATACACACATGTTTCCAGCCTCCGATCGGCTTAGGAAAAGCTTGCAGTATGCAGCACTTATCACTAAAGAGAAAACGAAGAGAGCGTTGGGCTTGAAATAGGAGACACACACTGAACACAAGAGAAAGAGTTTGGAAGCGAGATGGAAACGTGCAGCCGACTACAAAACGTTCTCTCCGAAGCCTCTACCTCAACGAAGTGAGACTATATCTAGTTGGACCAAGTTTCCTCGAGTCCTTCTAGCAAGAAGAGGAAACTAGAAAGCGTTTTGCCTATCCAGCACGCGAACCTAGAGAGAGAAAGAGAAATGAGTTGCTCTATCCAAGTGGAAATTCGCCGGGTGAAATGCGTCCACACGCTTCTTCTCCCTTATGGACTTCGGGGAGTCTCGAGGTCAGCAAAATCCTCGCTCGGCGAAAAGCCTCATCTGCTACTCTACTTTTAGGGTAACTCCTTTTTTTTTTTTTTCTTTTTCTTTTTTTTCTGCGTGAGAAACTCGTCTGGCAAGCTTCATCACCAAGTGTTTGTCTGTGTGAGGGAGTTTCCGAGTTGCCAGCTGGAATTTTGTCCGGGGGTCAATGAACGCTTGAATTTTTGTGCCTCTTGAGGTCCTCCCAACATTCACCGAGAACTGGAGAGCCACTCGAGTCGTCTGGACGAAGAATGGGTCAGCATTATTCCGACCATGTCACCAGCTATGCTTTTTCTTCTTTTTTGAGAAATGAAGGCGAGACATTTCTCCAGGTGTGATACGCACTGCAGATTTTTTTAAGGATCGAAGAATTTTCGTTGTGTTTTGATGTAGCTTAAGGTGACATTTTTTTTATCAGTAAATTATTAAAATCCAATTATTTATAAACTTTGAAGAAAATTAAATAGTCTCAAAAAACAATAATTTATATAACTTTTACATATAGTTACAAAAAATTATGCTTAGATATTTAACCTTTAACGGTCAAGACTTTTATCGTGATCAATTTTTTTAAATGTTTGGACATTTTTCAGAATCGGAATATCGAATATAATAAGAATTACCCGTTTTCTAATTTTTATGTGGAGGTGCGTTTTATTTTTACTGAGTAAAATATAAAATGCATTTCTAATAGAGTTCCACTGCTTGTCAAATTCTTCCAGGATTTTTAGGCACGAATAAAAAAAATTGTTTTCCAAAAATAGATGTACTCGCAATGTAACAAATACATTAATATCGCAATTAAAAGATTAAATAACCTGCAAATACATTCTGGTGAATTATATGAAATATGTATCATGTTATTTATAAACATTTAAAATAAAATAAACTAGTTTACTAAAACTAATATGTAGTTCAAAAGTTTCTGCAATTTTTTAGATTTGTTCATACAAACAGACAGATATTGGATTTTATATTACGGAATGATATATTTTGCGGCCAAGATATCCATGTTCACATATATATTGTTGTGTGCGGAAGTAAATATTTTTATGATGCTATCAAATATAAAGTACCATTAAATATTATTTTAATGGGACTGTAATTGATAATTACAGTGAAAAAGAATTTTATTTTGTGATTGAATACTATTGTAATATCTAATAAAATCTAAGTAAATAACTGCAATAAGTGTATTATTATGTGAAAGCGTTTATATCGTCGTTAAATGGCTGTAAAAATAATCTAAAAAATATAGAACTATTTAACAAACACTGTATTCATACTACAAGTACAAAAAACTGGAACGTTTTTCCTATAACGATCTCGTCGGATAAAAAAGTCGCTTTTATCACCACAGCTTAAAGATCAATAATTGTGTTAGGAAAAAACTTCAAATAAAATATGCATGGCACTAAACGTTTACCAACTTCTCAGAAATGTAATAAAATCACCTATAAAATATTTTTTAAAAATTCTTTCGTTGTGTATAATTTTGTCCGAGTCAATATTTACCCAATAAATGTTCAATTAATTATATAATCCAACAAACTTATTAAATATACATTAGCATCTCGAAGTCATTTTTTTAAGAAAATAAACTGCATGGAAATACTTGAAACAATTCTTTTTTCTGTTATAAATTAAACACTGTAATAAATATCAACGAAATCGTAGCACATCCTCACAGAACGTTTTAAAATCACTCGACAGTTTAACTCATCAAAGGACCCACAAAAAGCCAGAAACCTCTTTCTTTCCGGAAATCTCTTGATCCCCAAAAGAAGTTGGAATGGTAGAGCCTGTCTGATGGAACAATCCTGTTCTTTCCTCTGCATTAAATACCCACCGATATCCTTCACTTACACTTCTACTTCCCCGCCCTTCTCCTTTCTTCCCTCCTCAGCATTAAATGCCTGCCGATTTCCTTCACTTACACATTTCCTTTCCTACTCCTCCACCTCCTTCCCTCTTCTTCCCCTTGAATGGAAGGTCCGCTTCGCCTGTTTGAAGTGGAAAGAGTGTCGAATATGTCGATTCGACGCGAGACCGCCTCACTCCCGCGGTGCTTGCAGGTTTCTTACATGACGATACGAATCGACTGCAATGCACTACGGAATTGAAGTGGCAACGCGTCACACCATTGCAGCAGCAGAGTGGTCTTCTCTTTTCCGCTTTTCTTCCTCCGTCGTCGTCCTCCTGTCCCCTTTTTCTCCTTCCCTCGTCGCCTATTCTTTTCCCGTTTACTTCTTCCTTCATTGCCTTTCCTCTTCCTTTTCCTTTTTCCCTTCCCTCGTCACCTTTCCTGTTCCCTTTTTTTACCCTCATCGTCTTTCCTGTTCCCTTTTACTTCTTCCCTTATCGCCTTCCCTCTTCCTTTTCCCTTTCCCTCGTCACCTCCTACTCCCTGTTTCTCCTTCCCTCGTCGTTTTTCCTGTTCCCTTTTTCTCATTCCCTCGTCATCTTTCCTGTTCCCTTTTTCCTTCCGTCGTCGTCTTTCCTTTATCCTTTTATTTCTTCCCTCGTCGCCTTCCTTCTTCGTTTTCCTTATTCCCTTCCGTCATCACCTTTCCTGCTCTCTTTTTCTACTTGCCTCGTCGTCTTTCCTCTTCCCCTTTCCTCGTCGTCTTCTCCTTTGCCTTTTATTTCTTCCCTCGTCTCCTTCCCTTTTCCTTTTCCTTATTCCCTTCCCTCATCACCTTTCCTGCTCCCTTTTCCTTTTCCCCTTTCCTCGCCATCTTCCCCTTTGCGTTTTATTTATTTCCTCGTCGTCTTCCCCGTGATCTTTTATTCCTTCCCACGTCCTTTTTCTTTTTTCCTTTCCTCTTCGTCGTCCCTTGACATTCGTTTCTTTTTCGTCATCCCGCCGTGTATCTCCTTCAATCTTTTTCCTTTCGTCTCCGCGACTCGATTTCCCTTTTCACCTGCGCTCGTAGCAGTGGGGAAAACTCCCTTTCCACAGTAGAAGCATCTCGCCACCGACGTAGCTGCTTCCTTTTGTCGCTCGATATCATTCAGTCTGCGCTTGTATGGAACGAGCGAACGTGCCGGTGCTACGGAGCTTCTCAAGGCAACCAGCCAGACAGTCGCCCAGCTCCAAACTGTGAATGCCGCATATTATGGCCCTTTCACAGCGTAGCTTCGACTATGTACTCTCAATATGTCCCCAAGTCGAGCTGTTGTAGGTTCGTGGGCGCATTGAGTAAGAGAGAGAGAGGGAAAGAGAAAGAGAAAGAGAAAGAGAGCCTCCTTCAATATATATGCTGAAGGCATCGAGGACACTGCGCGCTAGAAATGCTATGAGAAAGCAGAAATACCCTTTAGTGATGTATATATATATGCACTGTACCAACGCCGGTATACAGTCTCTTCTGGCACTTTATTTCCGTCTCTCTATCCGCCGACCTGTACTACTGAAACAGTACAGGGACTTCTTCACTGTTACACGAGTAGTAGGTGTATATGTTTATATATATATATATATATTTGCGTATTGCATGGTATTGCACCCCGTTTTTGGGGTCGATGCAGCTGGTACGGTTCGAGATCCTGCAGCCTGCGGTTACCCAAGTGACGGTTAATTAGAGCGGTCTGCAGAACGAGCAAGAAATAGCACGAACGGATAGCCAGCATTGGCCACACGTTGCACCTTACTAAGTTTAATCTACTGCGACTACGCCACTTGGACTTCATTATTTTGTTGGGACATTTCAGCTTAATATTCAGGCACGTGTTTGGGGGTGCCATTTGGTGCTATTGCGGTAGTGGGCGAAGTGATAAGGGCTTCAGAATTTTGCCTCAAGTGTTTTACTACATTTTTAGGTGGATGTTGGTGAAATTTTTAAGGGGTCGCATAAAAAGCTGGAAAACTTAAATGGTGATGGAATTGCAGGTATTGAATATTTTACTATGATACAAAAAATATAAAGCAAGCGCACAAACTGAAAATTTTTCTGGCGTGTTTTACTACATTTTTAGGTGGATGTTGGTGAAATTTTTAAGGGAGTCACATATAAACTAGGAAAGATTTAATGGTTGACGAATTGCACATATTGAATAGTTTACTTTTATAAAAAAAATATAAAGCAAGTCCAAAAATTGAAATACTTCCATAAGTGGAGTTCTTTTTGTAATAATTTTCATTGGGACAAATATTTGTTCGATGTTGCCCTTGTAGAATTCAGATTACACAACTGAATCTTTTTGGTTTTGGTCCAATTCTCATCGTAAGAAAATTGCCTCGTTTGTGTACAGGAATTTCCATTTTAAGATCTTTCGCAGAAGATATTCTCACTTTTATAGTAAAGTATTTCTTATATAGTAACTTTATTTTTCGAAATGTCCTTGTAACACTTTTGAAGACATTTTGCAATTAGAAGTGCCGTCAGAAACGTTTCCACATTTTCAAAAACGCGGTTCTTGGTAAATATCATTTTATGAAGCTTTTTGATGTGAAAACTTTTTTGGCGGGAGTTACTCGACCAAAAGTATATTTAACAAGCATTACAGTCAGTCTTGAAATTAGGTGAAAAGGTCAAAAGTTTCAGCAAAATGGGTTACAGTTTTTCATGATATTGCCTGAATGGCCAACAGGGTCAGCAAAATGGATTACGGTCCTTTTGGAAATTGGATTAAATGCGTCCTCAAAAAATCTCGAAATTGGATAAAATGAGCGAAAGTGTCTACGAAAGTGTTACAGTCTGGCCAGAAATTGAATGAAACGGTCAAAAGTGTCCTCAAATTCCACATTTTTTCATAAAATATATAAAGTACAGGAACGATATTCACCCTTTAATTTTAAAGTATATTTCATATAATCTGACTATTTTTAATGGGTATTTAATAGGAGTGTGCAAATGTTGGAAAATATCGAATATTCAGCTTTGAATCGAATCGAATTGTTCTTATCGTACTTCAAATCGAAAATTCGATAAATTCAAACACTCTTAGTATTTAAGTAACTAAACAGGCGATAAAATTTTTAATGACGGAATTAGATCTAAAAAACGTCATTTTATAAACGTTCCTTAATTTCCTTTTAAGACAATGGCCTAGATTTTTTAGAGCGCGAACTAAACATTTTTTGAGTGAACATTTTATTTAATGACGATTTAAAGCAGAAGTGACAACGAGTCTTTTTTTTTCTACATTCTAATAAAAAATATCAAATATCAGAAAAGCACCGTCAACAATGTTCAGAAAATAACTATACAAAAACGGAAGCTTTGCCAAATAAACCGACAATTCAAATTTAAGATATAAGTATTAAGTAATATTAAAGTACTTATACATTAAAAATGACATTTCTATCGTATTTTGCATGTTATAGCCAATATTTTAATCCAACTTGTATATGAAACTTAATATACTAATTTATACACAAAAGCTTTCAATTTTAAAAGGTAAAGGTAAAAAATATTTTACTATAAATTTTACGGAAAATGTTTACGAATATTCCCAATTTTTTAATCCAACTTGTACATCAAAGTTGACATACCAATTTATACCTAAAAGCTTTCAATTTTCGGAATAATCTCAAAGAAAGTTTTACCAGTGATTTAATTTTAATAACTATCAATAAAAGCCCACAACTAATAGAATTGTACTGCATAATTAATACCATTTTAGTGTTTATTTTAGTATTGCTCGAGCCTTATGAAAGTTGTCATTAAAGGTCGAAAGGTGCAATTACTTATGTATAAATGGTGAGACAGGCAAACTTCTGAATATTTTACGAATAGGGTAGAAGTACCGGTTGTGGCCACCCACACACTTAAATACGTTTTTCGTGGCTATTTTAATTCAGTACCTGTATTTAATCATAATTTTTCATAACGTCGTGTATTTTGGAAACATTTATCGTCATTTTGACGTCCGTTCGTCTCCATTACAAAAAGTACTGTATCAGTAATTAAAGTATCATCAGCTGATTCATCAAATTCAACTCCTTACGGAATTCGATAAGATTTTGACGAAAACTCTAGATACATATTCGGATTATATAGTTGGCGAATTGCATGCAGCTTTGCACATATCAATCTTAAGAGTCATCACTGCAAATGTTGATGTACTAAAAGTTTGAAATAAAACTATACATTTATAAAAAATACGATGGCCACAACTGGTACATGGAATAAGCATGTTGCCCCGGATATGGCCATGATAATATAATCATTAATTTTTCGTTAATTATTACATAATCAATTCATAAATTCGTAAAGAAACAAAAAAACCAAAAAACGCTAAGAAAAATATATCCTTAGAAATGTATAGTAAAAAAAAAGGTAAAGCGGTGGAACATCTTTCATGTTGAAGATTCCCATCATAATGCAATGCGAAAATCTACTTTCGGAAAGAACTCTGGTAAAAATAAAAATAAAAGTGTAAAGAGTAAAACATTAATATAATGTATGACTCTTTGTGACAAAGAAAGCTGCTACGAAAAAGTGCAAAACGAAGGAGACGAATGTCAAAAAAGGTCAGTTAGGTTCACAGATGGCATCTGTGCTTTAAAGACATTTTCGTGTAGAGGAATTGGATACTTTCATAAGAATACGATTTTGATTTATTAAACACACCTTAAAAAATGTTTCAAGTGCAATGAATATTGAGTTATTCCAATTTTAAGCATGGCCAAAACCGGTGCATAGGTGGCCAGAACTGGTGAAATGGCTATGCTCCTGCTTTTTTCTATTTTCCAGTGTTTTCTCGACCCATATGAAGATTTTAATGCTAGAAATCTAAAATTATATTCTTCTCAGATATGAAAAGTATAGGTCCAAAACAGTTTTATGATATTTGGTCCCAATCACAAGTACTCGAAAATGGAAAAATTCTTAAAGTGGCCACAACCGGTACTTCTACCCTAGGTAAAGGCAAAAAATATTTTACCACAAATTTTATGAAAAATATTTACAAATATACCTAATTTTTAAATTCAACTTGTATATGAAACTTCATATATCAATTTATACATGAAAGCTTTTAATTTTCGGAATAATCTCAAAGAAATTTTGAGCAGTGATTTAATTTTAATAATTGTACTGCATAATTAATACAATTTTAGTGCTTATTTTAGTATTACTCGAGCCTTATGAACTTTGTCATTAAAGGTCAAAAGGTGCAATTACTTATGTATAAAGGATGGGACAGGCAAACTGCTGAATATTTTACGAAAAGGAGCCAACCTTCCCCTTCAAGATATTTCGTCCATTATCCCCGAAAATCCTGGCGGATATTCGAAGGAAGCCTTACAGACCCAAAGTTATTTCCATCTAATCCGACGTACTACGCTTTCAGAAACCTTCTGTATTTGCAATCGTGTTCTTTATTCCTTCACTGGCATAATATTAGGTGCAGAAGGGCGCGAGATTTCGCCGTACTTTATCTCCTATCGTATATTTCAACGATCTCCAAACTCACACTCGCTCAGTTTCACACCAGCCTTTCATGCTGACGAGGGATTACTACACTCTTGTACACCAGCCTCTCATTCACTTCTCCTCGGCATACAAAATGCGCGATAAAACGCGTTATTAACCCTTTCGGTCACGAATTTCAATTTCAAAGTCGTTTCTCCCTCACTATTAGTGCATTCTATCTTCCGTAACATTTTAATGAGGTTTTATAAAAAACTTTTTCTCCACACGAAAAGAGAAATCAAAATGAATGTGGATGTGAATAAAACTGTAGGGGAGAAAACTGGAATTTTATTGTCGTGAGGAAAACCTAATGCCAGGACAATAAAAATGCTGGACCATAAAATATATCGGGTCTATGAATACACCGATATAAAAATACAACTTTTATTACGAATACTTGAAAACTGCTGGACTGTCAGAATATTCGATGACCTCCTGACCTCACTGATCTTCAGAGGGTTAACCGAGACCTCGTCGAGCTATGCCAAAGCATCATGTTTTATTTATATTTTATTTTAGATATTTTTTATGGTTAAATTTTAATCTAGATAGCTTGACAAATTTTGATTCTAATTTTGTTTAATAATCTGACGAATAGCGACATTTTATTAGAAAGGCGTATCACATTTTTATTTTATTTCCCATTCGGAATATACATTTGAATAATGTTAAAAAAGGCAGACTGCGATATTATTTTTTATTTAAAAAAAAATAGCCAGCATTTCAATATTTTTCCTTGGCAGTTAATGATTGACTGATTAAAAAAAACATGTTTCTCGATTACCTTATTTGTATCTTCATCTTAATTTAAAATAGCATTTCATAAACTATACATTATGAATATTCGAAATTCTTTATTCTCCCTACGATTTGCTATATGCAATATACGTTTAAGAATTTTTGAAAACCGCACAACTAGGCCATTATTTTTTTAACGGTTAACTGATAAGAAACATTTTTCTCAATTACGATAACCTTATTTCTTTATCGTATTTAAAAATGGCATTTCATAAATAATACAGTATGAATATCCGAAATCCTCCCTAATTCTTTATACTTCCCACGATTAGGTATATGTCATGATGGCAACATTTGCGGTTTGGTGTAATCTGTGGTCAGTGTTGAATGTAATTTAGTTTGCGGTAGGACTACATTTCCTGTATAATGAAATGCAAATTACCAAATGCGATTCCCCGTATTTACTATAATTCCAAAACTCAATCAAGCTCAGAATATTGAATAATCATTCCACTAGGCTATTCCACAGGTCATTATTGTACCTCCCTGGGACCCAAACCCAATGACCCAATAAAGAATTTCTTTCCCACTTCGCCTCCTTATAAAATTCTCGCAAGATACAAAACAAAGTACTTGAAATTTCAAACTGCGATCAGTAAAACGCGAATTATAATTCAACTCAGGTTGAGCAACAAAGAGCAGCTTAAGCTAACGATTAATGTAATCACATACTTAATTGACACCACACAACTATGTACACTCAGAGAAATCGTTCTCGTAGGGTTTATTTAAATCAAATATGGGATCTATTTCGAATAAATGAAAATTTATTTGAATTAGACAAATTTTATTAAAAATTAATACTATTGTCTAGTATGGAATAAATTCAATTTTTTTACTTGAAGTTAAATCCTATTAAGCCCGCCATTGAATAAATTTCGTTTTCAAATGCTAACATAATAGGATTTTATTTAGATTAAATAGAATTTATTTCATTCATATAAATCGTATTGATTTAAACTATGTACTAATCATCGCAGAATAGTACCGATTCCATGAATAAAATTTAAGTTCGTTGTCTCATGTTTTGATAAAGTTAGGGCAACAATGTGAATTTTTCGAAAATTTCAAAACTATAAAATCCGAACCGCTTTTCCGATTTCGGTCAAATTCAATACCAAATAACATTAAGAGTACCTGTACGTGTGGAGAATTATTTAGCAAAATATCGATAATTTTGAGAAAGCCTGACATCCTTTTTTAAAAAAATTCAAAAAGCTGTAAAATTAAAATTTCTTCATACAATCAAAGAAGGGCTGTAGCTTCACTTGTGTGCTAAATTTTAGCTCAATCGGTTGAACAGTTCTTGATTGAAATTTCAAATCCCCTCACATACACACATACATACGGACATTTTTTCTAAACCACTTTTCTCGATGTTTTGAACCATTCGGAGTGTCCTACCATAAAAATCACGACATTTTTTTATTCATAAAAACAAAGCTTCCTCGATGAGGAAGCAAAATCAATTTTAATAAGGCATATTAGTTTGTCACTGCTCAGAGATGCTAAAATCCATAAAACATATTTATATTTTATGAAATGAAAAACTAGCTTGTAGTTCCCGGCCGCAAAACAAACGACCCCCCCCCCCCCCCCTCTAATTATTTGTACGGACACATGTCTATCCACAAATAAAATACTATCTACAAAAAAAGTAAATGTCACAAATCTTCACTCACCGTGAGACGAGCGTGGCACGTAAAGGTTCAAATAAAGGCAGTCCTCGCTCTGATTAGCGAGTAGAGGTGCGACCCTCTCGAGGTAGGCTCTTCTACGTCGCGGTAGCGTAGCCTCGGGTTCGGGTATCCTCTGAGGGCATGCGGGTGGCATGCTATCGGCATGCTTGATGCCTCGCCACTGGGTCGGTGTGACCGGTGGCATGTATCGAAGCGCGCCCAACGGTGGTGTCGCGTACGGCACACCCAGGTACGCTTCAAGATCGTTGTCCCTGGTCACGATGCCCCGTAGGGTACCGTACCTCGTTTTGACAAGACGCGTGCTGTACTTGACCGGACCACCGGCGAACGCTTGAGCGCCGTTGGGTCCCAAATCCCGGCTGCACACCAGACCCAACGTAACGAGGAACAAAATCGTTGCGAAAGCCGCGACAAACGTTGTCGCGTGATCGGCGAACGATCGGCAAGAACGACGCACAACCAACCCCGAAGAACATCCCTCGTCACGATCGACGAAATCTTTCTCCCGCGACAATTCAGTCCTGTCATCAAGAACGTGTCGCCTTCCCGCCTCATCTTCGTCGCTGTCCTCTTCGTCATTGACAACATTGTTACGTTTGACAAGCTGGCGAGATTCAGCGGCGGATTTAGGGCTGGAATAAAAGGAACGTCCGAGCCAGGCCGATGGCCCCCAGCCACTGTTGTCCACGAGGTCGGCCTCTCTTTCCTCCAGATTAACGTTCGAGCGACGTCTCTTCTTCTTCTTCCTGACGAGGAGTCGCTTGGAGGGGCGCATCCGCATCGCGTCACGCCGCCGCGGGCAGGCCCCTCCGGGTACCGCATCTGTGGGGTCCTCTCGCCTCCGGAGGACCCTCCTCCGCGGCGATACACTCGGAGACCTCGTCCCTCGAGTTTTTCTCGTCTCCTTCACGAGATCGCACTCGTCTTTGGGCTGTCAGTGAAGCAAGGGACGTGAATGGTTGTAGATTGGTTTGGTAACACCTCGACCCAATACCCCGACGCCTCCACCGTCTTCGGCACGAAGACGGTAGCGTCCAGCGCGCCTTCTCTGCGTTCCTCCTGCTTTGATTTGGCCTTGCTGTTATTAACGCTGATGACGGTGATTTTGCTTGTGCTAAGATCTCGGTGTGCAGCGTCAAACTCTCTTCCATCCTCGAACACGCGGGCGATGATGATCGCAGTCCGCACCCTGTCGGACACGAACCACCGGAGTTTCGTCTCTGTCCACGAGTCTCTCCTCATCGGCAGTGAAATGTTCTCTCAATCGCTTCCTCGACCAAAAGTAATCCACTTAATATACTCCCCGTTCAATTCCTCGCTTATAACGTCCTCATAGCCGCGCACTCCCGCTGAAAAAAGGAACTCCCGATGGACCTTACGAACGATCCTACACGGCCGTAAAACTAGTACGTGACCCGAGTTCAATCATTTCAAGTTTCCTGACAGCCGTTCTCAAGTTCATCGACTCGTGGCAGTCAGAACCCCCGGCTATATCTCGTAATCGCCGGATCCAACGAGTGAATCTTCCGGGAAGAAAACGCGTCGCACTCTAATCCCATTTGTAGCCGGTGTCTCCGATATCGGAACCGCATCACGATATCCAAGTTAACATATATGTACTATAAGGTTTTGTAACACAGTCGTGAGATTGCAAAGGTTTTTACGATGATAGAACACAGGGGGTGGCGCGATAGTAAACGACTCTCTATATCCTAGGTTTAAGGGCTGATAGTTCGTGGAGTAGCAGCCCAAGACATCCGCTCTGGTCGGTGTCCCCGTGGCGTCTGCCCCGGATGACGTTGGGCCCGCGAGGCTCTATCCTCGGAGTAAAGCCGTGGAGATCTCGGTCCAAGCCGGAAGACAGAATGACAGAGAGAGAGATTGAGAGAGAGAGAGAGAGAGAGAAGAGAGAGAAAGAGGAGGCGGTGGTTACCCACCCTCGAGACAAGTGACGTCGAGTTATATACACTGGGTTTGTGTGTAGAGGTCCGAGGATGGGGATGTGCGCGTGATAGCCACGAAGGAGCGCACACCGCCAGCTGGGGCAAGAGCAGCGGTGAGTGGAAACTCTCCGGCTCTCCGCGGGGGGGACTTTACCTTCGGTGTTGGAACCGCGCGCGGCAGCATCCACCACTACCACCGTGCCGTAGCGACGGAACTGTCCCGGGCAGTACTGGCGCGCGGAGACCAGGCACAACCCCGTGGAACCCAAAAGCGGCGTCGAGCGTACACTCCGTAGAGAACGTAGGTGGTGGTGGCGATGGTAGCAATGCGCCGAATCGGCACACTCTGCTTTTACCCCCGGCGGGCAGTACCATCGTACAAACCCCGCGATCGATAACGCCACGGCAACCCCCGGGTCGTTCCGGCTCTCCTTTTCCACCCTCCACACTCGGTTTCCTACTCCTTCGCTTCTGCTTCCACCTCGTACCGTCTCTCTGTTGCTGCTGTAATCTTCCTTTCTCTCTCTCGTTCTCGACGGCACGAGTTTCATCTCGTTTCATCTTGGTTTCTAGCCCCGTCTACCAACCAACCAACCAACCAACCGACCCTCTCACTCTCTTCCTCCCTTCTTCAGCTCGCTATCCTCTTTTCCCTGAATCCAACTTTGGATTTATCCAACGGTTCGCTCGGTCTCTCATCCTCTTTCTCTTTCTTACGAACGAATCGTCTCTTTCCGCACTTCCGCGTGCTCCTCTCTTCCGTTTCAACTATTTTGCATGCCTCTCCCACGGTGTGGGTTGCGACGCTGACGCTCAAGATGGGGGCTGAAACGTAGCGAGACTCGTGAGCTTTGCCGGAGGTAGCCAATCCTCTTCCCTTCGCTAACCGACACACATCTCGTCAGGCTTGATATGTAAGGAGATATGTGTGTGTTTGTGCATCGATACACACAGAGAAAACACGGCACGCGTGGCTTTCTTATACCCCAACACAGGCTTCTTCACCACCGAGTCAGGATATCGAGGACTACTCTGATCTCCATCGACCTTTTTGACTTTTCTGATGTTTTCTCATGTTTTAGATTCATTGCATTACTTCTTTTAACACGAAAAAAACACCGCTGGGGCCAAGGGATGTACGGGATAATGGGCTTTTGGGGATTCGTCGGCTGCGACTATGAGACCCTGATGATATCCTCGGCAAGCTTTCCTCCCATCTTTCTGAAATGAAAAAAATGTTTGTTCTCAAAAGAAGAATAAAGACATTCTGAACTTTGATTGCTCATGGCCTGAGTGGAAAACTTTTAGCTGCACATTCGACCGCATCACGTATAGGCTTTCCTACTAGATTACTTGTTTTATGCCGAATTTCATCAAAATTTCAAAACCTGTAATAAGGCCTTTGAATATCGGGGAAACTTTGATTTACATCAAAGTTCTATCGTGTGAGGCGTGGGATATTAGGGTTCCCATGTTTTACGCTGCATAACTTTTTTTATCCCAAAACCACTGGGGAATAAGGGTTGAGGGATGAAATGCGCAGTGATGGGTATTCGGCGACTGTTGTACCAGAAATAGACAATACACTAGTTATATCTTTTTTAGCTTTGCTTACACATGAGATTTTTACTTTATAAAAGCGAGTGAAAAAATGTATAAAATTTAGTTATCATTTTTTAAAAGAAAAAAGCTTTCTAGCTTTAGTAATCATCTTTAAAAGAGTAAAAAAAGTATAAAAACATTTTTTTTAAATTGACTGTTCAATTTTTTGTTAATTAAGCTCTTTGTAAAATTGAAATGTTTTACAAGAACTGCAAGATTGTATTTTGAATGTCTCAAAGACCTCATTTGTAGTTGAGTTTTAACATTATTACCGTAAATAGATACTTGCAACTTAACCGACAACAGTGGACGCGCGATCGGTGTATGGTTTCGGCGGTCCCCAGAGTTAAGCCGCATTATTTGCGGTCATAACTTGGATGGGTGACCGCTTAGCCTTGCACTGGTTTGCGCGCCAACTGCTGAGCGGGAGGCAGTTTCTCTGAGTTTCTAATGTATTCTCATACAGTAGAAACTCAGTAAAAATAAAGCCGACTGTATCGGCCAGGTTTTCCGCAGTTTCCCTGTGTCCTTGTGCAAATGCGATACAGTAGTGCATTAGGATGAGTGGCTGCGGAGAACAATCAGAGAGGGGTCTCTATGAAGGAACGGGGAAAAGGGGAGAGGGGAAACGTAAAAGCCTGAAAAAAGCATACGGAAGAAACCGATAATAGATACTTGTAACTTACATAATACAATTGTTTAAAATAATAGAAACTTATTAACTAACCTCTACTCTAAACAATTACAACTACATAACACAAAATAGTGGGTGACAATAAAAAGAATAATAGCGCGCGCCCCTTAACAATAATAAATAATTCATTACTTACCGTCTCAATAATTTATTTAAAACCGTCATTTTTTTCTATTTTTCACTGAGCCCCCCATTTTTAATTATTCACTGAGCCGAAGAACTTTCCCCGAGAGGTCCTGAACCATCCCGAGCGGAACATTCCATTGTCCGCCGTAATCTCTCTCGCAGATTTTAGTGGAGTCCCATTTCAGCAGGTAATTTCGGTAAGCAGGTAGAAATGCACCTAGCGTCCAGTCAGTGTCATTGCGTCTCTCGTGGCCACTACAACCCTCCTGTCTCGGACGCTCGAAAAATGATGTCCACGCCGAAAAAGTTTTCCCTCGTCGTGATGATTATGTGTATATATCCATCTCAGTGCCAGGAAAACACGAGCAGTGCATTGCGTATGTTCAGTTACTACGTTGATTATGGCCGTGAATTATACGTTACTTACCGTGACGAGATGGACATGGTTTATTGTGTTTTGGGTGGAATAGGTGATGTGATAAAAAAGCGTGTACCTCGACCCAAACAGTCGAGTCAAGTGCCGATGTCCACACGTCGCGATAGCAGCAACAATCATGAAACACAAAATTGTAGAAAAACCAGAAGCGCTCGCAGCGCCAATTCCGTTGACGAATCGCGAGTCAAAGACGTGAAGTCAGATGCGAATGACGGAAATGTCGAAATTAGCGAGGCGGGAATTTCGGTTGAAGTGCCGCGAGCCAATCGCAATTATGTTGGAAATCAACGATCTGAAGTTCCTCGATCATCCGTCGATAGATACTTTGGGTCAAGTTTATCCACGAAGACCAAAGAGGGCGTCGCGTTTCGTAGCTCGTTTCAACCGTTTTACGAGCAATGGGTTTCGCACTCGCCAGGGGCCGCGTCACGGTCCGTGGAAAGAAGCAGCATCGAGGAGAATGACGACGACGACGAAGCAAGCGATCTCGTTCACCCCTCGAGATTAGCCTCGTTACTCGGCGTCACGAGCGAGCAATTTATGGCGGATTACGAGACTGCTGGAGCTAACTGGAGGAGGGCCTCACGAGCGCCTCTCAATCGTCCGCAACAGCGCCATCTCGCGGATCAAAGCGAAATCCTCGATCGGTCATCGAATACGCCATCGATTCACCGTAGAGTCAAAAGGCACACTATGATGGAGGAAATGGCCTTTGAGATGCTCAAGGATAATCCTCTCGTCGTCGCCATTCTCAAAATCGTCGGAGGCATCGTTTACTTTGGTGAGATCATCAAGGGCATCATCGAATCGTCGATTTTACTATCCTGCGCCCAGGAATACATCTACTGGAGGGGCAGAAGATGGGTCGGACTTATTCCGTGAAAATCAACAACTTGGATTCGACGTTTCGATAAGAACTTAAGATCCTGTTTATAGTAAATATTTAAACTTTTACATTTTGTGAAATGTCTAGGTTATAGTTTAAGCAATTCTAAACGTAATTACCAAGTTTGAGCATTCGTCACCGATCAAATTGATGAGAAATTTCAAGTTAAATGTAGCGCAATACATGTGGCGTCTTATGGTTAAGGGTCGGAATTTTTACTTTAGATGAGAAATTGATATACGTACAGTCAACTTTCGATGAATAAAAAGTATATTACGGAATCGTCAATACTTCAAGATTCCAATGATACCATAAAAAAGTGATCTTACCGAGTTTTTATATAAATAATTTCAATCTAAATGAAGCAGAATTATTTGAGCTATATCGATTTATCATCTGTAAAAATGATAAGCGAAAATGACAAAAGTCACGTTTTCCAAGTATTTTACGTTTTTCCATGAACATTTTTGGGTAATCTCCAGAAAAATTACTTAATGGATTTAAACAATTAATGGAACATATTATTAGGAAAATAATTTTATCAAACATCTTTTCTAGAAACTTATTAAATCTCAAATCTCCGAATTAAAGAATTTCGGATCCGAATAAACGAGATACAAAACGACGAAAATCATTTTTTGTCAAATGCTTCACTTTTCCATCATTAAAAAAAATATATCTGATAATTCTGAATTTAAAAAATGTATTTTCTTTAAAATATGAATTATATGAACTTAAAAAATGTATAATTGTTTAAATTCAGTATTGTCAGATGTGGTTACTTGTTTCTTTTTAAATATGGAAAAGTGAAGTGTTTGAAAAAAGTGATTTTTTTTTAAATACCCTGTAAAGATTTGAAGATATTCCGGGTTCGAATAAGCGAGATAAAAACGACAAAAATCACTTGCATCAAATACTTCATATTTTCCACGATTAAAAAAAATCATAAAAACTCACAACTCAAAATTAAAGAAATGTATATAACAATATCAGACAAAATTAAAGATATTTCGGCTCCGAATTAGCGAGATAGGAAACCTCGTTGACATCTAAATGTCTTTTTGGGTTAACTTGCTCGTACACCAAACAAAAAGGAGAGAAAGACATTCAAACAGAGAGAGAGAGAGAGAAAGGAGAAGAAGACTATGAAGGTCCTGCAGAGCTATCATGAGGAAGGCTCTCGGGAATTCGAGCCTGTTTGTCGATGGCTGGTTCTAGCGCTAATGGACGCCGATATAACCCAGGCATCGAAGGCCAAGAGAGAAGAACCTACTTCAATAAGAGAGAGAGAGACAGAGAGCAGCGGAGGCCCACTCGAGACTCACAATTAAGAGCATCGATCGAGAAGCGGCCATAAATGCGATGGGCCGACAACACAGTCTGCCACTCGATGAAGCGACCCTCTTTCCCCCAGCATCTCGCTGAGCGCGAATGAATTTTTGAAGCCACCTGTTGCACCCTTAGACCACCAACAGCGAGTTTCTGGTCGAATGGCCGGTTGGGACCATCATAGTCGCGTTTCGAAGAATTAAAAATCGGTTAAAAACTTTACTGAGCACCTAGGAACCATCGCCCTCCTTCAATCCCACCCTCGATCATCCCCACAGATTGTCCGAGACTTCAGAAAAGCGCTAGAAAAAGTTTCGTAAAAAAACGACTGGCAAACGGTTTGCTCTGTAAATAATTCCAAGTTTGGGACGAACTTTCCAGTCAAACGAGTCAACTATCATCAATGATGCACTGGAAAAAGACACAGACTGTGGAAGAAAGGAGAACGAAAAAAAAATGAAAACACGCACTTTTTATCGGAGCCTTCCAAATATTGTTCATAATTAGACAGTTTTTTACGTCTACTTATTTCATAATAATAGCCTACGAAAAAAATTGAGGTTTACGGTGCTTCGTTAATTTTTCTAAGTTTTGAGTATATGTCTCGTTATTTTTCAGAGAATTTCTGTAAAATCTTATCTTTCAGTTTTTTTTATATTTGCAAATGTTAAAGCGTTCTTCACAATTGCTCGTAAAAATGATATTTTATTTACTAAGTAAATCAAAGTTTCATTTTTTTTCTTGATCGGATGCATTTATTTCTAAATTCAAGATGGTCGTATACAAAATTTTCTAAAAAATATATATGATTTATAAATTAATCATAATTTTTCTGTAATTTACTATGAATTTGCAAATCTCTTAAAAATCCACATTAAACATTTTGTAAATTGACACAAAAAACTATTATTTTATCGATTTCCGTTACAAATACATTAACAAATGTTAAAAATATTGTATATAGCGATAATTATGACCATAATTAATTTCAATTAAATTCATACATCATATTCGCGTTTCGAAGAATTAAAAATCGGTTAAAAACTTCGCTGAGCACCAAGGAACCGTCGACTCCTTAAATTCCACTCTCGATCATCCCCAGAGGATGTTCAAGACTCCAGAAAAGCGTTGGAAAAAGTTTCGGAAAAAAACGGCTGGCAAACGGTTTGCTCTGTAAATAATTCCAAGTTTGGGCCAAACTTTCCAATCGAACGAGTCAACGATCATCAATGATGCACCAGCAAATAATACAAACTGTGGAAGAAAGAAAAAGGAAGGAAACAAGTAAATTGCTGTGGAAGATCCTCTTGAAGACACTTTTTGTCTGACCCTTTCAAATATTCTTCATAATTAGACAGCTTTTACGTATACTTCAGAAAACTTTTTGTGAAGTTTTTTTGGATTCTTTTTCTTTGCAGAAAATTAGGAGCTGCCTTTTTTATAACGCTTATATCTTGGATGAGCGAAAGGAAAAACACATTACGTTTTTTATGAATTTTTTAATTCATCAATCATTTATTTTTATTCAATGTTGAACTCTGACAAAGAATTACTGGGATTTGTAAGGAAAATTAGGTTAACGACGACATGAATTTTTTTAAAACGTATCCTCATTTTTTTTGGAAACTCTATACATCTCTGTAAATTATATAAAAATGTAAACAAAATCTCAGGCTCATAATGGCGATTTTATAGGATCAATTTGTTTTTAAATATATATATAACTACTATCATCTTCAAATATTCGTAACAATTGTTTTTATTTTCATTTTTCTTTATAAAAACAAATTTATTGAAAATTTATAGCAACAAGTCGTTTGCGAAAAAACAATTTTTAGAAAAATAAAAAGAAAATTTTCTGTAGTGATAGTAAAATTCTTTGATTATAAGAAATATCTGAAGGAACAAAAAGAAAAGAATCTGTTAAAGTGAAGATTTTAAAAAACTTCATTTTCCTGCCATAAAATGCAAATAAACAACATTTTTCATGGACACACAAGTTTCTCTACGAGAAATAAAAATATTCGAAAATTTTTCAGCAATAGTACAATTCCTTAATTATGAAAAATATCTCAAAGGAAAATTCTAAAAAAAAAAGGAAAGTAGATACTGATAAAGAGTACTTCATAAAAGCCTCTTCTTTACCAAAAAAAAAGCTATACAAAGAAGTAGCCAAGACGACTAAAAGATGCATAGCCCAAGATTCTCTCCCAGAATTGGTCTTGATGATGAAGCTATTCCGTCGGTATGCACACGAGTATTTCGCGAAAAAGGAGTGAGAAAGCCACGAAGAAAGATAGCGTGGGTTGATCAAACGCTACGAGCATCAACAGGGACGTTGTAGTGGCCAATTAATTTTCAAGGAGTCGGTGAGAGATCGCGTCCTCGAAGCTAATCCCCCTGGGCATATGAAGCCTATACACGGTTGTAATGCATACCCTCAACAAACAAGCCATCAAAAAGTACTTTCCCCTCCCAAAAACGCGACGTCGGTTCGTTTTCTTCGTTTTCTTTTAGACCAAACATGAGAAGCTCTCATGCTTCTTTTCATACGCTGAATTTGCTATTAAAAAGACGAAGGAAGCCCAAAGTTATCTCAACGTTTGAACGTACAGCTCATATAGGGAAGAAAAGCGCCAACTACAAGAAGGGGAGCAAAGTATAGAATGAAAAAAGAAAAAAAAAAACTCCTCTGAACGACGATATGTCCTCGTTAATAATGCATTGTCAATCACTGAGGGAAAGAGTGCGTGAAAAGGGATATGAAAGGGGTAAAGGAAGAAAAGGAAGAAGATGAGGAAGGAGGAGAAGAAGAAGAAGAAGAAGGAGGAAGAAGATTGAGGAGGAGGAGGAGGTTGTAAAAGGAAGAAACGAGAAACTGAAGTGATGATACGAAGGCTCTTCTCTGCTACCTGAAGGGGGAAGGAGGGACGGGAAGGGATATGGAGTAGCATTAGCAGTATCCCTTTCAACCCAAGGCCTCGCCCTTTTCACTCTTTCAGAGAGCATTGTTAGCCGTGTGTGCGTATATATATACGCCTATTTTTCACCGAGCACCCGGGAGAAACCCACCCACCACTTCTCTCCCGCAGGGGGAGGGGGAGGAGGAATCTTTCTCGCGCCCCAACAACCACCCTATCTCGTTTCCAGGGTCACTCTTCACCCCCTGGGCACGAAGCCGGACCTTTCGTTCAAACTTTAGCCCCCCTTCCCCTCCCTTCGACGTTCATCCCTGCACCTTTCGCTAGATTTCTCGTTTCACAGCAGCTACATTTACTTTTTTCTTGCTGCTTCTGCTTTTGTGACCCCTGTGAGTCCCTTTTATCGCGAGACTGGAATCTTGCACGTTGGCCTTCTCCCTCTTTCACTCCCTTTCCCTTTCTCCCTTATAGCTATGAAGCTACCGCTGCTACTGCTGCTGATTCTTTCCTCTTGGCTATTTCACAGAAGCCTCGTGTAGTCTCTGCTAACGACGGCTGTAATTACCCTCGGACCGTGTGTACCCAACGTTCCCCCGTGGAATATATTTTTGTACACGAAAAACTTGCGGACAGAGGAACGTGAAAGGGACCTTACTGCCCAGGGAAATGGCCTGGAAGATTGCGAATCGAGTGGGCCATTGACGATGCTGGCTTTCACCGAGATTACCTCCTTCGAACTACGACGATACCCTATTTTGCATTTTTAAGGGGCCCAGTAATGGCATATTGACTTTGGGATGAATGTCGTGGGAAAGGGTTTTTTTAAAGATCTTTCTTTTTTTCGCTAAGACTGCAGAGCTTTAATTATTTTTTCAATGTATGGGTTTTCATTATCACTCTTGATGTATATATATATATTTTTTCGGATTACACTTTTTTTAAGGTTCTTTTTTTGTACTCTGACCAGATTTGTAAGATTTAAAAAAAAAAAAAAAATCGGTAAAATTGATTTGATGATTATTTCATAATAATCGATTACAGTGATTATACATTTTTAGAAAAATTTAGGATTACGATGCTTCATTAATTGTTCTGAGTTTTAAGTACACGTTTCGTTGTTTGTCAGGAAATTTTTTATAAAATGTATTTAAATTGTTTTTCAAAAATTGTTGAAATATGGAAACATTTTTTATAAAAGGTACAGATAATGGTTAGAATATGATAACTATGAAGTCAATTGGACGTCAAATATTAATTAGATATAGGGAGGCTTAAAATCCTGATACTCAGGTTGATCGTCAATATAGAAAGACCGTAATTTTATACATTTTTTTAACGTCCTGAAACTAATATTAGTATTCTTGTTTATGATGCAAAGATTTTGGGTTATGGCATGTCTATTAAAAATTTAGTTATGTATAAAGTTGTCAAATGAAACCAAACGTAAAGAAAATTAACAATAAATTTAAATTAAAATTTTTTTTCTTGATCAAATGCATTTATTTCTGAATTCAACATCGTCATATACAAACATTTCTAGAAAATATATGTGATTTCGTAATTAATTATGATTTTTCTATAATTTTCTGTAATTTCGCAAATCTCCTAAAAATTCACTTTTAAGATTTTGTGAAATTACAAAAAAATCTTCTATCGTATCCATTTCCGTTAGAACTACTTTAACAAAATTGTAAAATATTGTACATAGCGATAATTATCACCATAATTAATTTCATAAGAATTAGTACTAAGCTATAACATTTACAATGTATTAATTATAAAAAATTACAACAACAACAAAAATCTTAGAACTACGATAACAAAATTGTAAAAAATTGTATAATTATTAATTAGTGATAAAAACATTAAATTAGTCATTTGTATTTACATTAATCTTGCGTAATCATTTACAGTGGAATAATAAGAAAAAAATATTTTGTTAAAATTGTGACAAATGTGATTCTATCTTCGAAAAATCCACTCTTAAGTTTTCTCAACCACAAAAAAAAACTTACAAGTATGATAACAGAATTGTAAAACTTTTTTTCCAAACATTGTAAAACATGATTAATTAGTAATTAAGTAATAAAATTAGCAATTTGTATTTGTATCCTAAATAATACCGAATAATTAATGAATAACAAAAATACGCCCTATAAAATTTTGATATAATACGCATCAATCCTAAATAATATTGTATAATGAAATAATGACAAAAAGTCTCCTGATAAAATTTTGAAAAATTCAATTGATTGTATTTGCATTAATATTAAATAATATTATAAAATGAAATAATTTAAAAAAGTATGCCGATAAAATTTTGACAAATTGAATTGTTTATATTTGCATTAATTTTAAATAATAATTTATAATTAATTACAAAAAGTCTGCCGATAAAATTTTGACAAATTGAATTGTTCATATTTGCATTAATTTTAAATAATAATTTATAATCAATTAATTACAAAAAGTCTGCCGATAAAATTTTGACAAATTGAATTGTTTATATTTACATTAATTTTAAATAATAATTAATTAATTACAAAAGTCTCCCAACAAAAATTTGCCAAAATTTAATTATTTGTATTTGCATTAAACGTAAATAATATTGAATAATGAACTAATTACAAAAAGAGCAATGATAAAATTTTGACAAATTTAATTGATTGTATCGTTGCGAGAGAAATTGGAGAATTTGTGTTTACAGATTGGTGTGTACTCGTCGGGAAGGAGAAATGACGAACGTACGAGAGTTAAGCTCGTAGTGAGGGGTAGACAAACTATTGGCCATATAGTCGACCTGATTTTCCGCGTGGAAACCCTACTTTCCAGGGTTGTAGGGACGAGCGGCCCGGCGGCGCTCTCTGCTACCCCCGCTATATCTCGTTAGCCTCGTAATTCGTATTTACGTTTCAGCAACCGCCTCTCTCTCGAAGCCTTCGAGTTTCCTCGGTGCTCCGGGCTAGCTGTAGCATCGTCGAGCATGCCCCGCGCCGCTTCGACTTGAGTAATTTCATTGCGAATGTACTATACATATTAAACGAGGTCGGCGAGCTTATCGAACTCGTGCCTCACCGTCGGCCGAGTCCTCAGGCACCGGAAGCTAAGATCGACGGAGGCGAGAGGCGATGCTAAAGCTGCCCTTATAGAAAACCTCGTAAAAACCTCGCCGTTACGATAGAACTACTTTTTCACATACCCCAAACTTACTTCCGGGTGAAAAATAAATATACAAAAATTCTTGGGTTCATATTTGTATTACAGAAAATTATCATCAAAATTATTAATCAGAATATAACCCTTTAACGCACTTTTTATTTATTTATAGAAAAATCGTATTTCGGAAAAATGAATTTTTTTTTAAATGTGTAAATGCATTTTTATTTAATTAAATAAAAATGTTGAATGCTTTCCTAATAGAATTTTAATAGTTAGCATTTTTTATTGGTATTAGGAAAGATGTTTTGTAAAATAGTTGAAAAAAAACTGTATAGAAAGTAATTTTTTTAGTCATAAATCTGAATTTAAGCTGCATAAAGCTATTTATAATAGCTAACAGATTAAATCTATCAAAATTATTGGGTTCATATCTGTATTATAGAAAATTATCTTAAAAATTATTAATCGGAATATAACCCTTTAACGCACTTCTAATTTATTTATAGAAAAATCGTAATTTGGAAAATTGATTTTTTTTAATGTGTAAATGCAGACGAGAGGCGACGCTAAAGCTGCCCTTATTAAAAATCTCGTAGAAAACTCGCCGTTATGATAGAACTACTTTTTCACATACCCCAAACTTACTTCCGGGTGAAAAATAAATATACAAAAATTCTTGGATTTATTTTTGTATTATAGAAAATTATCTTCAAAATTATTAATCAGAATATAACCCTTTAACGCACTTTTTATTTATTTATAGAAAAATCGTATTTCGGAAAAATGAATTTTTTTTTAAATGTGTAAATGCATTTTTATTTAATTAAATAAAAATGTTGAATGCTTTCCTAATAGAATTTTAATAGTTAGCATTTTTTATTGGTATTAGGAAAGATGTTTTGTAAAATAGTTGAAAAAAAACTGTATAGAAAGTAATTTTTTTAGTCATAAATCTGAATTTAAGCTGCATAAAGCTATTTATAATAGCTAACAGATTAAATCTATCAAAATTATTGGGTTCATATCTGTATTATAGAAAATTATCTTAAAAATTATTAATCGGAATATAACCCTTTAACGCACTTCTAATTTATTTATAGAAAAATCGTAATTTGGAAAATTGATTTTTTTTAATGAGTAAATGCAGACGAGAGGCGACGCTAAAGCTGCCCTTATTAAAAATCTCGTAGAAAACTCGCCGTTATGATAGAACTACTTTTTCACATACCCCAAACTTACTTCCGGGTGAAAAATAAATATACAAAAATTCTTGGATTTATTTTTGTATTATAGAAAATTATCTTCAAAATTATTAATCAGAATATAACCCTTTAACGCACTTTTTATTTATTTATAGAAAAATCGTATTTCGGAAAAATGAATTTTTTTAAAAATGTGTAAATGCATTTTTATTTAATTAAATAAAAATGTTGAATGCTTTCCTAATAGAATTTTAATAGTTAGCATTTTTTTATTGGTATTAGGAAAGATGTTTTGTAAAATAGTTGAAAAAAAAACTGTATAGAAAGTAATTTTTTTAGTCATAAATCTGAATTTCAGCTGCATAAAGCTATTTATAATAGCTAATAGATTAAATCTATCAAAATTATTGGATTCATATTTGTATTATAGAAAATTATCTTAAAAATTATTAATCAGAATATAACCCTTTAACGCACTTCTAATTTATTTGTAGAAAAATCGTAATTTGGAAAATTGATTTGTTTAACGTGTAAATGCAGACGAGAGGCGACGCTAAAGCTGCCCTTATTATAAATCTCGTAGAAAACTCGCCGTTATGATAGAACTACATTTTCACATACCCCAAACTTACTTCCGGGTGAAAAATAAATATACAAAAATTCTTGGGCTTATTTTTGTATTATAGAAAATTATCTTCAAAATTATTAATCAGAATATAACCCTTTAACGCACTTTTTATTTATTTATAGAAAAATCGTATTTAGGAAAAATGTTTTTTTTTAAATGTGTAAATGCATTTTTATTTAATTAAATTAAAATGTAGAATGCTTTCCGAATAGAATTTGATAAGTTTTCAATTTTTTTTTTGTTGGAATTAGGAAAGATGTTTTGTAAAATAGTTGAAGAGTTAAAATACATGTATAGAGATTTAAAAAAAAATTGTATCGGAAGTAATTTTTTTTAGTCGTAAATTTGAATTTAAGTTGCTTAGAGCTGTTTATATTAGCTAAATTAATTTCTCAATTTGAATAATTGTTTCTGTAAATGTGTGCAGATTATATAAAGTTTTACAGCGTTTGTATTTAATCCAAAGGAATATCAATAGTAATGAATTAGCAAGTAGACTAACTTGCAGGCGGGAGGCGATGCTAATGCTGCTCTTATTGAATACCTCGTAAAGAACTCGCCGTTTCGATAGAACTACTTTCACAGGCCCAAAACTTTCAGGGTAGAAAATAAATGCACTACGTCTTGGCGTGATTTTTGCATTTTATTTATTTTTGTATTATGGAAATTTATATTTAAAATTGTAAATCAGAAATAAACGAAACAACAATAGAATTAATAACGAAAAAAATGAATTTTCGGAATTACGATATCCACAAATTACCAGAAAAATCGTAATTCGGAAAATGCAGTTTTTTTTTTGTTTCTCCGTTTCTTACATTTTTTTTTGTAAATGCGTTTTTAGTTAATAAAATTGAAATGTTTGCATTTCCAATAGAATTTGATTAGTTGGACATTTTTTTCAATGGAATTAGTAAAGATGTTTCGTAAAAGAGACGAAGCGTCAGAGTTAAAAAAAAGTTTGTATAGAAAGTCATTTTTGTAGTCATACTCTGAATTTAAGCAGCTTAGAGCGTTTTACATTAGCTAAATTGATTCTAAATTTGTATAATTGTTTCTGTAAATTTGTGCACATTAGATAAAATTTTACAACGTATGTATTTAATCCAAAGGAACATCAATAGTAATGAATTGGTAAGAAGATTAACTGACCGACGTTAATTTTCAAAGGGTTGCGTTTTCTTTCAGTTTTTTTTTTTCCTAGAATAATCCGTAACTCATTACGAATTTTAATGCGCGACGGCTCCTTCCGTTTCT
The DNA here is from genome assembly GCA_963970395.1 of Ephialtes manifestator. Taxonomy (NCBI): domain Eukaryota; kingdom Metazoa; phylum Arthropoda; class Insecta; order Hymenoptera; family Ichneumonidae; genus Ephialtes; species Ephialtes manifestator. The sequence goes on along the minus strand of OZ019978.1, from coordinate 17,124,612 downwards.
CGCAAGCCGCTCCACAAATTAACCGTCTGGAAGTTTCATATTCTTAATGGTTTAAAAATTACAGACTGTTATAAGCTCAGCGAATAAAATTCCTTCATAAAAAATGACTATTATTTACGAATTAACACCATAAAATATTTAACTGTACAACAAAAATGTATCTTTGAAAAAAGACTAATTAAATATTTTATATTTATTTTTTTAAATAAATTTATCGTTAACATTTACATTAACACTAAATTGACTGCGATGCGAGTCAATGAGACGATAGTATAATTAAGCCACACCTTTTCAATTCCAATTTCCTAGACTTATAATGAAAATTGTTTTTTTTTAAATATGGACTTTCTTTTACGACTTTTCTTAGAGTGTTTTGTGGAATAATGTACTTTTTTTGCTTAAGAGCTATTTAAATGGAAATAAGTAAGTGTCTTATTAGTTATCGTTAAAGGATTAATTTTACTAAGCAAATGCATTGCATAATTAGTCTGGAAGACATCACTGGCACTTACTGCGCATGATTTTACTCATAAGAAAGGCTTATTCCTGTATTACTCATATTTGTGTACTAATTCTATGAAGAAAGTGTAATAAAATAATTTGTGTACACATTTACATGATCCCCAAACATTATTTCTTATGCAATATTCTGAATTCGTGGAATAAAAAAATTGAAGAAGGATTATAAATTCGAACGGTAAATTGCAATCGACAGCTCGAAGAATTCCGTCCTGAGTTATGAATATGCAAAAACTGATCGACAACTTATTGAGAAGTTCGAAGACGAAGATAATTGAAGATTTCTCGACTACCGGAAGTCCTACAATTTTTTTTTTTCGTCGAAGAAGAGCTTCAATAATTCTGCCCTCAGAAAACCAATCATTCATCGCTAAGTAATTTCCTTGCAACTTTTTTCACCGGAAAAAAATAAAGCATGTTTTTTAAGCAACTAATTTTCTTAATTGAAAAATGGTATTATTGATCGTTTGAATAAAATAAAAAGTTTGAGAGGAAACAATTGCTTTCGATTAGTTTCTATTAAACTTACGATTTTTATTTTGTAACTCACTTCTGATGACCGTTTAATCAAACGAGCAACAATAAAAAAAATTAAAGCAAAAAAATTAGTTGCTTAAATTAAGTATTTTATCTTTTTCAGGTGAAAAATTTTGCAAGAAAGATCCCATGCGATTTATCGATCGCAAGTCTTTAAATCATTTTTTAAAAATCGTCAATTCAAAATAAATTAAATTGTAACAGATTTTCGGTTTTTTTAATAAAAATAATAATAACAATAAAATGATCATATTTCTCCGAAATCTGGACACTAAAAAATTAGAATTCTTAAAGGTTTAGAAATATGCTGATTACTTCCCGAGCCGAATGAAAACACGGAAATATTACCTCTGATTGAAAATCATTCATCGCTAAGTAATTTCCTTGCAATTTTTTTCACCGGAAAAAAATAAAGCATGTTTTTTAAGCAACTAATCTTCTTAATTGAAAAATGGTATTGTTGATCGTTTGAATAAAATTAAAAGTTTGAGAGGAAACAATTGCTTTCGATAAGTTTCTGTTAAACTTACGATTTTTATTTTGTAACTCACTTCTGATGAGCGTTTAATCAAACGAGCAACAATAAAAAATATTAAAGCAAAAAAATTAGTTGCTTAAATTAAGTATTTTATCTTTTTCAGGTGAAAAAATTTGCACGAAAGATCTCATGCGATTTATCAATCGCAAGTATTCAAATCATTTTTAAAAATCGTCAATTCAAAATAAATTAAATTGTAACAGATTTTCGGTTTTTTAAATAAAAATAATAATAACAATAAAATGAACATATTTCTCCTAAATCTGGACACTAAAAAAATTAGAATTCTTAAAGGCTTAGAAATATACTGATTACTTCCCGAGCCGAACAAAAACACGGAAATATTACCTCTGATTGAAAATCATTCATCGCTAAGTAATTTCCTTGCAATTTTTTTCACCAGAAAAAAATAAAGCATGTTTTTTAAGCAACTAATCTTCTTAATTGAAAAATGGTATTATAGATCTTTTGAATAAAATAAAAAGTTTGAGAGGAAACAATTGCTTTCGATTAGTTTCTGTTGAACTTACGATTTTTATTTTGTAACTCACTTCTGATGACCGTTTAATCAAACGAGCAACAATTAAGAAAATTAAAGCAAAAAATTAGTTGCTTAAATTCAGTATTTTATTTTTGTCAGGTGAAAAAATTAGCAAGAAAGATCCCATTCGATTTATCGATCGCAAGTCTTTAAATCATTTTAAAAAATCGTCAATTCAAAATAAATTAAATTGTAACAGATTTTTGGTTTTTTAAATAAAAATAATAATAAAAATAAAATGAACATATTTCTCCTAAATCTGGACACTAAAAAAATTAGAATTCTTAAAGGCTTAGAAATATGCTGATTACTTCCCGAGCCGAATGAAAACACGGAAATATTACCTCTGATTGAAAATCATTCATCGCTAAGTAATTTCCTTGCAATTTTTTTCACCGGAAAAAAATAAAGCATGTTTTTTAAGCAACTAATCTTCTTAATTGAAAAATGGTATTATTGATCGTTTGAATAAAATAAAAAGTTTGAGAGGAAACAATTGCTTTCGATAAGTTTCTGTTAAACTTACGATTTTTATTTTGTAACACACTTCTGATGACCGTTTAATCAAACGAGCAACAATAAAAAAAATTAAAGCAAAAAAATTAGTTGCTTAAATTAAGTATTTTATCTTTTGCAGGTGAAAAATTTTGCAAGAAAGATCCCATGCGATTTATCGATCGCCAGTCTTTAAATCATTTTAAAAAATCGTCATTTCAAAATAAATTAAATTGTAACAGATTTTTGGTTTTTTAAATAAAAATAATAATAAAAATAAAATGAACATATTTCTCCTAAATCTGGACACTAAAAAAATTAGAATTCTTAAAGGTTTAGAAATATGCTGATTACTTCCCGACCCGAATAAAATCACGGAAATATTACCTCTGATTGAAAATCATTCATCACTAAGTAATTTCCTTGCAATTTTTTTCACCGGAAAAAATAAAGCATGTTTTTCAAGCAACTAATCTTCTTAATTGAAAAATGGTATTATTGATCGTTTGAATAAAATAAAAAGTTTGAGAGGAAACAATTGCTTTCGATAAGTTTCTGTTAAACTTACGATTTTTATTTTGTAACTCACTTCTGATGAACGCTTAATCAAACGAGCAATAATAAAAAAAATTAAAGCAAAAAAATTAGTTGCTTAAATTAAGTATTTTATTTTTTTCAGGTGAAAAAATTTGTACGAAAGATCTCATGCGATTTATCGATCGCAAGTCTTTAAATCATTTTAAAAAATCGTCAATTCAAAATAAATTAAATTGTAACAGATTTTCGGTTTTTTTAATAAAAATAATAATAAAAATAAAATGAACATATTTCTCCTAAATCTGGACACTAAAAAAATTAGAATTATTAAAGGCTCAGAAATATGCTGATTACTTCCTGAGCCGAATAAAATCACGGAAATATTACCTCTGATTGAAAATCATTCATCGCTAAGTAATTTCCTTGCAATTTTTTTCACCGGAAAAAAATAAAGCATGTTTTTCAAGGAACTAATCTTCTTAATTGAAAAATGTTATTATTGATCGTTTGAATAAAATAAAAAGTTTGAGAGGAAACAATTGCTTTCGATAAGTTTCTGTTAAACTTACGATTTTTATTTTGTAACTCACTTCTGATGACCGTTTAATCAAACGAGCAACAATAAAAAAAATTAAAGCAAAAAAATTATTTGCTTAAATTGAGTATTTTATCTTTTTCAGGTGAAAAAATTTGCAAGAAAGATCCCATGCGATTTATCGATCGCAAGTCTTTAAATCATTTTAAAAAATCGTCAATTCAAAATAAATTAAATTGTACCAGATTTTTGGTTTTTTAAATAAAAATAATAATAAAAATAAAATGAACATATTTCTCCTAAATCTGGACACTAAAAAATTAGGATTCTTAAAGGCTTAGAAATATGCTGATTACTTCCCGAGCCGAATAAACACACGGAAATATTACCTCTGATTGAAAATCATTAATCGCTAAGTAATTTCCTTGCAATTTTTTTCATCGGAAAAAAATAAAGCATGTTTTTTAAGCAACTAATCTTCTTAATTAAAAAATGGTATTATTGATCGTTTGAATAAAATAAAAAGTTTGAGAGGAAACAATGGCTTTCGATTAGTTTCTGTTAAACTTACGATTTTTATTTTGTAACTCACTTCTGATGACCATTTAATCAAACGAGCAACAATAAAAAATATTAAAGCAAAAAAATTAGTTGCTTAAATTAAGTATTTTATCTTTTTCAGGTGAAAAAATTTGCACGAAAGATCTCATGCGATTTATCGATCGCAAGTCTTCAAATAATTTTTAAAAATCGTCAATTCAAAATAAATTAAATTGTAACAGATTTTCGGTTTTTTAAATAAAAATAATAATAACAATAAAATGAACATATTTCTCCTAAATCTGGACACTAAAAAAATTAGAATTCTTAAAGGATTAGAAATATGCTGATTACTTCCCGAGCCGAATAAAATCACGGAAATATTACCTCTGATTGAAAATCATTCATCACTAAGTAATTTCCTTGCAATTTTTTTCACCGGAAAAAATAAACCATGTTTTTCAAGCAACTAATCTTCTTAATTGAAAAATGGTATTATTGATCGTTTGAATAAAATAAAAAGTTTGAGAGGAAACAATTGCTTTCGATAAGATTCTGTTAAACTTACGATTTTTATTTTGTAACTCACTTCTGATGACCGTTTAATCAAACGAGCAACAATAAAAAAAAATTTAAGCAAAAAAATTAGTTGCTTAATTAAGTATTTTATCTTTTTCAGGTGAAAAATTTTGCAAGAAAAATCTCATGCGATTTGTCGATCGCACGTCTTTAAATCATTTTAAAAAATCGTCAATTCAAAATAAATTAAATTGTAACAGATTTTTGGTTTTTTAAATAAAAATAATAATAAAAATAAAATGAACATATTTCTCCTAAATCTGGACACTAAAAATTAGAATTCTTAAAGGTTTAGAAATATGCTGATTACTTCCCGAGCCGAATAAAAACACGGAAATATTACCTCTGATTGAAAATCATTCATCGCTAAGTAATTTCCTTGCAATTTTTTTCACCGGAAAAAAATAAAGCATGTTTTTTAAGCAACTAATCTTCTTAATTGAAAAATGGTATTGTTGATCGTTTGAATAAAATAAAAAGTTTGAGAGGAAACAATTGCTTTCGATAAGTTTCTGTTAAACTTACGATTTTTATTTTGTAACTCACTTCTGATGACCGTTTAATCAAACGAGCAACAATAAAAAAAATTAAAGCAAAAAAATTCGTTGCTTAAATTAAGTATTTTATCGTTTTCAGGTGAAAAAATTTGCAAGAAAGATCTCATGCGATTTATCGATCGCAAGTCTTCAAATCAGTTAAAAAGATCGTCAATTCAAAATAAATTAAATTGTAACAGATTTTTGGTTTTTGAAATAAAAATAATAATAAAAATAAAATGAACATATTTCTCCTAAATCTGGACACTAAAAAAATTAGAATTCTTAAAGGCTTAGAAATATGCTGATTACTTCCCGAGCCGAATAAAAACACGGAAATATTACCTCTGATTGAAAATCTTTCTAAAGACATTTTTTTAATCTATCACTCAAAAAGAAATCGTCAAGGCTCAGAAGAAAATATGCCGATTGCTTTTCGAGCCGAATGAAAATTCTTCCAACCGTAAGTATATAAATCACTTATGTCATCCTAGAAATAGTAGGTTGCGGAAGTCGATGCATTAAAGGGTTCGAGAGTTGAATTATCGATCCGCGAGTGAGACTCTCGCGCGTTGCGTGAGTCAAAGTGCGAATGCGGAAAGGTAAAAGAATAGGAAGAGGCAGCAGCACGATGGAGTCTGTCTGATTGGATTGTCGAAGACTTCTCAGTCGTGGTTCGAACGGCAGAACACGATTTCCTGTTTCGTTGACGCGGGAAGCGTTATTGAGAGAGTGCGAAGCGTGTGTGGGTCTCGAGACTGCGTCGATAATCGAATTTGAAAATATAGAAAGCCGCCTACGTCTTCGTACGTTCGATGTACTATAATGTTGCGAAAATTCGATAAGAGCCACTGGCGAAAGGAAAGATAAGAAAATAAAAACTAGCACAACTTTATTATCTACAACTTTGTTACAAGGCAAGTGCTTACATTCATTTTCTCCCCGTCGGATCTCACAATTACAGACATTAACACCTTTTGCTACTTTTATTAACACACTTTATTTTTTCTACTATTATTTTTCCTGTTATTTATTTATTATCGGTCGTTGATAATATTTTCTTTATGTAAAGTCCTTCAAAAACACTTTTTGGAATTTTTATTGAAAATTCAAATGAAAATTGACGATTGCTTTTTCAATGTTGATCGGTATTTGTTATAATAAGTTTTTATGATTTTTTGGTTGATATATATGGGGTAAAACACGTCAAGGCGGCCACACAAATTTTTCATTTCAATAAAAAGTTTTCAAATTTCTTGAGGATGTTAGTCTGACTGAAAACAAAAATTGCAAATTTTTTCAGATTTTTTTATTGCATATTTCAGCCGTTACAAATAACTGAAAATAATAATCGTTAATTTTTTAACGTCGAAACGACGGCTCTCGCAAAAAAATCATGTTAACAAAAAATTTAAGGTATCTAACGTTCTTTTCAACAAATTTTTTTGCAAATTTTCCTACTCCGTTTTATGCTATTTTTCAATTAAATAATATTTCAATATTTTTTTTCTCCGAAACTGCGTTCTCGATTCAGATGAGATTTTTACATTTTGTTCCTTAATATGTTAAGAATCTGAAAAAAAATTGGCGAGATGGGCGGCGACTTCGTTCCACAGTTACAGCTCTTCGAATGATCGAACATAACGGTAATCTAATGTGTAATTGCTCTCTGCGTTCAACAGGGTTGAGGCTGTCAATAGAAAAAATCTAAAGCCCGCATCACTTATTTATTTTTTTGTTATTTTTAATTAAATTTTTTTTTTTAATTAGGTTAATTGGCAAATTAACCCCGTACCTGTCGTCCACACTTTGTGTTCACAACGCAGAACGATGGTCGTGTAATATTGAGCACGTGAATATTGAACTCAATAGACATTCATTCACCACGTTTTGCCAATTTTCGATTGATCAGAAAAGAGCACGATGATGAATTACGTGCCATCAGGAAAAAAGTTTCAATTCCATCAGTCGATAAAATAAATGTATTAAAAACCCAAAAATTGAAGAGGGAAAAATATCCGATGCAAAAAATGCAGTGCGGGCTTTAGAATTATTATGTAGACAGTCTGTTGAACGTACAGAGCAATTACACATTAGATTGCCCTGGTATTCGATCGTTTGAAGAGCTGTAACAGTAGAATGAAATCGCCGCCCATCTCGCCAATTTTTTCTCAGATTCTAGACATATTAAGGATCAAAATATAAACATTTCAGCCGAACCGGGAACGCAGTTTTGGAGAAAAAAAATATTATAATTTTATTCCATTGAAAAATAGCATAAAACAGAGTAGGAAGATTTTGCAAAAAATTTGTTGAAAAGAACGTTAATTACCTTAAATTTTTTGTTCACGTGATTTTTTTGCGAGAGCTGTAGTTTTGGCGTTAAAAAATTGACAATTATTATTTTCAGTTTTTTGTAACGGCTGAAATATGCGATACAAAATCTGAAAAAAATTGTAATTTTTGTTTTAAGCCAGACCAACATCCTCAACAAATTTGAAAACTTTTTATTGAAATGAAAAATTTGTGTGGCCGACTTGACGTGTTTTACCCCATACATTTTTTAAATAGGGTTTTTAAAGACTTTATGTAATGATAAAGTGTTAAAAATATGGAGACGTCGTTTAGAGCGATTGTAATTCTCGATTGGGATTAGAATCAGTATTTTTTTAATTTTAGTATTCTTTATATACATAAATTGTCAACGGATATTTAGAATTTTCTTTGCTTTAAACGATTTATAGAAATTCAGTTTTGGAGGAGGAAAAGCGGAGAATGAAATCAACGTTTTATTTTGCGGCTGCTTCGTCTATAAGGAGGATAAGATTTTACCGGTCAATTCGGTAAATATTAAATTTTTTCGCTTGTCCTATAATTTTTCATATAATTGTAACTGCAAAAAAAACCACGTCATTTTTTTTTAGATTTTTTTGAAAGGCCTCTCAATTTTTAAGTTCTTTCAACCTTTTAAATTGCGACAAAGATGGAGATTTTTATAAACAAAAAATGACTTACCTCATTTTTTTTTTGTTAGATAGGAACAAAATTATATTTTTTAAATTTATTTTGATAATCTTATCGATTTTACGAGAAAAAAAGACAACATGATTTTTTTAGCAGTTTCAACGATATAAAAAATAGTCAAATGTTTACCCCATATTCGGTAAAAATTTTATTTATTTCGATGATTTTTAATATGATTGCAACTACTAGAAAAGAACATGTCATTTTTTTTGGATTTCTTTAAAACCACTTAATTTTTTGAATTCTTCCAACCTTCGAAATTGCGACAAAGATTTGGACTTTTACGACCAAAAAAAAGGCTTTTCTAATTTTTTTTTATACGCTAAGTATATAATTATATATTTAAAATTTTTTGATTAATCTTGTCTTTTGCAGAAAAAAAGATAACATTCTTTTCAGCAGTTTCAACCTTATAAAAACTAGTCAAACAATCTCATATAAAAGATTCTTATCATATGTCCACAAGTGATTCTAATCCAAAGAACAAAAAAATCAAAAACCAACCATCAAAATGCGCACGATCAAAATAAACGAAAAGAAAAAAGCCAGCTACAGTTGCACGAAATAAAAACGCCCTTTTATTAGTCAATTACATGGCAAACAGCTTGCCAATAATTGCAGAGCTTACGCGGAACTTTAATTACCTCTAATTTGGCTAGTGGAGAAAAACGAACACAAAAAACACACAAAGTGCACAACAAAAGTAGCAAAAGGTGCTCATCTTTGCTCGATAATCGCGACCGGAAACGATACTCGTTGCCGGAAGCGGTAATCGCTTTCGCAAACACTCTAATACAACGTTTTACATGCCCACCTGTTGTCGTGACACTCGAACGACCCTCGAAACCGGGTAACTATAATGTTCACGCCTCTCAGTTCGACGCACGTTGTCTCTTTCACTCTTTAGCGAAATGTGCGTTAAACATCGGCCGCAAATAAAACGTTTTATCATCGACGCGTGCCGCAATTGCCTCAATCGCATTATGAGAAATTCGATTGCTGGTATGGAGCTTGGCCTGAGCTTTGTTTACCCCGTACAGGTCCAATGATGCAAAGCTCCGGTGCGTAAAACGATATTTGCATATTCTTCAATCGTGCCTTCCGTCCCCAGCGTTTGACTGCTTCGTCGTTATCCACGAGGATTCGATCACCGATAAACCACGAAGATAACATCTTCCTGTCGCCACTACTTCCGTGAAAAGCACCAACGGCGGTCGAAGTGAATGCAGAGTCGACGAGGAATGAATTGCCACTGGTTGACGAGAACTCAGCTGAAAAAAAAAAACGAAATGTTAAAAACGTAATTTCAGGAAGAAATTAAACGAAGAGAAAGCAAAAGTTTTGCGCATTTTTCTTTGGGAGCTTTGTTCGAGACAATTGATGTCGAGATTTTAATGTTAGGGTACTTGAAATTGGAGAAAACGTTCGGGAAAATTTTACATGCTTTTAGAGAATTTTTTTTAATGCTTTTTTGAGGACGTTTAATCCATTTTACACATTTTTTTTGTAGGAGTCTTTTTGAAGATATTTTTCTCGGTTTTATATTTAAAAATGCGACAAAATTAATGGTGTCACGCAAATTTTTCCGCATGATTTTCTGTTTAATTGTAGAATAATAATTTCACGCAACTTAGAAATTTCAGAATATTATTTTTAAAAACTTGCAATCAGGAGAAGGAATAAAAAAAATTTTATTTAATTTAAAATGAATTAAAGATTGAATTATAAATTAAAAAATTGGTATCAAATAGCCTTAAATATTGAATAGCCCTCAATAGCATTAAAAATTAAATATAAAGAAAACTTGCAATCACGAAAAGGAATAAAAAGTTTATTCTTTAATTTAAAATGAAGTAAAGATTAAATAAAAAATTTAATAATTGGCCTTAAACATTAAATAGCCCTCAATAGCATTAAAAATTATATTAAAATTTAAATATTAAAAAAATTGCCATCAAGAAAAGCAAAAAAAAATAAAGTTTTTCCGTTAATTTAAAACGAATTGAAGATGAAATTTTTTAAATACTATACAATCGATTTTCAATAACCTTGCAATAACAATTAAAATTTTTGTTAAAAAAATGAACAGAAAAAAGGTTGAACTTACCGTAACGTAATTGTGATCTCTCTGCAATTCAGCCAGATTATCGCTGAGACCCTCAAGAAGGGATTTTCTGAGCGCGTCAGTGTTGGAGCCACAGCTAGCCCTCTCTAAATTCGCCCTATCCGCTAATCTGGCCAACTGCTTCCTCACCTCGGCGCCGTATTCGAGATTTCTGCTGTGAAGATAATTCTCGTGGCACCAGACTTTCTTCTGAACTGCGTTCGCATAACCGCGGTAGACGTTGAGCAACGTGACGTGATCACCCTCCGGCGAAGCGAATCTGCGTCAAATTACATTCACCATATCTCAAGAAAATACTGGATAAACCGTCGTTTCGATTTCAAAGTCACGTTTTTTCATGCAAATAGATTTTAACGCAATTTATCATTTTTTTAATAGATAAATAAAATAATGTCAAGATTAACGAAGATTATAGTGATTTTTAAAGCTTTTATGTCAAGCATATTTCAGTCAATTTTTAAAATTTATTTTGGCCCTTTTCTCTGTATATCTCGGAAAACCTTCAAAATTATTTAAAGTAATTATGCATTAAACAAATTTTGAAATAGCTTTTTGGCAAAATTATTACTTAAAATCGATGTTAGTAATTTTAATGACGTTCATTTTTTAATTCCATTTTTTTCTATTTTTCCAATGTACATAAATTCTGATGGAATCACATTTTAGGAATATAAAAAATCCGATTATTCAAATTTTCCATACCACATAATTGTTTCAAGTATCTGATAAAAAATGAAGAAAAATACATCATCAAAATTGATTCTAAAAAAAAAATAAGTAAAAATAGGAAAACAAAATGTATTTAACCAGGCAATAAATAATGTAGCTTAAAAACAGAACAAAAATAAAATAAATATAAAGTCAAAAATCAAATTACATTCACCATATCTCAAGAAAATACTGGATAAACCGTCGTTTCGATTTCAAAGTCCCGTTTTTTTTATGCAAATAGTTTTTAACGCAATTTTTTAATAGATAAATAAAATAATGTCAGGATTAACGAAGATTATTGTAGGGGAAGATTATAGTGATTTTTAAAGCTTTTATGTCAAGCATATTTCCATCCATTTTTAAAATTTATTTTGGCCCTTTTCTCTATATATCTCGGAAAACCTTCAAAATTATTTAAAGTAATTATGCATTAAACAAATTTTGAAATTGCTGTTTGGCAAAATTATTACTTAAAATCGATGTTAGTAATTTTGATGACGTTGATTTTCTAATTCAGTTTTTTTCTATTTTTCCGATGTATGTAAATTCTGATGGAATCACATTTTAGGAATGTAAAAATTCCGATTATTCAAACTTTCCATACCACATAATTGTTTCAAGTATCTGATAAAAAATGAAGAAAAATACATCATCAAAATTGATTCTAAAACAAAAAATAAATAAAAATAGGAAAACGAAATGCATTTAGCCAGACAATAAATAATGTAGCTTAAAAACAGAACAAAAATAAAGTAAATATAAAGACAATAATAAAATTGCAATAAAAAACAATATTTTCGATTAAGAAACGGTAAAAATCAAGATAGTATTCTCTAAATTAAAGTTTCATCATTCCAAAGTATTTTCATTTTCCTGTATTCCCGTATTTTTGCATTTACCAATAATTCTGGATTAAAAAAGGGCAAAAATCAAGATAGTATCCAGTAAATTAAAGTTTCGTCATTCGTCAAATTATTATCGTACATTTCCGTATTTTTGCATTAAAAATAGTTTAAAAAAAATACCTGGCTCTTGCGGCGTGAGCTTGATCGCGTTTTGCTGGCGGTTCTGTAAAAATTGATTCGCCAGAAAGAAGAGCAATAACGGTAAGAGCTTCTTCGAGGCATTTGTGCTCAACGGAGGCAAGAATAACCTTCGTGAATCGTGGATCAAGTGGAAATAAGGACATGGTACGTCCGAGGGTCGTTAATTGCGGCGGCGATCCTGGGGATAATAATAAAGTAATATAAATCAATGCTCTGTGAGTTAATCACAGGGATAATAAGGATTTTAGCGTCTAGAGTGTTACCCTTAACTGCGCCAAGTTTTTCCAAACAAGCAACGGCAACGTCTACCGCTTCCTTCGGCGGTTTATCCATAAAATCAAAAGTCGTTATGTCGACGCCGATTGCGAGAAGTTGAAGTGCCACTCCGGCTAACGAACACCTTTGGATCTCCGGAATTGGCATCTCCTTCATTCGCTCGAATTCTTCCTTCGTATACGTTCTATAACATTTTCCGGCAGCTTCTCGACCAGCTCTACCAGTTCTTTGCCACGCCTGAGCTTTCGCCACTTTTTCAACTCGCAAAACGTCCAAACCCGTCGTTGGGTGGTGCGTTCGAGCTTTTACCACTCCTGTGTCGATTACGTGTCGAATACCTGCATAAAAAACGCTATTTTTAAACAAAATTCTTAACAATTATATTTTGTTAAATAAATCTTTGAATAAACGCTGTAAAATCATGTTTCTAAATTATTATCAATCTAATTTAGAAATCACTTGATAAACTTTTTTTTCTTCTGCGAATTGTCGTTGAAAATAAATTCCAAGCTTTTAGTCGTAACTAATAAGGATTTTTAATCACTTTGTATATTTGAATAGTTCATAAAAATTGAAATTTGATTGCTTTACAGATTAAAATATTTTTTTAACACTATTTTTTAAGTTTTAGTTTTAAAACATTTTTTTCGTTCACTATTTTAATCTGTAAAGCTGTAAAATAGTATTTCTTTGTAACTATTCAAATAAACACTCTTTTTTAATATTAAAAAAGAAATAGTTTTAGAAGAAAGTTTGAAAAAATTTTGAAAACAAATAAGTCTAAGATAGTTTTAAAAAATATATATATATTTTTAGCATTTTAGAAGGGGTAACAAACCTCCTATGGTGACGGATGTTTCGGCAACATTTGTCGACAAAACCAACTTCCTCATTCCCGGCGGCGAGGATTTGAAGGCTTCCAACTGTTGGTGCGTAGAGAGCGCTGAGTAAAGCGGAAATATCTTCAGCTGAGGGTGGCCTTTACCCTCTAACTGTTTAGCCACTTGTCGGGCGGCCACCACCGCAGCTTCGATCTCTTCTTGACCGGTGAGGAACACCAATATGTCCTCGCTTCAATAAAAACGAATTTTTAAAACAACATACATATGAGGCATTCTCTGTCAGTTCAGCCACTTTTTTTTCGACCCTCTCAGATCTATCCCATAATTGGCCACATTTTAGTACCACTTAAAAGCACTCTTTGTGCATTTTTTCAGATTTTTGAATCCATCCATTTAGGAAATGTATATTTTTTTGTTATTCATATAACTTCGATGGAGTAAATGTGACAAAAAAATCACACATACAAAAAAATGTTGTTTTTCAATTAACTTTGTATTGCAATACGTCTCATATTTTTATTCATGCTGCAAAAGGTATTTACAGCAAAAAAATGTTAAACAATTTTTTTTACTCATTCGGACATCTTCGATATCATTGCCAATTTTATACAAGTTACAGGGATATGTCAAAAGCATACCAAAAAATTGGCATAGTGGGCATCGACTATTTGAAGGAGGAAAAAAATATTTTCCAAAATTTTCGATCCAATAAATGGCTATACGCACGAATAACTGTATGCAAACCCTGAAGGCCGCGTCGTCGTTACACGTCAAGTAGCTTAGTGGATCGATTATTTCAAGGAATAACAAAAAATAAGTGAAATAAAAAAATATATAAAAATAAAAAAACAATTAAATAAATTTAATTCATTTTCGTTCTTTTTTGAATCCTTCAAGTAGTCGATGCCCACTACACCAATTTTTTTGTAGGTTCTATACATGTCCCTACAGCTTATAAAAAATTAAGAGTAATGTCGAAGGTGTGCGAATGAATGAAAAAAATTGTTTAACATTTTTTTTTTGCTGAATATCGCTTTTGCAACACGAATAAAAATATGAGACCTATTGTATTACGAAGTTGAGTGAAAAACAACATTTTTTTATACATGTATTTTTTTTTGTCAGACTTACTCCATCACAGTTATATGAATAATTTAAAAAAAATATATTTCCCAAATGGATTGTTTCAAAAATCTGAAAAAAATCACAAAGAGTGCTTCCAAGTGGTACTAAAATGTGTACAATTATGGGATAGATCTGAGAGGGTCGAAAAAAAAGTGGCTGAACTGACAGAGAATGCCTTATATGAGGCATTCCATATGAAGCGGGCCACCCTGAGTTTCAATGTTCGTAGAGTGGGTCCATAATTTATTTCCAGAGTATTTAGAGTTCCCCAAACACATACGAGTTATTTCAGATTTTTCAACCCCATAGTTTCTCCACAATAAAATACGCTTTTTTTATGTTTATTTTTTTTCCTTTCGCTGCCGATTTAAAACTATCTATGACACAACAAAATTGTTCGGGTATAAAATGTAGGGTTTCGCGTAAACTTTTTGATAAAAATATTTCCAAATTAATCTAGACATATTTTCAGGCATTTTTTGGCAAAATAATGCCATATCATTTTTTTCGTTGAGAGGGACCATTTTTATTTTACTGAAAATTTCACAGAATTTCCGTCATAATGTTAAAAAACAGAGAAAAAATCAACACGATGGCAAATTGATATCTTCACAATGGACGGCTCGGTTATTTGCTGAATCATACACAATTCACATGTTCACATTATGAAGGTATGAATTGATCATCGCGCAAATTTTGGTGTAATTAGTGGACATAATAACGGAAATACTGTCAAATTTTGGGCAAAATCAAAATGGTCCCTCCCAACGAAAAAAACGGTATGACTTTGTATTGCCAAAAAGTGATTGAAAATGTATCTAGGCTAATTTGGAAACATTTTTATCAAAAAGTATACGTGAAATCCTACATTTTCTCCCTGAACAATTTTGTTGTGTCATGGGTAGTTTTAAATCCGCAGCGAAAAGGAAAAGGAACGGAAATTCTGTTAAATTTTGAGCAAAATTAAAATGGTCCCTCCCAACGAAAAAACGGTATAACTTTGTATTGCCAAAAAGTGATTGAAAATGTATCTAGGCTAATTTGGAAACATTTTTATCAAAAAGTATACGTGAAATCCTACATTTTCTCCCTGAACAATTTTGTTGTGTCATGGATAGTTTTAAAACCGCAGCGAAAAGGAAAAAAAATAAAAATGAAAATAGAGTATTTAATTTTTTTTTTCATTTCGCTGAGTGTCTTGCCAAAGTGTGGAAGATTTTTCTTCGCATAGAGTTTAAATTTTTTTGATTAAAAATTCTATTAAAAATTTTTTTTAAAAATCAAACTACTATTGGACGACTTGTCAAACATTTCTGTTTATGAAACTGTAATTGTTAGATTTTTAAATTATGACATGCTGGTGCTAGAATATTCTTAGTTCAGAGAAATTTGACAAATACCTAAAAATCTGCAAAAATTCTAAAAAAATCCGAGTTTATATAAATAAACGTTTGACCAATCGCCTGTAGTATATTAATTTTTTTTTCTTTTTTTTCATAATTTTTTTAAATCAAAAAAGCTTAAAAACTATAAGAAGAAAAATTTTGCCCACTTTGGTTATAATCTAGAAAATTTTTGTTTTTTAACAAAGTATTTTTCAGAATTTGTTCAGATTTTTGAATTATGGCATTCGATATGTCACTTTAAAAAAATATTTACAAGAGAATTTGCATAGAAAAAATTTAAAAATAAAATCTGGTGCATTTGAGACTCTAACCAATCCTACAAAAAATTACGAGCCAAATTGGGGAGGTCGAGGGTCAGACACAGGTCGAATCGGGATGGAATGCCCCAAATATATTTCTCTTTAAAAAAATGCTTACTTTGGCGGACAATCTCTGTGAATTTGAAAGGCAGTAACAAGAGCAGCAAAGGCATAATCATCCTGAGATTTAACGGCGTGAAATATTTTAACGGGATATTGTCTGCCCTCCAGATAAATAACAGGAGCTTGAAAGTATTTAACAAATTTATCGACGTCCATAGTCGCGGACATGATGATTAATTTCAAGGGCGTGAGATTCTTGAGCTTTCGCAAATTTTGCGCTCTTCTAGCGACGCCAAGAAGCACATCCGTTTGAACGGATCTTTCGTGAGCTTCGTCCAATATTACTACCGAATAATCCGACAAAATTTCGTCGGTCATCGCCTCGCGAACCATCATTCCGTCTGTTAGATATTTTATTCTTGTTTGGGCCGATGTTACGTCCTCGAAACGAACGCAATAGCCAACGAGTCTTCCAGGCTGAGTATTTTGCTCCTGTGCTACTCGACGAGCTACGCTCACCGCTGCGACTCTTCGAGGCTGCGTAACTCCAATACATCCTGAAGATCCTGCTATTCCGTTTGATAAAATAAGCTGCGGTATCTGTGTTGTCTTTCCACTTCCGGTTTCGCCGATTATTATCAAACTGTTGTGTTTACGAATCTCATCCAATAATCTGCAATATATATAAATAAATGAATGTTAAATATTCTTTATTTATTTTATGGTGACGATATTTTTTTGAGAATGTTTGCAAAGTTTTGCGACAATTTTAACCCTAGACGGATAGACTGGGGTTGCTGGCAACCCCAACTCGATTTCTCGGCTCTGCCGGGTTCCTATCATCGATTAGAACGGATTGTTGAGTCATTTGTCTGTTGGTTTTTGTGTAGCGTGGATCTTAATCTTGCTGGGGTCGTCAGCAACCCCAGTTTACCCGTAAGAAAAGTTTATATTCACACTATCAAATTGTTTTTTTTTCCTGCTATATTGTGACTTTATTTCCAGAGTTGTAAATGCCTAATACTTATAGAAATAATGATGATGACACTATCAGCTCTATAATTATGATTTTATAATAATAACATGTAGCGATTGTAATACGATGATTAAATTTTGGAATGGCTGCAAAAATTATTATTTTTCAATAAAAATTCACGGTAATCCTTTTGAAAAAATGGAAAAAAATAAGTAATGCATTAAGAAAGTAATGCATTACTTATTTCTTCCATTTTTTCCACTATTTCTTGCAATATTAAAACGAAAATTAGTATTTTTTTCAGCTATTCCAATATTTACATTCTATTTTATAATCACTACATATTATTATTATGAAATCATAATTACAAAACAAATTGTACTGTAAACTATATCTCATGAATTAATGGGGATTTACAACTCTGTTTATTTCTATATTAAGCATCTATCAAGTCAGAATAATTAAAAAATATTTAATTATGTAAAAAAGACAGCCTGGAAATTTTTCACGAACACAAAATTTTGTAACCTTGATAATAAATGTTAAATATTGTTTATTTATTTCATGGTAACAATATTTTTTTGAGAATGTTTGTAAAGTTTTGCGACAATTTTAACCCTAGACGGATAGACTGGGGTTGCTGGCAACCCCAACGCGATTTCTCAACTCTGCCGTGTTCCTATCATCGATTAGAACGGATTATTGAGTCATTTGTCTGTTGGCTTTTGTGTAGCGTGGATCTTAATCTTGCTGGGGTCGTCAGCAACCCCAGTTTACCCGTAAGAAAAGTTTATATTCACACTATCAAATTGTTTTTTTTCCTGCTATATTGTGACTTTATTTCCAGAGTTGTAAATGCCTAATACTTATAGAAATAATGATGATGATACTATCAGTTCTATAATTATGATTTTATAATAATAACATGTAGCGATTGTAATACGATCATTAAATTTTGGAATGGCTGCAAAAATTACTATTTTTCAATTAAAATTCACGGTAATCCTTTTGAAAAAATGGAAAAAAATAAGTAATGCGTTACTTATTTCTTCCATTTTTTCCACTATTTCTTGCAATATTAAAACGAAAATTAGTATTTTTTTCAGCTATTCAAATATTTACACTCTATTTGATAATCACTACATATTATTATTATGAAATCATAATTGCAAAACAAATTGTACTGTAAACTATATCCCATGAATTAATGGGGATTTACAACTCTGTTTATTTCTATATTAAGCATCTATGAAGTCAGGATAATTAAAAAATATTTAATTATGTAAAAAAGACAACCTGGAAATGTTTTACGAACACAAAAATTTGTAACCTTGATAATAAATGTTAAATATTGTTTATTTATTTCACGGTAACAAATTTTTTTGTTAATGTTTGTAAAGTTTTGCGACAATTTTAACCCTAGACGGATAGACTGGGGTTGCTGGCAACCCCAACGCGATTTCTCAACTCTGACGTGTTCCTATCATCGATTAGAACGGATTGTTGAGTCATTTGTCTGTTGGTTTTTGTGTAGCGTGGATCTTAATCTTGCTGGGGTCGTCAGCAACCCCAGTTTACCCGTAAGAGAAGTTTATATTTACACTATAAAATTGTTTTTTTTTCCTGCTATATTGTGACTTTATTTCCAGAGTTGTAAATGCCTAATACTTATAGAAATAATGATGATGACACTATCAGCTCTATAATTATGATTTTATCATAATAACATGTAGCGATTGTAATACGATGATTAAATTTTGGAATGGCTGCAAAAATTATTATTTTTCAATAAAAATTCACGGTAATCCTTTTGAAAAAATGGAAAAAAATAAGTAATGCATTAAGAAAGTAATGCATTACTTATTTCTTCCATTTTTTCCACTATTTCTTGCAATATTAACACGAAAATTAGTTTTTTTTTCAGCTATTCAAATATTTACACTCTATTTTATAATCACTACGTATTATTATTATGAAATCATAATTACAAAACAAATTGTACTGTAAAGTATATCTCATGAATTAATGGGGATTTACAACTCTGTTTATTTCTATATTAAGCATCTATCAAGTCAGAATAATTAAAAAATATTTAATTATGTAAAAAAGACAACCTGGAAATGTTTCACGAACACAAAAATTTGTAACCTTGATAATAAATGTTAAATATTGTTTATTTATTTCACGGTAACAAATTTTTTTGATAATTTTTGTAAAGTTTTGCGACAATTTTAACCCTAGACGGGTAGACTGGGGTTGCTGGCAACCCCAACTCGATTTCTCGGCTGTCTCCTGTTCCTACCGTCGATAAGGATCGATTCACATAGTCATTTGCCTACCGGCTTTTGTGTAGTGAGTATTTCAATCTCGCTGGGGTTGTCAACGACCCCGGTCTATCCGTAAGACATGTTTATAATCACACTATCAAATTGTTTTTTCTCTGCTATATTGTGATTTTATTTCAATATTAGTAATTTTTTTCTGAAGATATGAAATGACATCTGTACAATGTTATTCGAAAAATATAATTCGCTTCTTAACAATCGATAATTCAAAATTTTTACCTTTTCCATAAAAATACCTCGAAAATAAAAATAAAAGGAAAACTATTGCCGTAAATGTCATAAATATGCCATTAGCTTGTAAAAAAAATAATGACTGACTTTGACAAAAAAAAAAAATCTTCGTGGATAATATATATATATTTTTAAATTAAAAGTTCATACATTTTCTCAACGATATTATCGAATATCCTGAAAAAAAATTAGGGTTTCTGAAAAGTCAGTGCTAATATTTTCAAAATCATTTTCACAATTTTTGATGCTTCAATTTAATATTTCGGAAAATAATTTGCATAATTTAAATAAAACAACTCAACGCGATCTTCGAATCCAGGGTTAAAAAATGTATATAATATCTTAGTAAAAAAATCTACAATTTTCTGTATAATATTATTCCAGAAAAATATAATTCGCTTCTTAAGAATCGATAATTTTTCATTAAAAATTTTAAAAATTCGTTATTTGCGCGCCAAATTTAAGATAGTGGCGCCATCGGGCGGAAAATTCGAGAACCTTGTAGCGAGTTTCTGTTTCACTGAACCGCGGGCGGTATTTACGTATCATGAGGAGAATATCTCGTCAAAAAATGCCTCGCAATTTTCGTAGCGCAGAATTTTGTATTTTTTAATTTTTTTTTACGAATGCATGCAACGAGCTTACCTCTTGCGCAGCCTGTAAACCGGAAGCGACTTTCTTTGCTGCTGCAGGCTGACGTTGAGTTTCTCCTGACTACCTGACTGCGAGGCATTGTGACTGTCCTCGTGTTTCTGAATCTTGTTTAAAGACTCGCCGAATGTGACAATCGCTGCTCTCTTCGGTGCTAGTTTTGAGAAACTCGAACTACCCATTACATTGTACTTTGAATCCGTAGTATCGTGAACCCCCATGATACCCGAGAGAATTTTTCGCTTCGATTGATAAGACACGCGAGAAATATCTCGACGGGGTTTGTTCGCTCGCCGTGAAACGCTAAGCACGCACGTGTTCTTCGTTCTCTACTACGTATCACTATGTAGGCACAGCTGTTTGGACTGTAGCGCTCTGTGACGTCTTTCCACTATACATATACATCGGGTCTTTAAATATGTCGGAGAAGAAATATTCGTACGAGGAAAAGATTAAAACTCATTTTACAAAGATTAGTTATTTAAAATTCGATTACAAAATTCTCCACGTAACAGGGATGAGGACATTCGAGTGAAAATGTATTTAAATAGACGATTTAAATACTGAATGATTTAAAAATTATTTATTATGTTTTCAGGAATGAATAATGAGTGGTTTTCCACTCATAACTTATTTGAATTTTAAATAATTAATGGATTTCCATTTATCATTTAAACTCGAAATAAATTACGAGTGATTTTCCACTCACAATTTATTTTGATTTTAGATAATGATTTTTTTATCCACTCATAATTAATTTTGAGATTAAATGATGAGTGGAAAACCACTCATTATTTATTTCGAGTTTAAATAACGAGGGGTTTTCCCCGACGAGAAAAACACTATTAATAATTAATTATTAAGTAATTATAATTACATACTATTAATTATTGTTCATACATTTTTTATTACTCATAGCGTTTGTTCTCGTCCTGGTAACCCGCTCGTTATTTAAACTCGGAATAAATGATGATAAAAAAATCATTATTTAAACCAAAATAAATTGTCAGTGAAAAACCACTCATAATTCATTTCGAGTTTGAATGATAAGTGGAAATCCATTGATTATTTTCCTTGGAAAAGATAATGAGTTAAAATACATTCTTTATTTAAACTTGAAATAAATTATGAGTGAAAATACATTCATTATTTAAACTTGAAATAAATTATGAGTGGAAAACCACTCATTGTTTATATCTAAAATGATAATGAATAAAAAAAAACACTCATAATTTGGACTCGGAAAAATAATGAGTGGTTTGTCATTTATTATCTTTTCAGGTATAAATAATGAGCGGTTTTCCACTCATATCTTCTTTGAAATTTAAATAATGAATAGATTTCCATTTATCATTTAAACTCGAAATAAATCACGAGTAATTTTCCACTCACAATTTATTTTGATTTTAGATAATGATTTTTTTATCCACTCATAATTAATTTTGAGATTAAATGATAAGTGGAAATCCATTGATTATTTTCCTTGGAAAAGATAATGAGTGAAAATACATTCATTATTTAAACTTGAAATAAATTATGAGTGGAAAACCACTCATTATTTATATCTGAAATGATAATGAATTAAAAAAACACTCATAATTTGGACTCGGAAAAATAATGAGTGGTTTTTCATTTATTATCTTTTCAGGTATAAATAATGACCGGTTTTCCACTCATAATTTATTTGAAATTTAAATAATGAATGGATTTCCACTAATCATTTAAACTCGAAATAAATTATGAGTGATTTTCCACTCACAATTTATTTTGATTTTAGATAATGTTTTTTTATCCACTCATCATTAATTTTGAGATTAAATGATGAGTGGAAAACCACTCATTATTTATTTCGAGTTTAAATAACGAGGGGTTTTCCCGGACGAGAAAAACGCTATTAATAATTAATTATTAAGTAATTATAATTAAATATTATTAATTATTGTTCATACATTTGTTATTACTCATAGCGTTTTTTCTTGTTCTGGTAACCCACTCGTTATTTAAACTCGGAATAAATGATGAGTGAGTAAAAAATCATTATTGAACTAAAATAAATAGTGAGTGAAAAACCACTCATAATTCATTTCGAGTTTGAATGATGAGTGGAAATCCATTGATTATGTTCCTTGGAACAGATAATGAGTGAAAATACATTCATTATTTAAACTTGAAATAAATAATGAGTGAAAATACATTCATTATTTAAACTTGAAATAAATACTGAGTGGAAAACCACTCATTATTTATATCTGAAATGATAATGAATTTAAAAAAACACTCATAATTTGGACTCGAAAAAATAATGAGTGGTTTTTCATTTATTATCTTTTCAGGTATAAATAATGAGTGGTTTTCCACTCATAATTTATTTGAAATTTAAATAATGAATAGATTTCCACTAATCATTTAAACTCGAAATAAATTACGAGTGGTTTTCCACTCACAATTTATTTTGATTTTAGATAATGATTTTTTATCCACTCATCATTCATTTTGAGATTAAATGATGAGTGGAAAACCACTCATTATTTATTTCGAGTTTAAATAACGAGGGGTTTTCCCGAACAAGAAAAATACTATTAATAATTAATTATTAAGTAATTACAATTAAATAGTATTAATTACTGTTCATACATTTTTTATTCTTCATTTCTCGTTCTGGTAATCCACTCGTTATTTAAACTCGGAATAAATGATGAGTGAGTCAAAAATCATTATTGAACTAAAATAAATTGTGAGAGAAAATACATTCATTATTTAAACTTGAAAAAAATTATGAGTGGAAAACCACTCATTATTTATATCTGAATTGATAATGAATAAAAAAACACTCATAATTTGGACTCGGAAAAATAATGAGTCGAAATCCACTCATTATTTTCATTCACACTCACTATTTTAAGCAAAAATAAATAATGAGTGGAAAAACATTCACTTTTTTTCTTTAAATACATTTTGCCCATCCCTCCTATGTATTTCACAGGTAATTGATACTTTACATTCGAAAAGAATTTGAAATTAAATGGCATTTTGTAATAATTGATGTTGTAAAAAGTTGCAAAGTAAAACATTGCACAATGCTTTCTCATTAATTTCCATTTTTCACAAAGCAAACGTCTGTGAGTAATCGTATTTATAATTTCTGGCTGCCTCATAGAAGAAGCTTTGTGAAAAATGGAAAATAATGAGCAAGCCATGTGCAATATTTCTACTTTGCAAACTTTTCTTGTTATATTTAAAGTTTTTGTACTTACGTATATACAACAAAAACAAATTGTATGCATTATAAAATCATTATATAATACGTTCAGACTTTTTTTATTCAATATTTAATAAAATGTGAACAAACATTTTATAAATTGTTGTGTAAATTATTCAAAATAATTTCAATACTTCAGTCCATTTCATTTTATGATATTTTATGTGAGTTATAGCAAAATGTAAATTTATGAAAATATTAAAAATGCCATAAAATCCAAAACCCTTAACCGATCATTACGAAATTTGGTACGTAGGAGTACTATTGTTAGTCTGTAGAAAATTTCGATTGATTCAATGATTATTTTACGTCAGTTAGAGCAAAACGTAAAATTTTTCGAAAAATTCGCAATCCCATAAAAACCAAACCTATTTATAGATTTATTCCAAATTCAATACCGATTCTCTTTTAGCGTGGCTTTATTTGTAAAAAATTATTTAGCTCGATAGGTACAAATTTGCGGAAGCTACAAAAATCATAGACTTTTTTTTTTAAATTCAAAATTGAATAAAAAATAATCTTATGTTTGAATTTTTTAAAATTATGACAAACAATTTCAGGTCGATTGATAAAATCGTTCTTTAGGCGTCTAAGTTTGAATTTTGCATGAAATTTGGTACACTGGTAGAGTAGTAACGCCCCTTCCCATGTATAAATTTACAAAAAAATTGACACATTTTTTTTCCAGATTTTATAAGACTGAATTTTTCGAAAAATGTCTGTATGTTTTGTTGCTGCTGCAATTTTTTACCTAGTGAGCTAAATAGTTCTGGACAAATCGAGTAATGAAAAATGACGGGCGGTATTGAATTTGAGCGAAATCCATAAAGCGGTTCAAATTTTATAGAATTTTGAATTATCGAAAAATTGATGTTTTCGTTCTAATTCAAGTTAACTTCGACCAAACCTGCTCAAATTTTGTACAAGATCGAATTAATATCTAGCTGTTGTACATATCGAATTTGGTGAAGATCGGTCAAGAGGTTTGCTTTTTGTATTGGATTTTGAACTTTCGAAAAATTAACGTTGTCGTTATAATTTAAGTCAACCATTTGTGTAATCCAGCAAGTTTTATACGAGGTATCGAATTCAAATTTTGACGCTCATAAAAATAAACATGGGACAAAGTTTAGGTAGAAATTTGACATGAATCGGTCGAGCAGTTCAAATTTTATGACACTTTGAATTTTTCGAATCTTAAATTACAAATCGATAAAAATACTTTCTCATTGAGGTAGCAGCTTTGTGAAATGCAAAAAATAATGGGAAAGCAATTTGCAAGGTTCTACTTTGCAGGCTTTTTTTTAAACCACTTTTCTCAAAAATCTCGAAAAAGAAAATTCATGAAAACAAAGCTTTCTCTATGGGAAATAAAAAAAACGCGACTATGATTGTCGGCTTTTTGCTCCGAATGTTACGACCTCGTTCTTTCATGCAGCTGCACTAAATACTGACAATACTGACAGTGCAACAAAAAAACTCCTATTTTTTTCGGAAGCCACGCAATCGCGCGTTGAACTTTGAACTCATCGAGTTTCTGTCTAATGTGGAGCGAGGATAGTGGGATAACATTGTACATGATTCGCAATCGCCTCTTAGCTCTTATTCTAGTAAATGTATTGCAATTCCACGCTTGAGAGCTAACAGCGAAATAAACAAAACAGACGTTCACATTTTTACAATATATATATTTGTTTTTTTTTCCTAGTCAATAATGAATGAAACAACGTCACACCAATTTTCCACAATAATTTATCCATCTCTAATCTCTACGTTTGTATATTAATGTATAATTATTATGCCTATTTTATTATGAATTTGTCTTAAATCGCTAACTTTATAAACGTATCACAGATTTAACGCTGTGCGACGGGAAGACACAGTGAGCAATTTATTTACTTAATCAAGACGATGCAAAAGTTGGATTTTTCATTACATTAAAAAAATAATAATTGAAATTGCGTCAGTTCACTAAAAAATCGCAAATTTTCGGCAGAAATTCGATTTTTTAATGAAAGAAAAAAATGCGTAAAATACTTTGACATCGCCTCGACGAGATTTCGAGTTCCTTCATATTCAGAGCTGCAAAAATTTCATTCTTTTTAAACTCACTCTTTTGGCTTCGTTTATTTCATGAATAATATCTTTTTTTTTCAAAATATTCCACCACATTCAAAAGAAAACGCTTAAATAATTATAAAAATAATCGGAAAATAATCTTTTCCATAAAAATACCTCAAAAATTCACAATAAAAGAAAAACTATTTCCATAAATGCCATGCATATGCCATTAACTTCTAAAAAAATATGACTGCTTTTGATGAAAAAAAAAACTTTGTGATTATATATATAATTTTTTTAAATGAAAAGTTCATACATTTTCTCAACATGGTCGAATATCCTGAAACAAAAATTATGGATGCTGCATAATCAGTGTTAATTTTTTCAAAATCATTTTCACAATTTCTGGTGTTCGAATTTAATATTTCGGAAAATAATTTGCATAACAGCGGATATTGTTAACATAGAAAAACGTTCATAGTTACGTAATTTAAATAAAATTGTTGAACACGAATTTTCGAAAAGATACGTTTTCGTCCGATAAAAAAATAAAAGCATACTATTGGTCCGATAATGATGAGTGATAATTCATTTTGTTTATTGAAAGATGCTTTGTACATTCCACGTCTAGATTTTTTTTGTCAGTATTAATTGTTCAAAAGTTACAGTCATTTATATGCTTAATGTTAGATTAATTGTTGGGACATTTTCTAACAGACAAAATGAGCTATTACATCATCATAATCGGACTAATATCATGTTAAATTTTTTTCAAAAATTGAACTGAACGGATCTTATCGGATATTAGCATATATCAGTCGATGATCTTTTCAAATGTATTTGCATATCAAAAACACATGCCGCTGGACATATCACAGTTAAAAATAACCGAAATCGCAAAAAATTGTGAAAACGCTTTTAAAATCGACGATCCTCAAAATAACAAAACATAAAATTGTTAAAAACTTTTTTTAATGCTTGTTTTTACGGTAATTTTCACTATTATGTCAAAAGTTTTTCTGAAACTATTGTTATTTTTGTTTTTTTTTTTTGTCTTTTCGAACGTTAACATTTCTTTTTTAATCGAAGATTATCGTGATTATTAGCAAAATAATTTGTATAGAATAAACATTATAGAGCGAGTAAAAAAAATAATGAAATATTTTTGGTCAATTCTGCTCGTGTTACACGTTAAAGAATCGTTAGGATGGTAATTATATTTAAGCCTAGGATGTGAAAGTCGAGCATCATCATCGTAGAGGCCGGTACGTCTGAGCTTTCACTTCGGTGGGTAGCTGAAAGTGGTTCGAAAATTTTGTACGTCAATTGTCGTTGTCATCCGTTGGCGTCGATCGCCTACCGAAGATCTGAAATGGAAGATGATAAAGATGCCTTACCGCTGCCCCGATTCTTGATAAATATCGATTCCTTATCCTTATGTCTGATTGCGGAGAGAGAAGATCGTCCACAGAAAGATCGGAGGTCGATTC
This sequence comes from Ephialtes manifestator, assembly GCA_963970395.1. Taxonomy (NCBI): domain Eukaryota; kingdom Metazoa; phylum Arthropoda; class Insecta; order Hymenoptera; family Ichneumonidae; genus Ephialtes; species Ephialtes manifestator. The sequence goes on along the minus strand of OZ019978.1, from coordinate 17,097,325 downwards.
GGTGGAAAGAAGCTGCTCGCGTTCCTGAGCATCGTGAGACGGCAAACACGATCCGTGAGCTTCGCGCTCTGCGGGTGTCATATTTAAATAACCGCCAGTCGAAGCAAAATCTGACATCCAAATAATGACAGTCGTGATCAGCGCAACTGCAAACGTTAAGGTTTTTTTTTAACACGATCAGAATTACTGAGTTTGCAGTTTTTTTGTTTTTTTTTCTTACTCCAGAGCCAAGCGAGGAAAAATAACTCGAGCATGAAATAACCAGCTGCGTCAACTATTAAACCTGCGATTATTGACACCACCGCTAGACCCAAATTTTGCACCGCTTGAGCGCTGGAAATTAAAGAGATTTACGGATTTGATTATTTTTTTTTATTTTTGCAGTATTAAACTTTGGTATTAAACCTCAATTTTATGTTGATTCTAATAAATACATGAATTTTTACGTAATTTAACACAAATTCCTATCAAATAGTTGTACAGTTAATTTAGCGATTTTCACGATAAAATTGGTGGAATTAGTAGAATTAAAGTATGTAATAAATTTAGATAGATATTTTGTGTCTGTTATGTAATAGTTAATTTCGTTTATCAAAAAATATATATTACGATTTATTAAATTTTGGTGTTAAATCTCATCTTCATACGTTCTCTGTGAAATCTATAAATTTCGTCGTGAATTAACAAAAATTTCTAACAAATAGATCAGTTAATTTATTTATAATTATTTTAACGAAAAATTGATGGATTTGATAGAAATAAAATAATATATTTCGATAGACATTTTTACTCTGTTAAATAAAAGCTAATTTTATTTATTAAAAGAATCTTTATGAATTAAATAAATTAAATGAGTTCATATTCATTATTATTATAATATATAAAATTAAAGAATGCATAAATCATATAAAAGTAAATAAAACATTAAGCCATTTTTTTTAAACTGTATTAAATTTTCACTTGTTAGTAATAATACGATTTTTTTTACAAATATTGACGGATAAAATTAAGTTGGCAGATTTTAATTTCATAAATTATGTGAATTTGTATTTTAAAAAATATAAAATAGTTGAACTTACATTCCATAAGCAGTTCCCAATTGATATTCCGGCGTGACGAGCGCAATCAACGGCCAAAGACTACTAGCTAACATCGAGTATGTCAATCCCAATAATACCATACAATAATAGGGATTAACGTACGTAAATGCTAAAAGTCCGTGAGCCAATATGGATCCCAAAATGCTTACAAATACCCAAAATACATTGCGGCCAGTTTTATCAACGAGAGCTCCCAGAATCGGCGAAGCTATCGCTGACATCGTATATACGAGGGAATCCAACGCATTTGCCGCACCAGGTTCATAATTGTATTTCCTTTCGAAAAATACTCTGTAAAAAAAAGAAGTTAAGTACTGGCAATATATTGCAATTTATGTCTATTTATATCCACGTCAAATATTCATTAAAATCAATAAGTTTTTATTTTTTTAAAATACAATTAAAAAAAAAATTATAGATTTTTTATTGCTGAGTTATTAATTCTGAAGTATAAAATTCGCAAATAGTTTCAGGCCAAGTTTTTGCTATTTCCTTGCTTGATTTAATCATAATTTTAGGCGAATCAAAAGATATATATATATATTTTTAAGAGCATTTAGAGTACAGAAACTGATTACTGATTTTATAAAAGTAGTTAACTTACAGAACATTTATTTTTAAATATAGTAAACGGTTTCCAATTTCCTGTAACTTCGGGAAAAAAAATCGGTTCCAAGTGTAACAAAATTTTTTCTTGTTTCAAAATTGCAGTTCGTAAATCTTTTTATCTGCATTAAATGCACCCAATGATAATTTTGTAAATTACAGTTTTAATTAAAGATTTAATAAAAATAGTTATATTAGGGCATTCTAATTTTTAAATATAGTAAACCGTTTACAATTTTCTCTAACGTTGAGAAAAAAAATGATTTTGAGCGTGACGAAATTTCTGCTTGTTTCAAAATTCTAGTTTGCAAATCTTTTTTATCTGCATCAATGATAATTTTGTAAATTACAGTTTTGTAGTTAAAATTTAATGTAATTTGTAAATTACAATTTTGTAGTTAAATTTTAATGTAACTTATAAATTACAATTTTGTAGTTAAATTTTAATATAATTTGTAAATTACAATTTAGTAGTTAAATTTTAATGTAATTTGTAAATTACAGTTTTGTAGTTAAATTTTATGTAATTTGTAAATTACAGTTTTGTAGTTAAATTTTAATGTAATTGGTAAATTACAGTTTTGTATTTAAATTTTAATGTAATTTGTAAATTACAGTTTTGTAGTTAAATTTTAATGTAATTTGTAAATTACAGTTTTGTAGTTAAATTTTAATGTAACTTATAAATTGCAGTTGTGTAGTTAAATTTTAATGTAATTTGTAAATTACAGTTTTGTATTTAAATTTTAATGTAATTTGTAAATTACAGTTTTGTAGTTAAATTTTAATGTAACTTATAAATTACATTTTTGTAGTTAAATTTTAATGTAATTTGTAAATTACAGTTTTGTAGTTAAATTTTAATGTAACTTATAAATTGCAGTTTTGTAGTTAAATTTTAATGTAATTTGTAAATTACAGTTTTGTATTTAAATTTTAATGTAATTTGTAAATTACAGTTTTGTAGTTAAATTTTAATGTAACTTATAAATGACAATTTTGTAGTTAAATTTGAATGTAATTTGTAAATTACAGTTTTGTAGTTAAATTTTAATGTAATTTGTAAATTACAGTTTTGTAGTTAAATTTTAATGTAATTTGTAAATTACAGTTTTGTAGTTAATCAAAGTTTAATTTAATACTCACTTTCCTAGCGCGATGAATGGAAAAATAGCCATGTAGTAGGCGATACAGACGATAGTGATAAGCCAGAAAACTCCTTTGAAATCTTTAACATCGCTCAAGCGTACAAGTTTAGGTTCTTCGCCAAGGCCGCGTTTTAACAGTCGCTCGGCGCGTTTATCCATCAGGCCCAAAACGACAGTGCACACGAGGGAAAAAACGCATGTTAATGTGGCAAGGAAGAGAACGATACCGATGCAAGTTGCACCCGCATACATCGTAGCTACGTAGTTGTAGATTGGTTCCATAACTAAAAAATTTACGGTCGATCCAATACGAGAAAAACTCAACTGGAGACCGAAAACCATATTTAGCTCTTTTCCTTTGAACCACAAAACGGCGTAGCTATTTTGTGCGACCGCCAGCGATTCTGCTCCAATTCTAAGAGAAAAAAAGCAAAGATGTTTATAATTGCGATCACGAAATTTGCTTAACGAAATAAAAAACGAAACCATTTTCAAGGCAAATCTAGTATAAATTAAGGTGGATATGATTTAAGAACCTCGTAATTTGCATAGAAAAAATGTAACAATGATTATACACAATTGTAACTCAGTTTGCAGTGATAAAACCAACGAATTCAATAGTAGTGGGATTTTTACTACTTTTTTTAAATATAAAAAAACATTGATTTTTAAATATGTATAATCAAGTATTATTTTTTAAGCTATAGTATCAATAAAAATATTCTCTAATTCCATGTTTCAGGCGTTGTCGAACAGCTTAAAGATCTGGTAAGCAAATTGTGAATAGGTAATTGTAAGAACGTACCCAAAAACAAATCTACCGAGCACCATCAACCAAAAAGCATTGACAAAAGCTCCAGTGGCAAATATTATCTGACCGATTAGAGTCAGTGTCATGTATAGGATGGTTCCCATGCGTATGCCAAAGATTCTGTCCAATAAAAATCCTCCGATGAAACAGAAAATAACGTTTGGCCATGAGTAAATGGAGTAAAGTAAAACAAAATTACTGGTCGTCAGACCCAAGTCTTTCTTGAAGTTGTCCTGAAGTGCACCTGGATTGTCGTAACAAAAGTATGAACCTGTAATAAAGAAAACAGAATTTAATTCGCCATTTCTATCTAATCAAATAAAATTGTCTTTTTTATTAGCTCACAAAATACTACATTTTAAATCATTTTAAAAAGTATATATACATTTATATTATATTATTCTATTCATAAACTTACACAAATTGACGTATGTAAGAAAAATAATTGATTTTTAAATAATAAAAAATAGAAAATTAAGAAAACTGCCAATAAAAAGATTTAATGCACAGCTGAGAGTTATTAAAAAATATTTTGCCTACAGATTCTTTTATAAAAATTGTGGAGTGTAAAAAGCAAAAAAAAAAAAATTGTTTTTTGCCCACGATACACAAATATAATTGCAGAAAAATCTTTGATGCTTCATCATTTTATGTATACTACGTGTTAAAAAAAATCGTTTTCATATTATTTATTTATTGACAAACTAAAAACTCGAGAAGTATAGAAAAATAACTTAGAAGCTATTAAGTCGAGAGATACCATTAAAAAAATAGTTCATAAATAAAAAGACAATAAAAAAAAAATTATGAAAATTATAAAATCCATTAAATGGAAAATAGACTAATACGAAATAATAAAAATAAACTATAACGATAAATTCTTATAAGTTTGTAAGAAAAGAAAAATAACGTATACAATAACAAAAGTATTAATAATAATTTCGTAATTTAAAAATGTTATGAAAATGAATAATAATATTTTCGTTAATGTCTCGACTGCAAATTCCCAGCTGAAAACCAGGAAATCATGAATACGCACATGAAATTATCACGAGCAATAACAATTGTACAATCAGCCAGGGTCATTGATAAGAGCTGTTAGCATTTGCATCAGGAAATAAACAATTATTTCACACAATAATCCCTCGAGACCTAAACAAAATTTTCTCCTTCATCAAATCGTGAAATAAAATAGAAAGAAAGTTACGATAATACGAAACTGTCCACCACTTATTATGGATACAATAGTGATACAAAAGCCACCATAGATACCCCTATTGACCCTGCATGTGTCACCCATGCGGTGGCCAATAGTAATAATCACATTCCAGCGGACAAAAGAGAAAGATAATAAAAATGAAATGTGGTGGCATTGATTGGCATTAATCTCGTCAGACGGTTTGTATCACGGTCAATGACACGCCTCCCTCTCCAAAAAGAATTTCGTGCGAGATTCGGGTGGGATACAAAATTTGGAATGTCGAAAGTTTGGAATTACTAATATCTTGAAATTCCAGAATTGTGAAAATTAAAATAACGATAGATAAGTTGCTTGAATTTAAAAATTTTAAAATATCACGATGTCCAATGATTATTTGTTTTTCTTATTTATTCGAACAATATTCAAATAATAATTATTTTTTTAAATTTATTCGAACAATATTCGAATAATAATTTTTTTTTATTTATTCGAACAATATTCAAATAATTATTTTTTTGTTGTTTATTCGAACAATATTCAAATAATAATATATTTTTTTATTTATTCCAATAATATTCGAATAATTATTTATTTTTCTTATTTATGCGAACAATATTCAAATAATAATATATTTTTTTATTATATAAATAAATATTATATTTTTTATATTATTATAAATAAATATTATACAAATAAAAAAATATATTATTATTTGAATATTGTTCGAATAAATTAAAAAATAAATAATTATTCGAATATTCTTGGAATAAACAAAAAAAAATATTATTATTTGAATATTGTTGGAATAAATAAAAAAAATATATTATTATTTGAATATTGTTCGCATAAATAAGAAAAATAAATAATTATTCGAATATTATTGGAATAAATAAAAAAAAATATTATTATTTGAATATTGTTCGAATAAACAACAAAAAAATAATTATTTGAATATTGTTCGAATAAATAAGAAAAACAAATAATCATTGGACATCGTGATATTTTTAAATTTTTAAATTCAAGCAACTTATCTATCGTTATTTTAATTTTCACAATTCTGGAATTTCAAGATATTAGTAATTCCAAGCTTTCGACATTCCAAATTTTGTATCCCACCCCGAGATTCTCGGAAGAAAATAGTACGATGGAAGCACAACAAAGGCAATTCGGGTCAATTTCTGTGCAGTGAAGCAAAAAAAAAAAATAAAGGAAAAAAAAAACGTTTTGTATATGTATATAATCCTCATTGTCCACGAAACAACAAAGATAAAAATAAAGGAAAGTAAATAGTCATTACTCACGAAAGACGTAAAAACAGGAAAAACAAAATATTGCTTATCAAAGCAATATTATCAAATATTATCAAAAATCATAATCATTCATCAACGGAAATAAAAATTGTTATTATCCACCAAAGCAACAAAGATATAGACAAATGGAAAGTAAATCGTCATTACTCACGAAAAAAAAGTCAGAATAAAATATTGCTTACGAAATCAAAAAAAGGATGCAAAGTAGAACCTTGCACATTGCTTCCTCATTATTTTTCGCTTCTTACAAAGCTAACTCTATGAGGAAGTATGTTATTCAATTTTTGGCTTCCTCATAGAGGAAGCTTTGTAAAACGCGAAAAATAATGAGGAAGCAATGTGCAAGGTTCTACTTTGCATCCTTGTTTTAATTAGATAAATATACATGTTGTGGATTTGCCTTTTCTATTTCGTTATTACGTTATTTCGTGATTATTAGAGCGTTTCCGAAAGTCAATGTGATAATGTATATTTTTAAAAATAATTCAACATTCCATAAAATCAAAAATTTCATACAGTTCGTCACTAAATTATACATATATAATGGCTCAATATTGTTTCATTTATATACAAAATTTGAGCTCGCTATCTTAAGTTTTGCAAAAGTTACAATAGAGCGATAATGTCAATTTTTTGAAAAATCCAAAACATCATAAAATTTTTACGGTTCAACCGATCTTAACCAAATTCAATAGCAATCACCGGCGTGTGAAAGCTCAAATTCATACCAATTTTAAGATCAATATCTCGAAAATTGAAAGAGTTATCGCGTAAACAGACATTTTTTAAAAAATTAAAAAACGCGTAATAATTTAACGATGAAGTGGATTTTAACAAAAATCTGTATGAACGATGAGGCTTGATCCCTCTATCTATGGTCCAAATTTCAGCTTGATATCTCAAGGCATTCTCGAGTTATAAAGGTTTACATTTTTCGATTGTGTAACATACACACACACACACACACATACAGACATTTTTTCTAAATCACTTTTCTCGATGTTTTGAACCATTCTGAGTGTAGACATGAAAATCTCGAAAAAAAAAAATTTTCACGAAAACAAAGCTTCCTCTATGAGGAAGCAAAATAATAATAACAACGGAAAGTAAATCATCATTCCTCACGAAAAAAAAAGTCAGAATAAAATATTGCTTACGAAATCAAAAAATAATAATAATAACGAAAAGTAAATCGTCATTCCTCACGAAAATAAGTCAGAATAAAATATTGCTTACGAAATCAAAATATTATAATAATAACGAAAAGTAAGTAAATCGTTATATACTTACGAAATCAAAAAAAAAGTCAGAATGAAATACTGCTTACGAAATCAAAAAATAATAATAATAACGAAAAGTAAGTAAATCGTCACAGAAAGAAAGAAAAAAGTCAGAATGAATTACTGTTTACGAAATGAAAAAATAATAATAATAATAACGAAAAGTAAGAAAATCGTCACAGAAAGAAAGAAAAGAGTCAGAATGAAAGATTGCTTAGCAAAGCAAAAAATAATAATAATAAATGATCATTACTCACCAAAGCCAAGTAGACACATAAGTGCCAGTCCAAGACACCTGTAGGGTCGTCTGGAGGGGCTACAGCAGCCCCTAAGAGCGATATCATCGTACTCGGAATTTGTCAAAGTTGTGTCCGGGCTTTCCATAATTCCGCCCTCCATAATGACGCCCCCTCACTGCGTTACAACAACTCACGGAGTGTCAAAACACACGAGCTTTACAATAGTATTCTTCTTATTTCTACTTGTCACAGATTTGTCATTTCGCGTTCCCCACGTAATCAAAATAGTTTTTTCATTATGCAGCTTTTGGAGAGATTTATTAATGTCTTTTTTTAAGGATTTTATAGATGTGCAACTAGCTGAACACGTGACGCGTCATATCACAACTCTGCCTGTCACACACTTTGCGAACGCACTGAACGATTTTGTAGGTCACACACGGGAAGCGAATAGTGGAATGAAAAAAAAAATGTATATAGCGACAACGTGCGTTTACTTAGCTGGACGAGAGTCGCTCGCCCAATGATGACTAGAAACCGAATGTGTGAGTAACAAAGCGCGCAAATTCCATATGCTATCGGGGCAACTGATCTCTGAGGCTGCAGGGCCACAACTGGAAGGACTCCGAACGATAAAATTATAGATGGCGCTCTAGGATAGACGTTGCAGTGGGTAATGAAAATTTTGGTTTTGCCGACAATAACGAAAGTATGTAGACGATTTTTAAAGGGTTGTCATCACATATCTATAGGGATATTCTCTGGTTCTTAGATCCGGATTTTGAAATCTTTAATACGTTAATTTATTGCAGACTTACTGTGACTTTTTATTCAAATTTTGCTCCAAAGATCAACAAAACTAAATGTGTCTGACAATTTTTTATCTTTGGCACGCCATAACTATGGTATTTTTCGATGTACAGACTTCATTACACAAGCGTTTTTCTTAGTTTTGATATTCTCGGGGTGAGCATATTTTTTTTTCGTATTCCTTAAGGGGATGCATTGAAAAGAAATCTTGGGCGCGCCATAATTCCGGTATTTTACGTCGTACAGACTTTATTCCAAAAGCGTTTTTCTTAATTTTGCCTTCTCTATGTGAGTATATCTTTTGTTTACTTTTTTCCGTATTCCTTAAGGGGATGCATTGAAAAGAAATCTTTGGCGTGCCATAATTCCGGTATTTTACGTCGTACAGACTTTACTCCAAAAGCGTTTTTCTTAATTTTGACTTCTCTATGTGAGTATATTTTTTTGTTTATTTTTTCCGCATTCCTTAAGGGGATGCATTGAAAAGAAATCTTTGGCGCGCCATAATTCCCGTACTTTGCGTCGTACAAACTTCACTCCAAGAGCGTTATTTTTAGTTTTGACATTCTCTAGGTGAGCATATTTTTTGTTTATTTTTTTTTCGTATTCCTTAAGGGGTAGCATTGAAAATAAATTTTTGACACACCATAACTTCCGTATTTTTCGTTGTACAGACTTTACTCCAAAAGCGTTTTTTTAGTTCTGACATTCTCTAGGTGAGCATATTTTTTGTTTATTTTTTCCGTATTCCTTAAGGGGATGCATTAAAAAGAAATCTTTGGCACGCCATAACTCCCGTACTTTGCGTCGTACAAACTTCACTCGAAGAGCGTTTTTCTTAATTTTGACATTGTCCAGGTGAGCATATTTTTGGTTTGTTTTGTTTTGTCTTCCTTAAGGGGATGCATTAAAAAGAATTCTTTGGCACACCATAAGTTCCGCATTTTTCGTCGTACAGACTTTACTCCAAAAGCGTTATTTTTAGTTTTGACATTCTCTAGGTGAGCATATTTTTTGTTTATTTTTTTTAGTATTCCTTAAGGGGTAGCATTGAAAATAAATTTTTGACACATCATAACTTCCGTATTTTTCGTTGTACAGACTTTACTCCAAAAGCGTTTTTTTAGTTTTGACATATCTTTAGGCGAGCATATTTTTTGTTTTTTTTTCGCGTTCCTTAAGGGGGCGCATTAAAAAAAAATCTTTAGCGCGCCATAACTCCAGTATTTTTCGTTGTACAGACTTTACTCCAAAAGCGTTTTTTTAGTTTTCACATATCTTTAGGCGAGAATATTTTTTGTTTTTTTTCGCGTTCCTTAAGGGGGCGCATTTAAAAAAAATCTTTGGCGCGCCATAACTCCAGTATTTTTCGTCATACAGACTTTACTCCAAAAGCGTTTTTCTTATATCATTATACTCATATCTTATAAACACAAATCATAATGTATACATCGCACCTAACACAGACTCGTAACTTTGATATAATATTTACATTAACGAAATAACGTGTTGTGTCAAAATAACATCACTAGTCACGCACCAGTGATACATTATTTCTCATTAAAGAAGGTTTGAGGATATGGAAGAATTTTCGTAACAATTTTCAATGTTATGTTTTTTTACAATTCGAAAGTTATGTAACTGTTACATTCTGTGTTAGGTGGGATGATTATCTTTTTTGCTTCCTCATAGGGGAAGCTTTGTTTTCATGAAAAAAAAAAAATTTCGAGATTTTTATGTCAGGACAGTTAAATTGTCCAAAACGCTCAGAAAAGTGATCTAGAAAAAATGTCCGTATGTATGTAATGCGTGTGTGTGTGTATATGTATACAACTCCGAAAATTCGAACGCCGATAACTCAAGAACGGTTTTGTATATCGCGCTCAAATTTGGCGCACTAGTATAGCAGCAGACTCTCTTCAACTGTAGCAATTTTCGACAAAATCTGTGCGAAAATTTCGATTTTTATGCCGTTTTGAATTTTTCGAAAAAAGGACGTGGTCGCTCTAACTTTCGTAAAATTTAGTCTATTTTGCTAAATAGTTGGTTATAAGAGTAGGTGCACTCAATGCTGTTTGGTATTGAATTTGTCTCGAATCGGTAAAGTGGTTCAGATTTTATGGAATTGTGAAATTTTCAAAAAATTGACATTATCGCTTTATTGTAACTTTTGCAAAACTTGAAATAGGGAGCTCAAATTTTGTATATAAATGAAACAATATTCAGCCATTATATATGTATAATTTAGTGACAAACGGTATGAAATTTGTGATTTTATGGAATGTTGAATTATTTTTAATAATATAAGTTATCACATTTACTTTCGAAAACGCTCTAATAATAACGACATAGAAAAAGCGAATTCACAACATGTTTATTTATCTAATTTAAAAAAGGATGCAAAGTAGAACCTTGCACATTGCTTCCTCATTATTTTTCGCTATTACAAAGCTTCCTCTATGAGAAAGCCAAAATTGAATAACATACTTTTTTGCTTCCTCAGAGAGGAAGCTTTGTAAAAAGCGAAAAATAATGAGGAATCAATGTGCAAGGTTCTACTTTGCATCCTTTTTTTTAATCCTACAATAATAATTTTAAGAAAATGTATAAATTTTTGACAAAATAGTAAATAAAATATTGATTAAAATTCAATACAAAAAATAGCACGGATTTAATTATTACCCATTTTAGTTTATTTATTTACTTCCGACCGAATATATATTTAAAAATTTTTACTTATTACGTTATGATGATATATCGATGAAATTTATAACTAATATTACATATTAAGACTCCTGAAATGAGTAAATAAATATTTAATAAAATATTTCTGCCCATTTAATAACGAGCAGAATAAATTTAAAAAATAGCGAATCCCAAAAAAATGGTTTTCTGTCATTATAATATTAAGGGATTTGCATTTCCATCGGTGGGTAAAAAAACCTTTCCTTACTGACGACCAGAAAAGTTACAGATGTCGCTGTCGAATGCTCGCATATAATTTACCTATCCAGACAAATTGAGATAATTATGATGCTGTCAAGGCGCATTTACCGATTAGCGAAGATTATTAAACTATTGTGACGCGAAAGATAAATTCCAGCTTATCAAATGCTAGAAATCCTTGCGCAAAATGTCAATAAAATGCTTATCAATAGAGCCTATAATTTTTTTTAAAATATTCCGCGTGCCAAACTGCGACGTCTGCTCTCACTGACAGCTTTCCTTTTCACAAATATATATAAAATATTGTTGCCCATTTAATAACGCGCAGAATAAATTTAAAAAATAGCAAATCCCCAAAAAAATGGTTTTCTATCATAATCATAATATTAAGGGATTTGCATTTCCATCGGTGGGTAAAAAAACCTTTCCTTACTGACCACCAGAAAAGTCACAGATGTCACTGTCGAATGCTCTGATATAATTTACCTATCCTGACAAATTGAGATAATTATGAAGCTGTCAAGGCGCTATTACCGATTAGCGAAGATTATTAAACTGTTGTGACGCGTAAGATAAATTCCAGCTTATCAAATGCTAGAAATCCTTGCGCAAAATGTCAATAAAATGCTTATCAATAGAGCCTATAATTTTTTTTAAATATTCCGCGTGCCAAACTGCGTCGTCTGCTCTCACTGACAGCTTTCCTTTTCACTAATATATATAAAATATTGTTGCCCATTTAATAACGCGCAGAATAAATTTAAAAAATAGCAAATCCCAAAAAAATGGTTTTCTATCATAATCATAATATTAAGGGATTTGCATTTCCATCGGTGGGTAAAAAAACCTTTCCTTACTGACCACCAGAAAAGTCACAGATGTCACTGTCGAATGCTCTGATATAATTTACCTATCCTGACAAATTGAGATAATTATGAAGCTGTCAAGGCGCTATTACCGATTAGCGAAGATTATTAAACTGTTGTGACGCGTAAGATAAATTCCAGCTTATCAAATGCTAGAAATCCTTGCGCAAAATGTCAATAAAATGCTTATCAATAGAGCCTATAATTTTTTTTAAATATTCCGCGTGCCAAACTGCGTCGTCTGCTCTCACTGACAGCTTTCCTTTTCACTAATATATATAAAATATTGTTGCCCATTTAATAACGCGCAGAATAAATTTAAAAAATAGCAAATCCCAAAAAAAATGGTTTTCTATCATAATCAAAATATTAAGGGATTTGCATTTCCATCGGTGGGTAAAAAAACCTTTCCTTACTGACCACCAGAAAAGTCACAGATGTCACTGTCGAATGATCTGATATAATTTACCTATCCTGACAAATTGAGATAATTATGAAGCTGTCAAGGCCCTATTACCGATTAGCGAAGATTATTAAACTGTTGTGACGCGAAAGATAAATTCCAGCTTATCAAATGCTAGAAATCCTTGCGCAAAATGTCAATAAAATGCTTATCAATAGAGCCTATATATTTTTTTAAGATTCCGAGTGCGAAGCTGCGTCGTCTGCTCTCACTGACAGCTTTCCTTTTCAACCCAAGCAGTGTATCTACATTATTGCCCCCAGCGTTACGTCACTTTATTGAAGACGTTGTTACCGTCGTTGGTTTGAGGTTAATTCGACTGCTTTAGCCAGTCGTTCCAACATGTCTGGAGCCTCTTGGTGCGTCAAATTTTTACTCAAAGCTCTGTTGTTTTACACAATTGCCGTGCAGGATGCGGCGCCCACGGACGTTGGAGCTGCTGACCCTTATCAGAGCTTATCGCAAAATCGTGGTCTATTCAACTCGAGCGATAACGTCGTTGTTTTGAACGCCACGAATTTTAAGAGTCTCGTTTACGGCAGCGAACACGGATGGATTGTCGAATTTTATAATAGCTGGTGCGGCTTCTGTCAACGTTTCGCGCCGACCTGGAAAGCCCTTGCGGACAATATATTAAGTGAGTACCAAAACCTTAAGTGGATACACGGGCTTAAGATGTATTGACGGCTCGAGGGAAATCGTCATGTTTAAGTATAGGTAACGAGATAATTGAATAATTTGACGACCGGAAGTTGGGTGATTCGTTTTTTCGATTACTCAATTGATGTTGGCAATTAAGGGGGTACAGTTTTGAAGAATTATACATTTTTTAAATTTTAATAAGAAATAAGGATTTTGACGTTTTTTAGGGTTTTTGTGAAGACATTTATCACTGAATGACTTAAGATCGATTTGTGACTTAAGAGGGTTTCAATTTAAAAATGACTAATTTATTAAATAATCTGTGAGTAAAAATTTGTTGATTGGCAAATTAAGTTTGTTAATTAAGGGTGGAGGGTTTATAATTTTTGGGAATTTAGTCTTTTATCAATTTGTGGTTTAAGGGGGCCGTAGTTTTAGAATGACAAATTTATTAAATAATCTGTGACCGGAAATGAGTTAATTGACAAATGTAATTTGTTAATTAAGGTTGAAGGGTTTACAATTTTCGAGGATGGATCAATTTACCAATTTATGACTTCAGATAGTCGTAATTTTGGAATTACAAATCTATTAATTAAGCGGGACTGGAAATTAGTTGATTGGCAATTAGAATTTATTAATTAAGGTTGCAGGGCTTTTAATTTCCAATAATTCAGTAGTTTACCAATTTATGGTTTAAGGGGGTTGGAATGTGAAACTTTGCTATTAACTAAATACTTAACAAGCAAAAAATAGCCCACTAATTTTTTTTTGTTTTTTGTATTTAATTTGTTAACTTAAGGGTTAAAGTTTTTGTGGAAAATTACATGTTTTTGAAGTTGTTGGTGTAAAAACAAGCATATCACAAATTCAAATGGTTCGTTGAAGTTGCATATCAGACATTGTATCAGTGTTGTTGTTTTTATTACTGTTAATTACTGTTGGGAGATAAACTGTCTGTGAACTGTCAAACAAGCAAGTACAGTGTTTGAGTTGCGTCAAATGTGATTAAATTATCTCTTTTTTTTCCTTTCTTTTTGTAGATACTTAAGAGTTACTAATGGGTCTTACGATTTTTATATTTTGAGCAAGGAAACTGATCTCTTGTCCATTTTATGTTCCATAATAGTATATAGTCTTTTTTCGTAAGATTATAAATAAAAGATATTGCAAATTACAAGATAAGATAAACATTCCATAAATAAAAAAGGAAAATGGAATTTAAATGCTCACGGAAAATATAAATGCTTAATTTTACCTATCTGTTTAAACAGATTTAATGACTCACTTAAGTTTGAAACATTTTATGTTCCATAATAATATATAGTCTTTTTTCGCAAGATTATAAATAAAACATATTGCAAATTACAAGATAAGATAAACATTCCATAAATAAAAAAGCGAAATGGAATTTGAATGCTCACAGAAAATATAAATGCTTAATTTTACAGTTCAAACAGATTTAATGATTCACTTAATTTTGAATCATTTTATGTTCCATAATAATATATAGTCTTTTTTCACAAGATTATAAATAAAACATATTGCAAATTACAAGATAAGATAAACATTCCATAAATAAAAAAGGGAAATGGAATTTAAATGCTCACAGAAAATATAAATGCTTAATTTTACAGTTCAAACTGATTTAATGATTCACTTAATTTTGAATCATTTTATGTTCCATAATAATATATAGTCTTTTTTCGCAAGATTATAAATAAAACATATTGCAAATTACAAGATAAGACAAACATTCCATAAATAAAAAAGGGAAATGGAATTTAAATGCTCACGGAAAATATAAATGCTTTATTTTACCTATCTGTTTAAACAGATTTAATGACTCACTTAAATTTGAAACATTTTATGTTCCATAATAATATATAGTCTTTTTACATAAGATTATAAATAAAACATATTGCAAATTACAAGATAAGATAAACATTCCATAAATAAAAAAGGGAAATGGAATTTAAATGCTCACAGAAAATATAAATGCTTAATTTTACAGTTCAAACAGATTTAATGATTCACTTAATTTTGAATCATTTTATGTTCCATAATAATATATAGTCTTTTTTCACAAGATTATAAATAAAACATATTGCAAATTACAAGATAAGATAAACATTCCATAAATAAAAAAGGGAAATGGAATTTAAATGCTCACAGAAAATATAAATGCTTAATTTTACAGTTCAAACAGATTTAATGATTCACTTAATTTTGAACGATTTTATGTTCCATAATAATATATAGTCTTTTTTCACAAGATTATAAATAAAACATATTGCAAATTACAAGATAAGATAAACATTCCATAAATAAAAAAGGGAAATGGAATTTAAATGCTCACAGAAAATATAAATGCTTAATTTTACAGTTCAAACTGATTTAATGATTCACTTAATTTTGAATCATTTTATGTTCCATAATAATATATAGTCTTTTTTCACAAGATTATAAATAAAACATATTGCAAATTACAAGATAAGATAAACATTCCATAAATAAAAAAGGGAAATGGAATTTAAATGCTCGCAGAAAATATAAATGCTTAATTTTACAGTTCAAACAGATTTAATGACTCACTTAAGTTTGAATTATTTAAGTGTGAATCATCGCATTATATAATGACTCAGACATTGTCTCAGATATTGACAAATTTGTATCCAAAATTGGGTTTCGCTATTTTTTGTCCAACATTAAAATAGTATTTGTTTAAAATAGTGCCATAAAGAAGAAAATCATTTAAGACATTCGCTTAATTAAATAATTATGAAAAATCACCTAATACAAGAAATCTACAAAAAAAGGAAACTTTTTCACCATAAATTTTGTACATTTTTTATTTGTGCATAGAAGAGGTAATTTTTTCTGGAGCTAATGAATATTGTCTATCAAATTGCAAAAACACCTTTAGTCACCTGACAAATGAAAAGGAGTTAGAAATACTTTCACGAATGAATAATTATGCAAAATTATTATATAAAAATAAAACCAATCACACTTTGCAATGAATGAATAATTTATGAACAACAATAGATTCCATATATGTAATAATACACAATAACTTGTATTAAATTATATGAAACTCTTTTTAAGATTAAAAAAAAATTCGTCTTCCTTTTGTTAACAAAAAAACCATTTTTTTTTTTTCAGCATGGCGAGACATAGTGACAGTCGCAGCGATAGATTGCGTGGACGAAGAAAACAATCCTCTCTGTCGAGATTTCGAGATAATGCGTTATCCGGAAGTGCGTTACTTCGCTCCTCACGAGAATCCAAAATCGTTGGGAACGGACGTAGAAAAGGGTAAAGATATGGACGCGTTGCGTCAAAATCTCATCCAAAGATTGGAAAAAGAGCAGCAAGAAGGCCGAGGAACAAAATGGCCAAACATAACTCCATTCAGAAGCTCCGAAATCAAAAATGTGTGGGACGGAGTTGCAGATTCAGTTAAATATTTCTTCTTCCTCTTCGAAGACGCAAAATCCTTTCTGGGCTCTGAAATAATTCTCGATTTCCACAATGTAACGACCCTGCAAATTCGTCGAGTGACTTCAGACAACAATATGCTATGTCTCATGCACAAAGTCACGAGATTTCCTTCTTTGGTCGTTTATGGCAGAGACAATAATCAAAATCGCTTAAACATACGCGTGCCAACGCGCGAGAGTACGAGAAACGTAATCAAAGAATTTATGAGCCTGAAGGGCTTCGATATTGACGTAAGAGACGTGCCGGATGAGCATCCTGGCGAATGGCTTAAGGCTGAAATTCCACCGCAACCGGATCGCGTGCCAAAGCTAATCCCAGAGATAAAACCCGACAACCCATCAAAGATAATAATACCAGGCGCCGATGTGGTTCATCAAGCTGATTTAGAAGCAGCCTTGAGATTTTCCTTAACCCACGAAATCCCGAGAATGAAAATAATCGAAGGAGAGAGAATGAAAGCATTGAAAAATTATTTGACCGCTTTAGGCTCGTATTTCCCGATGAAACGTGGAAATCCCATGTTTCTCAATTCTCTGAGCTTCATCATAAGAAGCAAGGAGCAAATAAGTGGCGCGGATTTCGCGCAATTGGTCAAAAACACCGAGGAAGAAATGGCGCCTGTTTATTCGGAAAAAAATGAATGGATCGGCTGCAAAGGAAGCCAACCTGGATTCAGAGGATATCCTTGTGGTCTCTGGAAAGTTTTTCATACTTTAACCGTTAATTTTGCCGCTAAGAGCGAAGAATATCCGAATATGGAACCCGGACAGATTTTGAATGCGATGCATGGATATATTAAGAATTTCTTTGGCTGTTTCGACTGCGCGCAACATTTTATCGCTATGGCGGAGAAAAATAAAATGTCCGAGGTTAAAACTGCCGATGAGAGTGTTTTGTGGCTTTGGGATGCGCATAATGAAGTCAATCAGAGGCTTAAATTGGACTCAACTGCAGATCCTGAACATCCTAAAATTCAATATCCTTCGGCTTCGGATTGTCGCTCCTGCAGGACGGAAAATGACAACTGGAACAAAGATGAGGTTCTGAATTTCCTTAAGAAACAATATTCTTACTCTGGCATTCATTACGACAGTTCTACAAGATCTCCCACGCAGAGAAACGAAAATAAACCGAGAAACGCACAGGAGAGACTTCATTTCGACAGGGAAAATGTAACGACCAGGAAATTTGGCTGGGATTTTACTATATTCGATATAAGTATCTGTGTCGTGCTTTACGTAACTTCGGCGGCGATTCTTATACTCGTTTGCATCAAATTTGCGGTCAAAAGATCGTTCAAAAAAAAAGTTTACGTTCACACTCTCGATGGCAGAGTTTGAGGATTTTTCTTCCGTTTAAGTTTTTTTTTTTCTTCTTTTTCTGTCCATTCGTCTAGACTCTAGTCGAGCATGAGGTTGAATTCGTTTTTATTTTTTCTCAAGCTGTATATATTATATATGAGAAACGATGTGTAATTTTTGGCCATCTTTTTTTCTGTGTGCAAATTACACAGAAAATTTTGTGCCACCAGTTGTGCCCACCGACCTCACTGTTGATGATACCCGTGAGCTATTCTTTTTAATGTTTGGCGTAATTTTTTTACGCTTTATCAATCTTACAGATGCGCGTTATGTTAGGATGAATTTTTATACAAAAACAACGACATGAATAAATATACCTTCCAAGACTATTGTAAATTACGTGGTATTGCATTCAATTTTTTTAACGTCAAAGTCAGCATTTGATGACAAATTATTCAAGACACTATGAAAATTATCATTAAGGATTTGTGAGAAGAAAATATTTTTTTAAATAAAATTAAAAATAATTTTGTAAAATTATGTTTGGGAAAAGGTAATTCGTAACTTTTTTAGAAAAAGTTAATGATTCTTATTTGGACGGGAAAATTGTTTTGAATGATTTTCAACGATTGCTGGCTTTTTCCAATTATTCCTGCAGTATAATCTGTGAAATTAGATTAAAATCCAACACATTGGACAATAATTATGATTTATGTTTTGAAAAAAGGTGCAAAGAAAATGAGAAGGCAAAAAACAAGCCTTTTCATCCTTTTTTTGAAACTTGATATTCTTTCTTCATGAAAATTAAAAAACAATAATTTTGTAGTATATTTTGTGAAATATTAAATCCTTCAACATTTTTTGCGTGGAATTTTATCTTTTGGTAATAAAATTTAAAACAAAAATAGAGATTCGAAATATTTTGTTTTTTCGATTTTTGTAATTTTAAACCTTTTCGTTTAAAGGTGATCTATTATTGATGGATCATTTCTCAAATTAACATACAATTATTAATGTACGAATATTTTTCCATCTGTTTTCAGCTTTATACATAAAAATGCTTTCAATTTTTTTTTTTTTAGCCACCCCGAATTTATTCACTGACTGTGTGATGTTTTATCAATCTTTCGGCTTTCTCTCGATATTTCAGTGACGTTTACAAGGCCTCGTGCCTTCCCCCAACAAAAATCCACAAAACCAAAACTATTCCATTTGAAGTCCATAAAATTATTCGAAAACCAATTTCCTATAGGTGCTAAAATTCCTCCTAATAATAGCCCGGAAGTGCGAAGCAAAAAAGCAGCCAAGTGAGTCGGTCGAAACTCTGTAATTATGGAAATTAGGTTTACTCGATAGCTTTCACCTAAAAGCTACAAATAGTCTACTGGTAATTCAATCCAATACGTTTAGATTTTTTATATTCAACACGAGTTTTTTTTTGTTAAGCTTTTTATTAATTGGTTCTATGTTAAATAAAAACTACCAATTATTGATAATTTTTTTTTAATCAAACAATAAAAAACATAAAAATATTCCAAAGCCACATTTGTTAAGTTACTAAAATCCTGTGCAGAAAATCTTAGAAGTGCAATATAAAAAAAGCAGAAAAATCAGATTGCAAAAATATTTTTACACTTTAACTCTGTACAAATAATTTTTTTTCAGAGCAAGACAATAAAATCACAAAAATTAAAAAAATACTCCAAAGCCAATTATCTTAAATTGCTAAAATTCCTCTTAACAAAAGAATAGAAGTGTGAAGTGAAAAAGAAGTCAAGTGAGTCGTTCGAAGCTGTGTAATCATGAAAATCAGGTTTACTCGATAGTTTTCACCTAAAAGCTAAAAATAGTCTACTGGTAATACAATCAAATAAGTTTTGATTACTTATATTTATAACTTTATGTTTTAGTTCATCTTTTTATCAGTGACTTCTGTGTTAAATAAAAACTAGCAATTATTGAACTCTTTTTTCATATTTTAAAGTCAAACAATAAAATTCTAAAAATTATTTCAAAGCCCTATTTCTTAAGTTAATTCTAAAATCCTGTACAAAATTCTCAAGGAGAGGGAGTCAGGTCAAAAAATTGATTTTGGAAATTCAATATCATCCAAATCCTATTGCATATAAAAATGCCCAATGCACTATATTGTTGGTGCTCGATGAAAGGATTTTTTACTGTCGTCTGACTTCCATATGCTTTTCAATATTATCTTAAGCAAAGTTCTTAGGTTTTCCATTCTGTGCATGATTCAGATCAAACCATTAGGCAGATTGGAATGGTTGACATCTCATTTTCTTCTTCATGAAAAGATACACCGGCTAAATGGAGCAATCTATTTTTTTTTCATTCTGAAAGCAAAGATAATCACTGATTTATAAAACAGCATAAAATTTATTTATTAATAATTATATCACTTAAAAAACATCATCTTTTATTAACATTTGCTTGACTCCCGCCCCTTAAATTACAAGTAAAATCCAATGCAAAAAATCTTAGAAGTGCAGCATAAAAAAACAGCAAAATCAAACTATAAAAACATTCTTACACTTTTAACTTTATATAAAAAATGATTTCAATTTTTTTCAGAGTAAAACAATAAAATCATTAAAATTCCTCTTAATAACAGAATAGAAGTGTAAAATAAAAAAGGAGTCGATTGCTTTCACCTAAAAGCTAAAAATGGTCTACTAGTAATTCAATCAAATAAGTTTCGATTACTTATATTTATAACTTTATGTTTTAGTTCATCTTTTTATCAATGACTTCTGTGTTGAATTAAGACTTTTCATTTTTTAAAGTCAAACAATAAAATGTATACAATTATTTTTAAATTTTGTAAATTACTTCTAAAATCCTATGCAAAAAAATCTTAGAAGTGCAATATAAAAAAGCAGCAAAATCAAACTATAAAGAAATTTTTACACTTTTAACTTTGTATAAAAAAATGTTTGCAATTTTTTTCAGAGCAAAACAATAAAATCACTAAAATTCCTTTTAATAACAGAATAAAAGTGTGAAGTAAAAAAGCAGTCAAGTGAGTCGATCGAAGCTGTGTAGGTAATCATGAAAATCAGGTTTAGTACTCGATATCTTTCATCTAAAAGCTAAAAATAGCTTGTAACCCAACCGACACATTTCGAGTACTCTTGCGTGTAATTAAAGCTGAAGATAACAAAGCCCGACAAGAAGAGCCACCCATGTGAAGCAAGTGCAGGCTTAAGTGGGTCAGCGAATGCAGAGAAGCTTCTCTGGCTGAAGAAGAAAATAGCAGAGGGGTTGATTAACCACCCCCTGAGGCTTGGAAACGTTCCCTTTTCTTACTTAAATTTCACTAGGAGAAGAAGAAGAAGAAGAAGTGGGGGAGGGCATGTGTGAGGGCAAAGCCTAACCAGAGCAATAGAAACCGAGGTGCCTGGTACGCTGCTCGTAAGCACACCCCCTTCAACCCCCTGTGATCTTATCCGGAACGACTGTCGGGCCTTCTACTTCTCCCCTTAGCCCCCCCCCCCTCCCCCCATATATACCAAAAGCAGACAACCCGCGCCTGCGGAATTCAACCATCTCGAACACCGACACATGGTGTGTATATTCCTTCGACTCCCTTTGCCTTCCTTTAATGCCGCAGGTCGCACGAATTCTCTATCTGGTTGAGCCAGTTGCTCGTTGTTCCTCGACCTGGTTGCGCTTATACTCAATTTTCATCGAATTATCGGCTAAATTGTCGGGAGAAATATTTTTAATAACTTCAAAAAAAATTGTTTTTGTTAATTCTATTTTTATCAATTATTTATGCATTTTTTGGTGATTGGAAACGAATTTTTTTTTTGTTTGGGTATATACTGTTTTTTTCTATCGAATCATCGGCTAAATTGTCGGGAGAAATATTTTTAATAACTTTAAAAAAATTGTTTTTGTTTTTTGATGGGAAACGAAATTTTTTTTTGCTTGGGTATATACTGTTTTTTTTTTATCGAATCATCGGCTAAATTATCGGAAGAAATATTTTTAATAACTTTAAAAAAAATTGTTTTTGTTACTTCTATTTTTATCAATTATTTATGCATTTTTTGGTGATTGGAAACGAAATTGTTTTTGTTTGGGTATATACTGTTTTTTTTAATCGAATCATCGGCTAAATTGTCGGGAGAAATATTTTTAATAACTTAAAAAAAAATTGTTTTTGTTACTTCTATTTTTATCAATTATTTATGCATTTTTTGGTGATTGCAAACGAATTTTTTTTTGTTTGGGTATATACTGTTTTTTTTATCGAATCATCGGCTAAATTGTCGGGGGAAATATTTTTAATAACTTAAAAAAAATGGTTTTTGTTACTTCCATTTTTATCAATTATTTATGCATTTTTTGGTGATTGGAAACGAAATTGTTTTTGTTTGGGTATATACTGTTTTTTTTTACGAATCATCGGCCAAATTGTCGGGAGAAATATTTTTAATACTTTTAAAAAAATTAATTTTGATAGTTTTATTTTTATCAATTATTTATGCATTTTTTGGTGATTGGAAACAAAATTTTTTTTTGTTTGGGTATATACTTTTTTTTTATCGAATCATTGGCTAAATTGTCGGGAGAAATATTTTTAATAATTTTAAAAAAATTGTTTTTGTTACTTTTATTTTTATCAATTATTTATGCATTTTTTTGGTGAATTGAAACGAAATTTTTTTGTTTGCGCTTACACTGTATTTTCATTGAATCATCATCTAAATTGTCTGGAGAAATATTTTAAATAATTTTTTAAAACATTTGTTCAGTTATTTTTATTTTTATGAATTATTTATCAATTTTATGTTGAACTGAGTAATTATCAATTTTTTTTTTTTAATTTATTAAATGTGTTTGCATTTACACTCTATTTTTATGGAATGATAGCCTAAATTGTCTGGTAAAATATTTTCAACAATAAAAAAAAATTTTCTTTGATTATTTAAATTTTTATGAATCAACTATTAATTTTGCATTGAAATAAGCAATTATACATTTTTTTGTTTTAGTGAATGTTAACGAAAACTTTTGATTTCTACTTACACTCTATTGTCATCTGATCATTCTCTAAATTGTAATAAAAAATAGCTTAAACCTTTTATGATTTTTAAAATATTTGTAAAAATAATCGAGAAAAATTGTTTTTATTTTCCTACAAAGATTTATCGTTCAACATTTTTTTTTTTTTTCAATTCGTAAGTTATGTGTCATTAAAAATTATTGAAATAAAAGAATGTGTAATAGAATAATGATGAAAAATCGTAATAATGCTGTTAAAATTATCGATAGTGACTGCTTAAATTAATAATGCTACAGAAACTTAATTAAATTACAGTCTTAAGGTTGGTTGTCTTACAAAACGATACAGGTGGTAATACCCTTAAGCTTCGGAAAGTATAGTCATAACGTGAAAGTAGGTCGAGATATTGAGGCGATGCCTCTGCAACAGGTATTACCGAAGTAGGGGTAACAGTTTCGCTGCTCTACCCAACGTGCAGCAACCCTAAAGATGTCGAGCCACTTCCTCATCACTTTCCATCGAGATGAACTTCAACAATACACGCCATTTTACGTGAAAGCAATTATTAATAATTATCCGTCTCGGCTGCAGTATTTGCTGCAAGAAGAGGCTGAGAACGTCGTTGAAATGAAGTTCTTGCGTTGAAGACCAGCAAAAAAAAAAAAAGACTTACAGAAATTTGCCCCATGAGCCTCAACAGCGATGAAATTTCAAAGAACCTTGAAACGCCTGATAGGCCAGAGGAAACACAGGAAGAAGAGAAAACTGCAGATGAAATTGAATCTGAAAATAAAGAATTGAAAAATTTTGAAGTCCAGGACAGTTCTACAGTAGAAAATACAGCTTCAAATGGTAAGATTTATTCACATCTTTAAAATAAGAATTGGTATATTGGGAATTGAGGAATTAAAAAAAAATGTAGTGTTAAAATTGTGAAGGGAATATGAGATCATACTTTTTTAATTGTTGCTGACTTCAGGTCGGAAAATCCAATCCAAATTGTACCTCAGAAAGTACCGGTTACATGCCTTTCTACGATGATTTTTGAAAAAGTTACTTTTGGCCGGTTCTGATTTCAGAATTCACAGCTCCGACTTTTGGTCGGAAAATCCAACCTAAAGAACCTAATTTTTTTGTTTCTTGAAGATATCGAATTTTGGCCTTCACCATCGTTCACAAGTCGCATATTGTACTTCAGAAAGTACCGGTTACCTGCTTTTTTACGATGATTTTTGAAAAGTCACTTTTGGTCGGTTCTGATTTCAGAATTCGCAGATCCGACTTTGCGTCGGAAAATCCAACTTAACGGACCTAAATTATTTTTCTTTCAAGATATCGCGAATTTTGTCCTTCACTATCGTTCTCAAGTCGCATATTGTACCTCAGAAAGTACCGGTTACATGCCTTTTTACGATGATTTTTGAAAAAGTCACTTTTGGTCGGTTCTGATTTCAGAATTCACAGATCCGACTTTTGGTCGGAAAATCCAACCTAACGAACCTAATTTTTTTTTTTCTTCAAGATATCGAATTTTAGCCTTCACTATCGTTTTCAAGTCGCATATTGTCCTTCAGGAAGTACCGGTTACATGCCTTTTTACGGTGATTTTTGAAAAAGTCACTTTTGGTCGGTTCTGATTTCAGAATTCACAGATCCGGCTTTTGGTCGGGAAATCCAACCTAAAGTCCCTACATTTTTTTTTCTTCAAAATATTGAATTTTGGCCTTTACTATCGTTCTCAAGTCGCATATTGTACCTCCGAAAGTACCGGTTACATGCCTTTCTACGATGATTTTTTAAAAAGTCACTTTTGGTCGGTTCTGATTTCAGAATTCGCCGATCCGATTTTTGTCGGAAAATCCAACCTAAAGAACCTAAATTTTTCTTTCTTCAAGATATCGAAGTTTGGCCTTCACTATCGTTTTCAAGTCGCATATTGTACCTCAGAAAGTACCGGTTACATGCCTTTTTACGATGATTTTTGAAAAAGTCACTTTTGGTCGGTTCTGATTTCAGAATTCACAGATCCGGCTTTTGGTCGGGAAATCCAACCTAAAGTCCCTACATTTTTTTTTCTTCAAAATATCGAATTTTGGCCTTTACTATCGTTCTCAAGTCGCATATTGTACCTCCGAAAGTACCGGTTACATGCCTTTCTACGATGATTTTTTAAAAAGTCACTTTTGGTCGGTTCTGATTTCAGAATTCGCCGATCCGATTTTTGTCGGAAAATCCAACCTAAAGAACCTAAATTTTTCTTTCTTCAAGATATCGAAGTTTGGCCTTCACTATCGTTTTCAAGTCGCATATTGTACCTCAGAAAGTACCGGTTACATGCCTTTTTACGATGATTTTTGAAAAAGTCACTTTTGGTCGGTTCTGATTTCAGAATTCACAGATCCGGCTTTTGGTCGGGAAATCTAACCTAAAGTCCCTACATTTTTTTTTCTTCAAAATATCGAATTTTGGCCTTTACTATCGTTCTCAAGTCGCATATTGTACCTCCGAAAGTACCGGTTACATGCCTTTCTACGATGATTTTTTAAAAAGTCACTTTTGGTCGGTTCTGATTTCAGAATTCGCCGATCCGATTTTTGTCGGAAAATCCAACCTAAAGAACCTAAATTTTTCTTTCTTCAAGATATCGAAGTTTGGCCTTCACTATCGTTTTCAAGTCGCATATTGTACCTCAGAAAGTACCGGTTACATGCCTTGTTACGATGATTTTTGAAAAAGTCACTTTTGGTCGGTTCTGATTTCAGAATTCACAGATCCGACTTTTGGTCGGAAAATCCAACCTAAAGAACCTAAGTTTTTTTTTCTTCTAAATATCGAATTTTGGCCTTTACTATCCTTCTCAAGTCGCATATTGTACCTCCGAAAGTACCGGTTACATGCCTTTCTACGATGATTTTTTAAAAAGTCACTTTTGGTCGGTTCTGATTTCAGAATTCGCCGATCCGATTTTTGTCGGAAAATCCAACCTAAAGAACCTAAATTTTTCTTTCTTCAAGATATCGAAGTTTGGCCTTCACTATCGTTTTCAAGTCGCATATTGTACCTCAGAAAGTACCGGTTACATGCCTTGTTACGATGATTTTTTAAAAAGTCACTTTTGGCCGGTTCTGATTTCAGAATTCACAGATCCGACTTTTGGTCGGGAAATCCAACCTAAAATACCTAAGTTTTTTTTTCTTCAAGATATCGAATTTTGTCCTCCACTATCGTTCTCAAGTCGCATATTGTACTTCAGGAAGTACCGGTTACATGCCTTTTTACGATGATTTTTTAAAAAGTCACTTTTGGCCGGTTCTGATTTCAGAATTCACAGATCGGATTTTAGGTCGGAAAATCCAACCTAACGAACCTACATTTTTTTTTTGCTTCAAGATATCGAATTTTGGCCTTCACTATCGTTCTCAAGTCGCATATTGGACCTCAGAAAATACCGGTTATTGGATGTAGTTAATCGTACAAATTCATTTACTCATAAAAAACGACCTTAAATGTACCACATCAAAATTTAAAAAAATAATACTCGATATGCTTGAGTAAATATTGAATAAATTTGTGGAATAATCGCAGTTCTATTTTTTAGAAATAAAAAATATATACAAATCAATAAGGTGGGAAATTCGGTTTTTCCAGGATCATCGTCGCCGAATGAACTTCTTCCGCCGACACTTCAGGAGCGTTTTCTTCGAATAAAAAAAATCGTCAGGGACGCAGTGGCTTCTCATCACACGTTTATGATTTATGGAAAATCGCGAGTAATTCGTGAGTGCATGTTGGAGCGAGGCTGGTGTGAAAAGTTCTACAGGAAAACGATCAACGGTGACAGACCGATTATTCCTGATCGTAGAGCTCAACGTTCACGTGGACGTAATTTTACAGGCGAGCAGCAAACCGGCGTTGATTCCAGTCCGGTAGTTTTGCTCGCTGGAATTGGAGACCTTAAGGATGAACAGAGTGAACGTCAACTCATTTCAAAGATGCTCGGCAATCACACCGTCGATTTTCTCTGGAATTCTGGATCGGAATGGGCCGGTTGGCCATTGCAGGAAAATAAAACGACCATTTTTAATCGCTTCTGCCGAGCAGCTTTTACGTCCAAAGTCGGACTTTGCGCCAATGTCAGACAAATGCATTGGTATTACGAAGCTGGAGTAGCAAATACATTGTTTCCTCGATGCTACAATATTTGCCAAGGCGATCAGATGCACGCTTTTATCGAGGACTTCCGGTTAGTGATGGTTTGAAAATAGATATTTTTAATAAGTTTTTTTTCTTTAGTTTCGATATTGAATGTTTAATTGTTTTTATTAGAATTAATTAAGGGAACCAAATCACCCAAAAGGGTCAATAAAAAATATTTTTTATTGATGATATTGTTGCATTTTTAAAAAAAGTTTATTAAATTCAATTTTCTGATGATTATGAAATATGGAAGAATTTTTATGATTTTTTTCCCATCCAAATTTCGACCAATGGAATTGCACCATTCGACGTCACGTGGGGCAAGCTACACGGTATTATACTGATAATTTTTTGATAATTTTGCGTGTTGATTATATATATAAAACAAAAAATCATTTAGCCGCGTCAACCATCTGAGTGATATGAGTAGGTTTGGAGTTGAGTCCTTGCAAACTATTGATGAAAAAGTAAAGGGAAATGTCCCTGTTAATACGATTAAATCGAAAACCTCAGTCTGGAATCAATATACAAATGTCTATAACAATTGTGTATTTAACTGCAATACTTTAAACATGAATTAAAAGGTTTTAGTTCCGATTATGAAATTTCCTTGGCGGGACGATAATTTTTGTCTCATGGTGCAATTCCACTTGTCGCAATTTGAGTAGAAAAAATAATCCCCCGAATACCACTCGAGCTTCGAAATTAATCCGATATTTCCCTCCAGGTTCCCTGCAAACAAGTAAACTCGTAAAGTTTTCCAGAAAAATCACTCGCGCTACGCGCTCGTGATTTTTTAACCTGGAAAACTTGACTCGTTCATATGTTTGCAACGAACCTGTCAGGAAATATCCGATAATTTCAAAGCTCTTGTGGTACATGTGGTACAAAGCTCTTGTGGTACATGTGAAAATTCTTATGAATCATTCAGGACTTCCGGTTAGTAATGGTCTGAAAACAGAAATTTTTAATAAGTTTTTTTTCTTTGGTTTCGATATTGAATGTTTAATTATTTTTATTAGAATTAATTAAGGGAACCAAATCACCCAAAAGGAATAATAAAAAATATTTTGTATTGATGACACTGTTGCATTTTTTTAAAAAGTTTATTAAATTCAATTTTCTGATGATTATGAAATATGGAAGAATTTTTATGAAAATTCTTATGAATCATTGAGGACTTCCGGTTAGTGATGGTCTGAAAACAGAAAGTTTAATAAGTTTTTTTTTCTGTGGTTTCGATATTGAATGTTTAATTATTTTTATTAGAATTAATTAAGGGAACCAAATCACCCAAAAGGGGCAATAAAAAATATTTTTTATTGATGATACTGTTGCATTTTTTGAAAAAGTTTATTAAATTCAATTTTCTGATGATTATGAAATATGGAAGAATTTTTATGAAAATTCTTATGAATCATTGAGGACTTCCGGTTAGTGATGGTCTGAAAACAGAAATTTTTAATAAGTTTTTTTTTCTTTGATTTCGATATTGGATGTTTAATTATTTTTATTAGAATTAATTAAGGGAACCAAATCACCCAAAAGGGGCAATAAAAAATATTTTTTATTGATGATACTGTTGCATTTTTTTAAAAAGTTTATTAAATTCAATTTTCTGATAATTATGGAATATGGAAGAATTTTTATGAAAATTCTTATGAATCATTGAGGACTTCCGGTTAGTGATAGTCTGAAAAGAGAAATTTTTAATAAGTTTTTTTTTCTTCGAGTTCGATATTGGATGTTTAATTATTTTTATTAGAATTAATTAAGGGAACCAAATCACCCAAAAGGGGCAATAAAAAATATTTTTTATTGATAATACTGTTGCATTTTTTAAACAGTTTATTAAATTCAATTTTCTGATGATTATGAAATATGGAAGAATTTTTATGAAAATTCTTATGAATCATTGAGGACTTCCGGTTAGTGATGGTCTGAAAACAGAAATTTTTAATAAGTTTTTTTTTCTTTGGTTTCGATATTGGATGTTTAATTATTTTTATTAGAATTAATTAAGGGAACCTAATCACCCAAAAGGGGCAATAAAAAATATTTTTTATTGATGACACTGTTGCATTTTTTAAAAAAGTTTATTAAATTTAATTTTCTGATGATTATGAAATATGGAAGAATTTTTATGAAAATTCTTATGAATCATTGAGGACTTCTGGTTAGTGATGGTCTGAAAACAGAAACTTTTAATAAGTTTTTTTTGTTCGGTTTCGATATTGGATGTCTAATTATTTTTATTAGAAGTAATTAAGGGAACCTAATCACCCAAAATTGGCAATAAAAAATATTTTTTATTGATGACACTGTTGCATTTTTTTTTAAAGTTTATTAAATTCAATTTTCTGATGATTATGAAATATGGAAGAATTTGTATGAAAATTCTTATGAATCATTGAGGAATTCCGGTTAGTGATGGTCTGAAAACAGAAATTTTTAATAATTTTTTTTTCTTTGGTTCCGATATTGGATGTTTAATTATTTTTATTAGAATTAATTAAGGGAACCAAATCACCCAAAAGGGGCAATAAAAAATATTTTTTATTGATGACACTGTTGCATTTTTTAAAATAGTTTATTAAATTCTATTTTCTGATGATTATGAAATATGGAAGAATTTTTATGAAAATTCTTACGAATCATTGAGGACTTCCGGTTAGTGATGGTCTGAAAACAGATATTTTCAATAAGCTTTTTTTTTTGTTTTGGGATTGCGTGATTAATAATTTTTATTAGAATTAATTAAGGGAACCAAATCACCCAAAAAAGACATTAAAAAATATTTTTTATTGATGATAATATTGCTTTGTATAATATTGCTTAGAACCCAAAGTTTGAATTATTAATATCATGATACTTGCTTCACCAATCAAAATGAAAAAAAAATTCTTCTTAACATTTAATTTACTCTGCCCATGAAAATGGGGCAACAATATTATTACCTAAATTTCAGTCAATATAATATACAAAACAAATTCTATCTAAATTATTACCATCATTTTATTTGTCTTACCAATCAAAATGGGAAAAAAATATTGTTCTCAACATTTAATTTACTCTGCCCATGAAAATGGGACAACAATATTATTACCTAAATTTCGGTCGATATAATATACAAAACAAATTCTAGCTAAATTATTACCATCATTTTATTTGCCTTACCAATCAAAATGGGAAAAAAATATTTTTCTCAACATGTAATTTACTCTGCCCATGAAAATGGGACAACAATATTATTACCTAAATTTCAGTCAATATAATATACAAAACAAATTCTAGCTAAATTATTACCATAATTTTATTTGTCTTACCAATCAAAATGGGAAAAAAATATTGTTCTCAACATTTAATTTACTCTGCCCATGAAAATGGGACAACAATATTATTACCTAAATTTCAGTCAATATAATATACAAACTAAATTCTACGTAAATTATTACCATTATTTTATTTGCCTTACCAATCAAAATGGGAAAAAAAATTATTCTTAACATTTAATTTACTTTACCGAAAAAAAGGAAAAAAAGTATATTACCTAAATTTCAGTCAATATAATATGCATCCCAAATTTCAGTAAAATTATTACCATAATTTTGTTTGCGTTGGCCATTAAAATGGGAAAAAATATATTTCTCAACAAATTAATTAGAAAATTTAGGTTTTAATGGAAATTGTTAGTTTCACAGCCTGTTTAAGTCTACTAAAGTGGTTGGTCGATACGATAAACACAGACGGTGAGAATGCCACAAGATCTCCAACAGGAACAATACCAATTAAGGCTCTTGATTTTGCGATAAGAAGATGCACCGATTATATAGGAGCACAATCTCACGATGACATTGATCAGGAAGTTGAAAGGGTCTGGTCCCATCAATGGGACCAGTTTATCTCCTGGTACTACAAGATAATCCACGGAGAGGCAGTTTTTGTGGCCAATAATGTGCCACTCAACGTAAATAACGAGTATTTAATTAATTAATGCTTAAAGCAACAACAACAACAAAATTGCTTTTAATCTATTATTCAATGGCTTGATTCTACAGAAATATTTTCTGGCCTCAAGACACATTCTGAAAAAGATAAGAAAATATTGGCAACAATTAGACATGGATGGTATCCTTAATTTATGGATTCTTAAGCCTGGAAACAAAAGTCGTGGACGAGGAATTGTTTTAATGAACAAACTTGAAGATGTTGTGGCTCGGCTTAATCCTGCTAATAAATCTGACACTCGTTATGTTGTTCAAAAGTATATCGGTAAATATATTCACTTAAATTCAATATTCAATATACATTGTCGTAAAAAAAATGTGTAATTAAAAAAAATTAAATACAAGTAAATATTTTTTCAGATGAGTTTAATTAAAAATTGCGAGAATATTGAAATAATTATTATCGCATATTATAGTATGCTTAATTATTTAATTTATTGAGAAACATATGATTAAAAATTATTTAGATAAAGCAACAAATTGTCAAAAATTTGTTGCTTTATCTAAATAATTTTTTAAGTTACTGAATTTAAGAAATTGAATAGCCAAATTTTAGACAATTTGTTGCTTTATCTAAATAATTTTTAATGATATGTTTCTCAATAAATTAAATAATTAAGCACACTATAATATGCGATAATAATTATTTTAATATTCTCGCAATTTTTAATTAAACTCATCTGAAAAAATATTTAATTGTATTTAATTTTTTTAATTTTTTTAATTTTTTTAAACACATTTTTTTTAATTGTAATGAATTTTTTTAAAAAGTGATATCCAATTTTTTAAGTATTAAATAATTAAGCATACTATAACATGCGATAATAATTATTTTAATATTCTCTCAATTTTTAATTAACTCATCTGAAAAATATTTACTTGTTTTTAATTTTTTTAAATTACACATTTTTTTTACAACAATGAATTTTTTAAAAAGTGATATCCAATTTTTTAAGTATCAATTGTGGCCAGAGTTGTAAATACCTAATACTTATAGAAATAATGATGATGATATGATCAGCTCTATAATTATGATTTTATAATAATAACATGTAGCGATTGTAATACGATGACTAAACTTTGGAATGGCTGCAAAAATTATTATTTTGCTTCCTCATAGAGGAAGCTTTGTTTTCATGAAACATTTTTTTTTCGAGATTTTCATGTCAGTACACTCAGAATGGGCCAAAACGCCGAGAAAAGTGATTTAGAAAAAATGTCTGTATGTGTGTGTGTGTATGTGTGTATGTTACACGATTGAAAAATGTAAACCTTTATAACTCGGGAATGCCTTGAGATATCAAGCTGAAATTTGGACCATAGATATAGGGATCAAGCCTCATCGTTCATACAGATTTTTGTTAAAATCCACTTCATCGTTAAATTATTACGCGTTTTTTAATTTTTTGAAAAATGTCTGTTTACGCGATAACTCTTTCAATTTTCGAGATATTGATCTTAAAATTGGTATGAATTTGAGCTTTCACACGCCGGTGATTGCTATTGAATTTGGTTAAGATCGGTTGAACCGTTAAAATTTTATGATGTTTTGAATTTTTCAAAAAATTGACATTATCGCTCTATTATAACTTTTTCAAAACATAAGATAGCAAGCTCAAATTTTGTATATAAATGAAACAATATTCAGCCATTATATATGTATAATTTAGTGACGAATGGTATGAAATTTTTGATTTTATGGTATGTTGAATTTTTTTTTTAAATATACATTATCACATTCACCTTCGAAAACGCTCTAATAATCACGAAATAACGTAATAACGAAATAAAAAAAGCGAATCCACAACATGTATATTTATCTAATTAAAACAAGGATGAAAAGTAGAACCTTGCACATTGCTTCCTCATTATTTTTCGCGATTTACAAAGCTTCCTCTATGAGGAAGCCAAAAATTGTGTAACATACTTCCTTATAGAGGTAGCTTTGTAAATCGCGAAAAATAATGAGGAAGCAATGTGCAAGGTTCTACTTTGCATCCTTTTTCAATAAAAATTCACGGTAACGCTTTTGAAAAAATAGAAAAAAATAAGTAATGCATTACTTATTTCTTCCATTTTTTCCACTATTTCTTGCAATATTAAAGCGAAAATTAGTATTTTTTTCAGCTATTCACATGTTTACACTCTATTTTATAATCTCTACATATTATTATTATGAAATCATAATTACAAAACAAATTGTACTGTAAACTATATCTCATGAATTAATAGGGATTTACAACTCTGATTGTGGCTATAATTTCATTTTCACGTGTATAAATTTACAGAGAAACCTTTGCTGATATACAGTACAAAATTTGATATAAGACAATGGTTCATCGTGACATGTGCTCAGCCTTTGACTCTTTGGATGTACAGGTGGGTTTTCTATGCTATTTTATACGTTTTTTTAAATCCTCGAATTAAGTCAACGACGTAGGCGTTCCATTGCGTGCGGTTAATCGAAATCACAGAGGCCGCAACGATTCTGTGCCCCATAAACAACACGATTGTACCACCTGCTGCAAATCGGAGCATTAACTGAAGGATCGTGCAGCCGCTGATTCTATATATATTTATAATGCATTCGCATTGAATATATACGGGACATTTCACAACAAGTGAACCACCTTAATTTTGCGTGGTTTCAAAAAGTGTTCAAAATTTTTTTACATCGTTTTGACTTCAACCAACATCCTCAAATTATTTCAGAATTTTTACACACATAGTTTTTCCAAAATTTATTACCAATTATTTTATTTATTTTTATTTATTTCATTCATAGTTGCAAGTGATTCACCTTAATTTGCTTGGTTCCAAAAAATGTTTACATTTTTTTTAAATCTGTTTAGAGTTCCACGAACATCCTTAAATTATTTTAGAATTTTAACACACATGGTTTTTCCAAAATTCAATACCAATTATTTTATGTATTTTATTTTATTTCGTTCATGGTTGCAAGTGGTCCACCTTAATTTTGCTTGGTTTCAAAAATGTTTACATTTTTTTAAAAATCTATTTAGAGTTCCACGAACATCCACAAATTATTTTAGAATTTTAACACACATGGTTTTTCCAAAATTCAATACCGATTTTTTTTTTTGCTTTATATTCAAAATACTGATTGTACTAAAAATTCGTTGAGACATAAAATAAAAATTTTCGAATGGAGTTTTCCATTACATTTTATTGATAGCCTGGCACAATCATTTTTAGAAACTTTTTGACGCAAAATAGGAGGAATTTAATTTTTTGCTGATAAGGACCATTTTGATTTTGCTGAAAATTTCGGTTTTTATGATTACACATATATAACAGAATTTCTGTTATTATGATTAGAAGCTGCAAAAAAAAATGGCGCGATGGCAAATTTATAACTTGTCAAGGTTTGGTACAATTATTGATAAAGAAATGTAAAAATGAGTAAAGTAAAATTGCTCTGTGCATTTCACAGGGTTGAGACTGTCGCTAATTATTATCTAAAGCCCCCATTCTTTTTTTTACGTTAAAAAAGATTCCAATATCATTCCTTTTTTTGTAAATCTTTTTTTGTTAAAGATTTGACAACGATTTTAAAGCCTATTTAAATAAAAATGGTCCTACTGGGCAAAAAAAATTACTTAATTTAGTCGTTAATCGAAAACTTAAATTTTATAACCGATCATATTTTATGTACAATCAGTGGTTTTAAATATACAGCGAAATGAAAAAAAAAAAAAAAACAATAATAATAATCTGGCAAACCATGTGTGTTAAAATTCTCAAATAATTTGAGTATGTTCTTGATACTTTGAACAATTTTACAAAAATGTATAAACACTTTTTGAGTTGAAGTACAATTTACGTGGCCCACTTGGTTTGGAATGCCCTATATATGTGTAGTAAAAGCTCGGCAGCAACTAGCACACAATTTGGCCGCACGAAATTACGAGTTGGCGAAACTCTTCCGGGTACAAGCAAAATTGATCCTCTCTAACCCAGTTTTGCGTAAATGCAAAGCTGTGCGCAGCTATTATTTCGTACGTCGAAGCTCTAAACGCGTTCGTGACGTTCTTGAGGCTCAACATCGTGACTCGATGTCCTGTCTCTCACAAAATATAAGCAAAGAAGCATCAATTTTTTTTTCTGTTAACTTTTGTAGTTTTGTTAGTTATTTTCTCATAATATAAGTTTTTTAATTTATTTGTTTATCCAATTTCTTTAAATTGCAGGGAAAGTTACCTGCGTTTTTGCTCGCAAAAATTTAGTCTCACCAACTTCCACGAGTCTATTCATCTATGCAATAATGCTGTGCAGTGCAAGTACAAAAATTGCACTGATCGGGATCCTGCACTTCCGGTTGATAATATGTGGGACGCTACAACGTTTAAGAAATTTTTAAAGTAAGACTTAACGATTTTAGGGATTGGAATTTTATTTAGAGATGAATTTTGAAAAATTGTTATTTATTGTATGTTTTGTTTTTCTCTAAATATCGAAGAATCCATTGAGGGAAGCAATAACTGATATTTTTTTCAACCAGTCAATATCAATGGCAATGATTAAGTCATTGTGCATTAATGATTGTGGTTATTTTTGACAAATGAAAAAATTTATAAATATTACTTCTTGAAGAGCAAGCGTTTTTTTGTTGTTGCATTTATCTGTAGCTTTTACGAAAAGATGTACAAATAAAAATTGTTTACTTTTGTACTTTTAATGAATTGGTACTTTTAATGAAAGGACGAATAATTTTTCAACAAATTGATAGTGGATTAGGTTTAAAAAACAGTAGAAATAATCAATGAATTGGAAAATAAATAATGGATTTACTGCATTTTTTCACAATTTTTTTTTAATAACTGTATATTGAAAAATAATTTTTGTCGCAATTATTAAAAGCATTGATAGCATTTTTATAATGACTACAAATTATCGTACAATGATAATGATGAAATTATTTGAACTATAATTCTTTGGACAATTCAGTAATTTTTTAAACAGTTAACTTCTTTTTTCAACATTTATTTGTAGCGTTTATAAAAAGATGTACAAGTAACAGTTTTTTTTTAAATATATTTTTGTAATAATTTAAATTATCCTACAATGATAATAATGGAATTATTTAAACTATTGATCTTTACACAATCCAGTAATCTTTAAACTATCAATCTTTACACAATCTAGTAATTTAAAAAAAACTATTAAGGAGGATCGGTGGCCACTCCCAAAGTCAAATAAGAGATAAATTTTCGCGATCGATTCTTTAAAGTTTAATGCATTAAATAATAACAGTGGAGGGTGCTTTGTATTGAAGCATGTAGACTTAATCCAGAAAAAGATTAATAGTCACGGATTTGCATAAAGATTAACTGATTAACGTTTCTTTTCAGTGTGATATATTTTCGTTCAGTTTTTTCCAAGTATTATCTTTAATTCTTTGCCGATTTTTATGAACCATAGCTCATTGTTTTTCTTAAAAGATACTCTACGAATTGACCTCCTAGATATTTCATAGTGTTCATCGTTTTGTAATTATAGCCTGTTGTTTATGAAAGTATTTTAATTTCTGTTAAACAACAGTCTAGAATTATTAAACAATTAACACTATGAAATATCTAGGCGGTCAATTCGTAGAGTATCTTTTAAGGTAGAGAATGAGCTATCACTCATTCAAATCGGCCAAGAATTACAGATTATACTTGAAAAAAACTGAACGAAAATGTATCCCATTGAAAAGAAACGTTAATCAGTTAATATTTATGCAAATCCGTCACTATTAATCTTTCTCTGGATTAAGTCTACATGCTTCAATACAAATCACCCTCCACAGCTATTATTTAATGCATTAAACTTTAAAGAATCGATTACAAAAATTTATCTCTGATTTGACTTTGACAGTCGTCATCGATCGTCCTTAATCTTTCCACAATCCAGCCATTTCTTAAACTTTCAATCTTTACAATAATCCAGTAATTTGTTAAACAATTAATTATTTTTTTCTCATCGATTCTATTTAGAGATGAGGGTCATGAGGACGCTTGGGATCAGTTAATATATCCAGGCATGAAGCAGGGCCTCGTTGGTTCTCTTCTGGCAAGTCAAGAGGCGATGGACCGCAGAAAAAACAGTTTCGAGTTGTATGGCGCAGATTTTATGGTGATGGAGGACTTTTCGGTGTGGCTGATCGAGATAAACAGTCATCCTGACATGAGTAACTCGACTAGCGTGACTACAAGGCTTTGTAGGCAGGTCATGAAAGATACGATCAAGGGTAAGCCAATGGTTGCCCTCGATATCGAACCGACGATCAGTTTCCTTGTTAAATCCAATGTTCCAGTTGTTATAGACTTTCGGGAAGACAAAAATGCCGATACAGGCCTCTTTGAATTGGCATATCGACAAAGAATGCCCACTTGTCAACCCTATTTGGGAGCAGCTTTATCTCTTCAGGGAACAAAAATAAACGCCTGCGAAAAAAAACCTAATCTCGGGGAGTCGAAAATGAATCTCGTTGCCAAATCTCCTGCCGTAAGAATAAAATATCTCTCGACTCACATTAGGATTCAATTTTTCCAACCTTTAGTAGTAGTAGTAGTACAAAATTTTTATTAACCATTACAAAAACAGTGAATGCGTGTACAATTATGTGCGAGTTAATATGCCGTGATCGAGTTTCCATGGTTAAATGGCCATCGACTGAGGTTCTTCAGCCCGTTTATTGTGACATTTTGGAGTTTCTTTTTAGATGTATAAACGGCTGTTACTGTATAAAAAAGGATGTAAAGCAGAACCTTGCACATTGCTTCCTCATTATATTTCGCTTTTTACAAAGCAACCTCTAAGAGGAAGTATGGTAATTGATTTTGGCTTCCTCATAGAGGAAGCTTTGTAAAAACCGAAATATAATGAGGCAGCAATGTGCAAGGTTCTGCTTTGCATCCTTGTTTTAAATAAATATAAATAAGCGCACACTCCCGCTTTGTGAAAATATAATAAGGATGAACGGTCTTGAAACTCCCTCGAATACTCTATCTTCGCTGTTTTTTTTTTGTAGAACACGATAGAAATCGGTGGTTTCCGAAATTTCATTGGGAAGCAAGGATATGGCTAGTTTATACGACATAAATCGCTACTTTTCGCAATATAGACTGTACAACATCGCTATGAAAATATGTTATCGTTCAACATTTTTGGGCTATATCTGACGTATTTTTCTGTTAATCATGAATCTGGCACCCATTTGACTCCCAGCTCGATATTTGATACCAAAAATCGCATCGCAGAAAAAAAAATCAAAAAATTAAAAAAATCAAAATCTCATAAAATTTTAACGTTTCAACCGATCTTAACCAAATTTAATAGGGATCACCGGTGTATGAAAGCTCACATACATACCAATTTTGCTTAATATCTCGAAAATTAAAAGAGTTATCGCGTTAACAGATATTTTTGAAAAAATTCAAAACCGCGTAAAAATTTAACGATCATGGGGATTTTAACAAAAATTGGTATGAATGATGAGGATTGGCCCATCTATCTATGGTGTAAATTTCAGCTCTACATCTGGAGGCGTTCCCGAGTTATAAAGGTTTAGATTTTTTGAGCGTGTAACACACACACACACACACACACACACACACACACACACACACACACACACACACACACACACACACACACACACACACACACACACACACACACACACACACACACACACACACACACACACACACACACACACACACACACACACACACACACACACACACACACACACACACACACACACACACACACACACACACACACACACACACACACACACACACACACACACACACACACACACACACACACACACACACACACACACACACACACACACACACACACACACACACACACACACACACACACACACACACACACACACACACACACACACACACACACACACACACACACACACACACACACACACACACACACACACACACACACACACACACACACACACACACACACACACACACACACACACACACACACACACACACACACACACACACACACACACACACACACACACACACACACACACACACACACACACACACACACACACACACACACACACACACACACACACACACACACACACACACACACACACACACACACACTCACATTATTTTTTCTAAATCACTTTTCTGGATGTTTTGAACCATTCTGAGTGCACTGACATGAAAATCTCGAAAAAAAAAAATGTTCACGAAAACAAAGCTTCCTCCATGAGGACAAATTTAGTGTAGTTCTGTGGACTTATTGACAATTGTTTATCGTTGACAGAATTTGTAGTATGAATTGTGTGAGTTGGCAGTTTGTGTTTTGGTCTAATGTTTGGTGTTCGTGTGTTACATAGCGGGGTGATTGCTTCGAGATGTTGTTGTGCGAATTTGTCGCTCAGATTTCTTGTTCTTTCGATAATTGGTGTTACTCAGAGTTGTAAATGCCTAATACTTATAGAAATAATGATGATGATACTATCAGCTCTATAATTATGATTTCATAATAATAACATGTAGCGATTTTAATACGATGATTAAACTTTGGAATGGCTGCAAAAATGATTATTTTTCAATAAAAATTTACGCTAATCCTTTTGAAAAAATGGAAAAAAATAAGTAATGCATTAAGAAAGTAATTACTTATTTCTTCCATTTTTTCCACTATTTCTTGCAATATTAAAACGAAAATTAGTTTTTTTTTCAGCTATTCAAATGTTTACACTCTATTTTATAATCGCTACATATACTCATTATGAAATCATAATTACAAAACAAATTGTACTGTAAACTATATCTCATGAATTAATGGGGATTTACAACTCTGGTGTTACTCCAGAGGTTTCGTAAAGAAGCGTATTTGATGGGTTGTGTAGAGGTTGTTCCTGTATCTGACTTTAGTGGGTTTACGAAGAGCTATTGTTTCTGCAGTTTTTATGTTTTTTATCGCCGGATTATTACAATTTAGGAGCAGTGGATGGTCATATTACAGCAGTGGGCAACATATGCTTTTGTATATTTTCGTTGACTATTCAATTGTGATTTGTTTATTTCGACATGTTATTTTCCGGAAGTGTGCTGCTCGCGAGGTTGTGGCTGTTTTAATGTTCTTAGTATGATTATTCAGGTTTAGTTTGTTGTCTAGTGTGACGTCTAGATATTTCGCAGAAACGCAAAGTTTGATGTCTGTATTGTACCCAACTTTTATTTTATGAGATATTCTATTTCAAATTTTCATTTTGGTAATCATACTAGAAATTTTACTTGCAACAAGAGAGTTCAATGTTCAAATGATCAAAAAACATAATTTATAATTTTTTGTAATCAGAAAATTAAATTCTGAAATAAGGTCTGTAGAAAAAAAATACGACATTAGTCGCATTTTTATTTTTTAATTCTGATTTGTCTATTATTAAGTATTGTGAGTGAATGAAAATAAATTGGACATAAAAAAAGACTAGAATTCCCTTATTA
Source organism: Ephialtes manifestator (assembly GCA_963970395.1). Taxonomy (NCBI): domain Eukaryota; kingdom Metazoa; phylum Arthropoda; class Insecta; order Hymenoptera; family Ichneumonidae; genus Ephialtes; species Ephialtes manifestator. Next base: position 17,056,341 of record OZ019978.1, on the reverse strand, counting down.
GAAAATAAAACCAGTGAACAAAATCAGATTTTTTATTAACTGAAGTCCACTGACATTTCTTTTTAGCAATAAAATATTTTTTTATAGAAAATCCCCCGCAATTGTTTGTTTGTAAAAGTTTTTTTGATAAATTTGATTGAATTTATCAACACAAACGAAACTCTTACAATTTTTAATAATTAATCCTACGCAAATGATTTGATCTTTTTGCTATTAAAAAAAATGTTAGTACACGATTCTCTTCACTACCTTAATTGCTCCTTAAAACGAAACAGCGAAAAGCCACGAATGCCGAAATCAAATTGGATGATAAAAAATGAAACTTGAGTCTTTTTTCTGAGAACAGGCAGATAGTTAATTAGATCCAGTGTCTCGGAAAATTACCTCGGAGCATAAAAGGTCCGAATTTGTAAAATAATTGTGATTAGCAGGTAACTCTTGCGAAAAAGAAGCCGACAGCGCACAGTTACATCGGTCCTGTTATCGTGGATCTCATCGAGGAGTTGGAGATCCAATTAGACCAAGAATTCCTCGCTTATTGCAAGCTGGACTCGCCGAGGTTTGGAATGACGTTGCCAGTTACTTCGGCTCCTCCGAAATTATCTTCAAAAATGTCTCTCGCTCCTGTAAAATCTTCCGAGGCGTTGGAAAAGGATCCGATCGTCGCTAAAAGTGCAGCAGCGACGACGATCGTGGCACATGCGAAAAGCAAATCGCCCACGCTTGGCCGAAGCATTTCCAAAACAGCCAAAGCTTCGCCACGAAAAATTTCGAAAACCAAACATTCCGCAACTAATCCAAAGGCCGATTCTTCTTCCACGCGACAAAATCTTGTATCAAAGATTATGGAACTTCAGAGAGAATCGGCCAGCTCTTCTGGTGGCTCGAAGAACGGAGAAAAGTCTTCAGTGTCGAGAAAAAATGATGAAAAGGTGAAATGTGTCATCTGGGAATAAAATTCAATTAACAAATTAATTAATAGATATTAACAATAAATAAACACTACTTTTCTGTTGAAAATAATGTATCAACAAAATAGTAATCCATCAATTGGCTACTTTTTGCATAATAGTGTTGGAAAATACTAATGAAAAATGGTGTTAAAAAACACTCAAAAAATTATTATTGAAACGCAAAATTTGCAAGAACAGCGAAACGTATCGTGCTGAAAAATAATTAAACATTTTGTTAAAAGAGGCTTTGAAAATTTAATACTTTAAACAATTTTAAAGCTGTACTTTAAACAATAAATAAATACTACTTTGCTGTTGAAAATAATCTGTCAACAAAATAGTAATCCATCAATTGGCTATTTCTGCATAATTGTGTTGGAAAATACTAATGAAAAATGGTGTTAAAAAACACTAAAAAAATTATTATTTAAACGAAAAATTTGCAAGAATAGCGAAACGAATCATGCTGAAAAATAATTAAACATACTTTTTAAAAGAAGCTTTGAAAATGTAATACTTTAAACAATTTTAAAGCGGTACTTTAAACAATAAACAAATACTACTTTGCTGTTGATAATAATCTATCAACAAAATAGTAATTCATCAATTGGCTATTTTTGCATAATAGTGTTGGAAAATACTAATGAAAAATAGTGTTAAAAAACACTCCAAAAATTATTATTGAATCGAAAAATTTGCAAGAATAGCGAAACGTATCATGCTGAAAAATAATTAAACATACATTTTAAAAGAGGCTTTGAAAATTTAATACTTTAAACAATTTTAAAGCGGTACTTTAAACAATAAATAAATACTACTTTGCTGTTGAAAATAATCTGTCAACAAAATAGTAATTCATCAATTGGCTATTTTTGCATAATAGTGTTGGAAAATACTAATGAAAAATAGTGTTAAAAAACACTCAAAAAATTATTATTGAAACGAAAAATTTGCAAGAATAGCGAAACGTATCATGCTGAAAAATAATTAAACATTTTTTTAAAAGAGGCTTTGTAAATTTAATACTTTAAACAATTTTAAAGCGGTGAAGCCTCTTTAAAGAAATTAATTGAAGGAAGAATATGTTAATTTGCATGTTTTTTATGCAGGTTTTTGATTCTGCTATGAGAAATGCGGTAAATAAGTACAAAAAGTACGGCTCAGCTCCTTTGGACGTTCCACCGATCCCTGCGCTTCCTGCGACTAGTCTCCCCGCAACTACGAGGACCAGTCACTCTAGTTCTGTTAAATCCAAGCCTAGAACTCATCGTAGAAGATCTACACAGTTAAAAAAGGGCAAAGTTCATCGTGATGTTGCCGACATGTATGCTGTTGGTCTCGGCCTAACAAAATGATACAATTTCAATGGTAAACTGCCTGTATTATACGCAATAAAGAATGTTATCGATTAAATGCATTTGGTATTTAATTTTGAAAAATTGCACTTATTAAAAATAATCATGTAAATAATCTCTTCATATAAATGTTTGTTTTGGCTAATTAAATCTTTTTCAAATTTTTTAAATTAAGAACTAGTGCGAAAAAAAAATCGTGGAAAAAATCTCTTTTTAATGTCTCACACTTAAATGCATCTTTTAAAACTAAATTTTGGAACATGTGAATTATTCGAAATAATAACATTATTGCGATGATCAAACTCTTAATACAAATGTTTATTTTGGCCAGTTAAATCTTTAATTGACCCATAAGTTATTTAAAAAATTAGGGTTACTGAGTAATTTAAAAAATACTTTTCTCAATAAAAATCGTTGATAAAATTCCTTTTTTAATGTCTGACACTTAAATACACTTTTCTTTCATAAAATAAAAATGTGTTTCTAGTGAAATATCTTTGATTTCCAAAAAAAAATTCGCAACATTTTCAATCATTTACAAGCGAAATAAAAATTACTTGCACTGAGAATTATTATAAAATTAGATATCAAACAAATGAGAACTTTCGACAAACGAGAGACGCGACTTCACGTAAGATTGTAATTCCCGGACGCACTTCAGTCAATCGAATAATCCTTGAATCGTACATTTGTCAAAAATCCTAGTTTTTTTGTCATCAAAATTTAAGCGTTTTAATGGCTGCTGGGGAAAGTCGCTCGGGCACCCTTAGGTGCTATCTACGACAAACAATCGCATCATTCGGAGTAAGTTATCATTTTTTTAGAAAATATTTTTCACGCTAAATTCGATTTTGTACATTTTTATAGCCTGAAAAAAATCTTTCTTCGCTTCCGGACAATTCTGCCGATCTTTCCGACGCTTATAGCGATTCAGGCAGCGAATGTAATGCAAAGTCACGGAACGTCGTGCAGTGGCTGCAATCTTTGCCTGCTGAGCATCAATGGTGCGAAGCTGAGGAACAAATCGGCAGACCAGATTCTTCCGAAGCTCATATCGATGGCATTTCTTCTATCGGCGATTCTGACACTCCTATTACACTAAAAAGACAAGTAAAATCACGTGCGGAGTCTTCGAATGTAAAAGAAGTCTGTAAAGACAAAAAATATCGACGAGGAGCGCTCCACGCTAATTCGGCTTTAAAAGAATCCACAAAAGGTTCGAAAAAGTCAACGACTTCGGCTGAGAAAATTGGAGCTTCGAAAAAATCTTTAACTTCGTGCGAAAAAAGGGGAACATCGAAAAAATCGATTATTGCGTGTGAAAAAAACGAAGCTTCGAAAAAATCGATTTATTTGTGTAAAAAAAAGGCAGCTTCGAAAAAATCGAAGAAATCTTCGAATGCCACGGAAATAACGGAAATTACCGATGTTTTGGAGAATGAAAATGTTGATACAGCGAAGATAGAAATTATGGATTATCGGCCGGTTTTTAATAATCCGGAATTTGGAAAAATGCTTGACGAGAGAATGTCGCGAGCAATTAATATGTACAAGAGAAACGAACGCTCTTGGGCTGCGCCAGTGAGCAGCAAAAATTCTATTGGAACTTGCGAACCACCAGCTAAAAAATCTAAAGCCTTAAATTCCCAATTTTTCGCAAATTTCAATATAAAAAACAATGGGCTGGATCAATAAATTGAATGAAACATCAAATTACTTTTTTTAAATATCATTTTTTTATCATTTATTAATTTGAGATAAAAAAAAATGTTTGATTCATTTTCCACTTTTCGTCTATTTTAAATTATGGATTGCATTATTATTCCATTAACTGGTAAAAAAAATGGGAATCTCCGGATTTACAATTTTTCGGCAACAAAAACATTAATTAATAATACGATTGACGAATAGATTTATTCAAGATAACCAAAGAATTTGAAGCTCCAAGTTCCGAATTTACTTTAAATTATAGAAATTAATGGATTCACGAATAAATTAAGAGAAATCAATATAATTTGATACTTTTTGTCTGAAATAAATTTATTTCATTAAGATTGAAAATCTCAATAAATTAAGTACCGAAATAAATATCGACGTATGAAGCAAATTGAGGAAAAAAAAAAAAAAAAAATTCGTTGATCTAATTTCCAATTTTGCGTTAATTCTGATTAAAAAACCAGTTAAATTAATTTACAAACAAATGACAAGGTATTTAAAACTAGAATAAAGACAATCGTAGACATGAGACGTTATTAAAAATTCGTTTTATCTTACAAATAAACATTATGTCCATGCTACAATCCGGAATCGAAGGATTTCATTGGCCGTCGCACTTTGTATCACTCGAAGCGCGTGAATATTACTTTTTGCGAAATACAAATCGGCACTTCACTAGCTGCTGTTTTTATTTTTTCCTTGATTTATTTCGCCTATTTTTAAATCTTTTTTTTTAACACGAGATTGCGAATCTACGTTTGCATCGTTTATGAAAATTATGGCGAAAAAACGCGCGGAGATTGGATTTTCCCGTCGGTGTGCAAAAATCTTTGCGGGGCTCGAACGAATAAATCTGCGGGTCGAATTCTTTCGTAAACGACGCGAAGATTATCGTCGTCGTTGCCGCCGTTCGACTTGAGCAAACTTCACGGAATCCCTCCACGATATCTTCTCGAATTTGTGGCTCTTCGCGATGTCTTAAGAGTCCAAGAAGATGTCAGGCTTTCGAGGCGTCGCTGACCACGTCGCGAACGTGTTTAACGACCAGAAACGCGTTTATATCACATGTAAGACTGCACACAGATCGGTACAGACTCACGTAACTGGTTTGAGGGTAAACGAGAGCTTAGGCCTCGAGTTGTTCTTGCCGAGGATCTTCTTCTGCTCTTCCTTGATCCGCTTTTCCTGTTCCTTCCTCATCTTCTGTCTCTCCTCTTCCATTAAACGTTGCTCTTCGACCATCGCGAGTCTTTCCTCGGCCTTTAACAGATAATTTAGCGAATTAGAAAAAACGTCTTCGTTTGTTGCTGAAAAATGGTATGAATTTGTTTTTTTTTTTAATTATAGAAATGTATGGTAAGATTATATTGTTGGTATTTTTTTTTAAACAATTTCCGGCAGCAGTTTTTGATAAAAGTTCAAACTTGTGAAAACTGTGAAAAAAAAAGAATTTTCAATACAGCTTTACGAAAAATTGTTTACATGAAAAAAGTTGTGCACTTTTTAATTATTTGTAAACTTATTAAGAAACTTTTAGAAAGCGTGATTCTTTTCTTATCAAATTAATAAGCTGTTTTTTTCTTTTTTTGACAGCACATGATTTTTTAATGGATATTATTACATTTTTAAAAATCGCCTTTTCGAGAATTATTTGAGGTTGTTTTTGTGAAATCAATTAATTAATTATTCTGAAATTTTTTATGGCAAATATCAAACTCTTATACAAAAGCCAACAATGATATTATTTTTTCTTATATTCGTCATGTCGAACAATAGTAGAATTGGTTAAAAAAAAAAGAAATTAACTTCGAATATTTTCTAATTATTCATAATCATGAATAAAATAATATTAATAACTTAATTAATGTTGATTAACACATGTAATTTTTTTTTTCAGAATTTTGTATTGTTTTTTTGAATTGCGGTTTTTTAAATATTTGAGCTGTAGTTGCGAATTTACTTGATCAGAAATGGTTTTATGACGCATATCCAAAATTCGAGGCTTTCCACACATTGTTCAAAATTAAGACTTAAAAAAAACCCAATTCAAAAAAAATTACACAAAATTCTGAAAAAATTAATAACGTATTAGATTTCTGAAAAATTAATACGTATTCAGAAAAATTACCAAATTATTTTCATTCGTAGAAAACGTTAGGTTGGTGGTTGATTTGTCGAATCATTTTTTAAAAAAATTTCATCAATTTGTTAATAACCCGCGTAGAAAAAAAGAATCTTGTGAAGAATCTTTTAAAGAATCTTAAAAAAAGTCTTGAAAGAATCTTTAAAGGAATCTTGAAAAGAATCACGTATAGGATCCGGAGCAAGATTCTTTTCAAGATTCTTTCTATCCGAAAGCGTTCTGAGAATCTTTCAAAGAATCTTCGAAAGAATCTTGAAAGGCGTCTTTAAGAGAATCGTGAAAAGATTCCATCCATTAAACAGAAAAATCGTTGAAAAAATCTTAATAAAATTCTTCAGAGGAATCGAGCGAAACCTGTTGTTGCTTTCCCTTGGTGTCGAGACAGTACATTTCGGTACGTCAACAAAGGGAAAACCCCTCGTGTATAGTCGAACTCAGGACAGCTTTGCAGTCTTATATATGTTCAGGCTTCAATTCACTTGCAAGAAACGCTTCGACCGCTCGCCATCTAGCGGAGTATTAAATATAGTGTTTCGTAGGATGCCACTAGATGGCGAGCGGTCGAAGCGTTTCTCGCAAGTGACTTGAAGCCTGAAAAGCAATAGTGGACTTACCAACCACGTATAGCCTCCAGAATTTACCATTGGCCGACACGGTTATTTCCTAGTGGCCAGAACGGTTACTTGAAGCGTGGTGCTTTAAGCCCGTTTACATTGAAGAAGAAGAAGAAGAAGACTTGAAGCCTGAACGTATATAAGATTGCAAAGCTGTTCTGAGTTCGACTATACACAAGGGGTTTAGCCTTCGTTGATGTACCGAAATGTACTGTTTCGACACCAAGGGAAAGCAACAACAGGTTTTGCTCGATTTCTCTGAAAAATTTCATTAAGATTCTTTCAGCGATTTTTCTGTTTAATGGACGGAATCTTTTCACAATTCTCTTAAAGACGCTTTTCAAGATTCTTTCGAAGATTCTTTGAAAGATTCTCAGAACGCTTTCGGGTAGAAAGAATCTTGAAAAGAATCCTGGAAAGAATCTTGCTCCGGATCCTATACGTGATTCTTTTCAAGATTCCTTTAAAGATTCTTTCAAGACTTTTTTTAAATTCTTTACAAGATTCTTTTTTTCTACGCGGGAACATTTTGGAATGAGTATTATGCAAAATCAACTGTACCTCTTGTACATCCTTAAGTGCTTAAACCTTTCTACATTTAATGCCAGTTGCCATAAATGTTTTGCAATGTATAAACTATTATTAATAAATATTTTTAATGGATTAATAAAAATAGTTAGCTTACCAGTTTCTTCTGGGCCTCCTCGATTTTTCTGTTGTTCTCCTCCATGATCCTTTCAAGTTCCTCGCGTTTTTTCCGCTCTTCCTCCTACAACGACAACAGCACACGTTTACATAAGGCAATGATAGAGTTGCCCTGTTCTGCAGTCGTTTACACCGTTTATGTTTGTTTCCGAAACAATAGTGCCGCTGTGTCAACAGCCTAGTGTTACACATCCTAAGAACCTTTTATGTGGGGAAGGTAATCAGGGATACGTGTAAAATTTTTGAGGCTCGGCCCCCCTCGAAGCGACGCGACAGGCTCGTCTCGAGAACGCGAATGAGCCGACGTTACTTCAGTCCCTTCGTACGCTCAACAATCTCTCTTCTTTTCCACTTTTCATTTTCGTTTTTTTTTTTGTTTTTAATCCTCTCACATTTGCGTTTTGCTCGTCAGTATAATCCTACAATTTTTAAATGTAATTGCCACTTTAACATGCGAAACGTCGTGCTACGAGTCGTCATTCGTCAGCACAACTCGGGGGCACGAGGTAAAGCAATTTCTCCAATTTCTATCGAGCGACACCTCGAAGATCCAAAATTCTTTATGGAATTAAAATTTTTAAAAATGATTAATATTCGCCGAATGTTATTTATGCTATTTATGAGGAATTCTGTGTCATATCAACCACTTTTTGTGCAGCTTCTCAAATATTGCTCATAATTGAACACTTATTATTAACTCTTGGAAAAATGTGGTCCATTATGAGCAATATCTTTTTTTTTAAAGTAGCTATGACTTAGAATCTCTCATATTTATTATTTTCCTTCATCTATCATCTAGCCATTTATGTATCTGTTTTTATCTTTTTACAGATTTGCAATACAATTTAAAAAAATGAAATGCAGAGGAAACAAATTAAAAAATTGATTAATATTCGCTCAATGTTATTTATGTTATTTATGAGAAATTCAGTGTCATATCAACCACTTTTTGTGCAGCTTCGCAGATATTGCTCATAATTACTCAGATTTTATCAATCCTCAAAAAAATGTGGTCGATTATGACCAATATCTTTTTTTTAAAGTAGCTATGACTTAGAATCTCTCATATTTATTATTTTCCTTCATCTATCATCTAGCTATTTATATGTTTTTTCTTTTTACAGATTTGCAACACAATAAAAAAATAAAATAAAATCTAAAGTAGAATGTTTGTTTAAGTTTATGAGAAATTTTAAGGTGAATCTTTGACGTTCGAGGTTGAAGGGTTTGAAGAAGAAGAAAAAGAAGAAAAAAAAACAAGAAAAAAAGGTTGAAGAACGTCGCGTGTGGTGGTTGCGCGTAGAGAGTCTGCCCGACGAGCCTTCGTCACCGAGAGAGTAGTCTCAACAAAGAACGATAATAAGTAATATTGGTATGATAATGAAATTATGAATATATATAAATTGGATAATACCTGAATGTAGCTCTCACGCCAGCACGTAGGGGATGCCTTCTTCATCGACAATCACACTCGGCAGTGAGAATAATACCGGCATCTTCCGTTGGTAGTCAGTTTAGGAAGCCGACCTATATATTTTTTCTAGGTCGTGCGTTTGTTGCTATGGGTTTCTAATTTTCGTCTCTTTTTTTTCTGTTCGTTCACCCTTTTTTTGTTTACGGTCTATACGCTCTCGCTCTCTCTCTCTCTCCTCACGTTCTAACAAAGTTTCTCCCAAACTTGTAGACAAACTGAGTGGATATTCAGTGCGCTAAGCAGGAAAAGGGGTGTAACTCGTTGGCTCGATAAATAGCTCAGGGTTTTCGACGTCCATTCGACCGGATTTTCATCGGAGACACGATATTTCAAAGCAAAGAAATTCAAGTGTACTAGCTTTTTAGAGTTCTAAGTTCTAAAAAAAAGAAATTAACCCTTTAACGGCCATTTTCACCGATCGATAAACAATATTTTCATTTTTCACATATTTTTCAGAATAATAATAGAGGAAATAGAGTTAGGAAAATTCGCTTTTTAATTTCTTTTTATGTAAATGAAATAAAAATGGAGGATAAATTCTTAATGAAATTTATGTCTGGCAATTTTTATTTTTTAGCTTTTATCGATTTTCATTTTTAAAGTTGCCTTTATAAATGCATTTCGTTAAATATAGTGAATATGCAATGTTGGCAGTTAAAGGGTTAATATTGAGAAATAAATGAAATACTGGGGCTTCAAAATTCGTACGAAAACCGAAAGATCCTTTTTTTTTTAATTTAAATTTTTATTTTTTAAATTGAGATTTCACAAAAACAATTCTATTCATTAAATCAGTAAATTGGATTTTTCAAATTAAAATGTTAGTTTTTGATAATATTTTTAACACGTTTTGCCGCAGTGTTTCATTTAAGCGCTCATAAATCTGAGAATCCATAGTTAATTTAGCATGAAATAAACAACCCTTAAAATTGATTTTATCATCAACACGATATTTCAAAGCAATGAAATTAACGTGTATTAAGATCATCAAAAATGCATACTGGAAAATCCATGAAACACTGGGGCTTCGAAATTTATAAATGTATTTTAAAAATGTACATAAAAACATATGTTCATTTTTTAAAAATGTTGTGCAAGAACTTCAAAAAAAAAATTACTGAATGAAGGAAATTAATTTTCAATCGACCTTTAAAAATTTGCTTTTCTAGAAAATAAAACTAAGAGCTTTGTTTACATTTTTCTTGAATCAGTTAAATTTTTTCTCGTCTTTTTTTTTTAAATTACATTTCATGGAATTAAAATGAAGATCTTAGTTCAAAAAGATCGTTTCAGCAATAAAAAAAATGCCTCATTGTGTCATTTTATCGTCGATAAAAAAGGGAATTAGCTATCAAACCATAATAAAACGAAGAGCCCCATATACCTAATGATAATAACAATACCCTGAGTGGCTAAACAATTTAATCGTCGTAAAAAAGTGGCGAAGTGCGAAAAAAAGCATCGATTCACCGGTAAAGCGCGGAGGGAAGAATACCACTTTCCTAAATTCGTATATCTTTTTAAATACACAAAAATACTCTTTATTCAATGATGCTTTCTCGATTAAATCGAGAGCTAAATGTTGTTGTTTAAAAACAAAAAATTACAAAGTTTGGGGATCACTGTACGTAGGTCACTGAGAAAGTTTCTTTGTCTTTTTTTTTTCGTTCATATATCTTTTGATTTTTCCTTAGAGTCCATAAGAGTGTGCGACAACAATGCGATGCTCCACAAACGCGGATACAAAACTAGTGTGTGCTGTAAAATCGAGCGAAGCGAGATTGCTAATCGCAGAGTCAAAAAATCCCCGGGATATTCTAAATTATTTTATCTCTCCGTATCGCTTTAATCTAATTTGTTTTCTTTAAAAAAAAAAGAAAAATCACAACCGAGGATTTTCCAAGTCCCGACAGCGCAACGCGCTCGCAATAACCGAATGAAGAAGGGAACAACAGCGTTATGCGATAAAATTATTAAGTATAATATATATAGATGCATATATATATAAATATATATATATATATATAAATAAATATATATCGTATATACACATGATACAGGAACAATAATTTCGTGTTTTAAATTCGCATCGAGCCGACGCGCGTTAAACGACAGTACCTTTTTGCTTTCACATTGTAAAGTTGATCACAAAAAATGATTTTTCGAACCACCAACGATTCTACGCTTGGTAGAGCATTGGGAGGTCGAAGCGATGTGGTTTATAATATTTAAACGTGTGTCTTTTTTTTATTCTCTTTTTTTTTCGCCGCAAAATAAACCACAAGACTTCGTGCGATTTTTGTGCCAAAGCGCTGCAGCCGAGTGAGCTCGACGCCTCGACTTTTGCGCTCGTTTCTCGAGAGTCTCGTCGTTTTTTTTTTTATCGTCGAGGAAACTCTGCGTGAATCAATGCGCTTTTTTTTAGTTTTGTTTTTTTTTTTTGCCAAGGCGTCGAATTTACTAGGAACGAGATTTTATTGTTGTCTTTGACAGCGCTTTTGACGCTAGTACCGGCCTATGTTTCTCTGGATTGGTCTTACCTCTCTTCGTTTTTCCTCCTCGCGGAGCTTGGCCTGGCGCCACTCCATCTCTTCCATCATTTGGCGTTCCATAGCCCTCTTGGCCTCTTCGACACGCCTCTGAACCTCCGCTTCGATCTCTTCTTTCCTCTTCTCGAGCTCCTCCTCCACTCGCTTTTGTACGAGTTCCTCGATCCGCTTAGCCGCCTCCTCTTCTACCATCTTTTGCTCGGACTCGCGCTGTCGCCTGTAGGGCAGACAGGCATCGACCATTCATTTTTTTTCCCTACTTTTTTCCCCTCTTTAGACGTTTTTAACATTTTGACAAAGAGCATTCAGCTTTATTTTTCTTCTTTTTTAATCTACTTCTTTAAACGGTTTTAACATTTTGGCAAAGAACATTCAGTTTATTTTTCTACTTCTTCAGACTGTTTTCATATTTTGGCAAAGAACATTCAGTTGTTTTTTTTTCTAGTTCTTCAGACTGTTTTAATATTTTGGCAAAGAACATTCAGTTTTTTTTTCTTTTTACATTTCTTTACATTAAATTTATTTCAACTTTTTTCCTGAGCTTTCGGCACAGTTTCTGTCACTCTTGGTTTATATTGTGGTAAAAGATTGCGATTTCAGAGAATTTTCAACGATTTTAGGGTTCAAAAATAAGTTTAGGCTCCAAAATTAAAAATAGTTGGGCAATACTCATTTTTTAATAATATTTATTAAATGTTCAAATATTTATCAAATGCTTTTTACTGATCGATTTTTTTTCTGTTTAAATTACAGAAATTGCCATAAGATCGGAGGTAATTTACTCAATTTGATGAAATATTAATACAAACTCCACTCCAAAAATCCTTCAATATCTTCGAAAAATAAATGTTTTTTTTTATTACTAACAATAACAATTTTTTAAATTCTTCAACTTTTATTTTATTGATAGGTAGGAGCTTAAAGTAATTATTTAAAAATGGGATTTGTTCATATTCAAATTGGGAGTTTGCTAATATTTCAGTATTCCAGAAACATAATGAAAAGCCTAAAAAAAAGTTATATTTTTTTTTTTTTTTTTTCTTAAAGCAAATCGTAATTTATCATTTTTTTTAAATCTGCTATAAATTCCTAATTTCTCAATAATTTGATAAACACCGAGAGGTCAGAAACTGTGCCATTTAATTAAATAATGCAGGCCTGAATGTGGCGATCCAAATTTTAACGTTTTAGCTCCAAAAAAAAAAGTTCAGTTTCGTGCATTTATTTTTTAATTCCAATATTGCGACGTCGACGAATAAAAATAATTCCGTTTTTTTCTTCTTTAAAACCAGCAAACCCCACCACCGTTGTAACGTAGACACAAAGTCTTACCGGATTGCGCTGGACGCGAGGATTTTGTTCGTTAATTCATTCTTTTTCCTGATAACACAAGTACAAAAAGCACTTATAGACACTCGGTTAAACAAAAAAAAAAATAATATGTTTACAATCGGGTCCTCGTGTGCTTGTTGCTCTCTCTGAATTTGAGGAATCCAACACAATCGAAGAGTACCCGTTGAAAGAAAAACATAAAAATAGGGCAAGATTTATACCTTTGTCGCTCCATCTCTGCCAAACGTTCCACCTCATCCATTTTTCGGTCCCTCTCTCTGTAAGAACGTTTTTTGTGACTGACTATGTGAACATCGTCCGAAATGTCAGATCCACTGCTGGACGATGCGGAATGCGAGCGTTTTCTGCAAGCAAAAAATAAGTTAATAAGTAAAAACTAACTAAGGTGAGAAATTTCTTTAGTAATAATTATTTAAATATATAAAAGCTGCTGCTGGTAAAAAGATACATGTCATGCAGAGCTGGGAATTTTTAAAAAAATTTTGGCATACTTTTTAGTTGAAAAAAGTATGTAAACCGATAACGACTACATAACATATTATTCAGTTTTGTGGTAACCAGATTTGTAATTTCAATTCGATTTTGACAAGCAATAGCTCATTTTGTTCCTTAACAAATACTGTATAAATCTGCCAATAAACATTCGTGACAATATGCATAATTTCCAAATACCATGACTTTAAAAAAAAAAAACATATGTTACAAAGTAAACAATTTTTATTCATTTTGGGAACTAAAACAATGAAAATTATTCAGCACATTTGTAAAACATTTTGCAACGAACAAAATAAGCTACCATGTATCAAAAACGAACCAAAATTACAAAGTTCGCTTTCAAAATACAGTATACAATATCTCCCATTAGTTATTATCATAAACAACGTTATTTTTCTGTTAATTAATAGCTATACATTTTTTTTACATCAAGTAGAACGCACTAATTTCCTTTTAAAAATGTTTATAAACATTTTTCAAATCGTAATAAATGCTGGACCTCACTACCTCCTTAAGAGGCAATGATACACTGGCTGGAATTTCTTCGCCCAATGTTAAACGCCTATAGGTCTGTCTCTCTCGCACATAGCTCTGTCTCTCTCGCACTATTTTTCTTTTAATTCTCCTGACCAGACGGCTATTTTGATTCAGGAGCCCGAAGCTTAGCCCAATTCTGCCATACTTCCGCACATTCTGTTAAAATCTGAGCTTTATCTGCCGAGTATTTTGAAAGAAAATAGCTTTCAAAATTTCGAAGTGAGTATCACTGCCTCTTAAGGTAAACATACCAATGATCAGATGGTTAATGTCATCCTCAAATTTAAATATTCATTAGATGGTTAAGGAAAGATTTAATTATAAAATGACTGAAACCAAAGTCAAGCTCATACCTTCCTGTTTCGAAAACCTACAAGTTTATCGTCAAAATATTGAATCATTTTCTAATAATGTACAAAAATAACATAATAGGCCTAATATACCAGTTTTTGGATGCTGTTTTTCACCACGTACATATTTTTGGACATCGAATATTCCGAACCTTCAGTCAATCATAAATATCAAGAGTTCTGGTATACAAACACGATTGGTTCAAAATAAAAACAAAAGTATTTTGATTGTTTGTCGAATATATTAATAAAAATATATTTGTTTGATGTCCGATAATTGGATCGTTCATCTGGAGACGCTCGTCCCAAAGTCCAGACACAAGAATCGTCTGTTTTAGAATAAAATAGAATAATAAAATAAACGTCCATGTCTGAAATTGAAAACTTTTTTCCTGTTCATCGATTAAATAATGTAGATACAATTTAATGTTACAATTTTGGCTTTTTGATATTAAAATTCGAATAAACGGAAAAGAATTCCAAACATGGGACGTGTCCGATCATTGGTGCAGTTAACACAATAATTGTAATTATGACCTTGCGCGACCACACGTACGTTTCGTAAATGTAATAAATCATAACAATAAATCTCGGGTGGGGGTCAAGGTAAACAATGCGGTAGGACCTGTCATTGAAATTCCAAAGAGAAATAAACTTTTGTCCCCTCCCCCATTAAATCGATTGGCAATAACCGGAAATCAACAATGTGGACGTAGCGAATAAGCGCTAATATCGATTGTGGGAAAATCGCGGTGGAATGGAAAAGCGCCCAACATGGCGGATGCGACAATACTAGCGACACATTATCGGTCTATAAGTATACAACAATATAAACGAATAAGACCGACCTCGATTTGGAGCTTCGTTCTTTCGGTTTTTCCGAGTACTTGCTGCTCGATCGTTTTTCCCTAGATTTCGATCGTTTTCGCGAGTGTTTGCTCTTGTGACGACGTCTGCTCGGTGATTTACTTCGCGATCTGCCCATTTTCCCGAGCTTAACCGTTCTCTTGCTTGACTCAATCGCGAATTCGCGACTGTAACCCTCTTTTTTTTGTTTTTACGACACGTATAAAACGTGCAACGGACTTTTATCAACTTTTTTGCACCACTGCGCGAATGTAATTATTGTTGTGCTGTGAAAAACACGAGGATATTTAATGCGAACGGGACAGAAACGATGCACGAACGACAAACAATTTTTTTTATGCATGCACTGTCGGAGGCGTGCACATTGCACTATTGAATACTCTGGCGGCCATCTTGGATTTATCGAGCTTCGAGATATATCGAAGCGGGTCTATTGAGGTCGAAGTAGGGATGAAAAAGTAGCGGGATATTCGAATAATAGGTATTTAAGAGAATGTGATACGCCGGTGAAAATTTCTTCGCCCAATGTTAAACGCCCATAGAGGTCTGTCTCTCTCGCACAAAGCTCTGTCTCTCTCGCGCTATTTTTCTTTTAATTCTCACAAAAAAACGACTCAATCGACTGAGGAGCCAGAAGCTTAGCCCAATTCTGCCGTATTTCCGCATATTCTCTCAAAATTTGAGCCCTATCTGCCGAGTAGTTTAGGAGAAAACAGGTTTCGAAATTTTGAGTGGTGGTGGGGGAAGTACCACTGCATCTTAAGAGGCAGTGATACTCACTTCGAAATTTTGAAAGCTATTTTCTTTCAAAATACTCGGCAGATAAAGCTCAGATTTTAACAGAATGTGCGGAAGTATGGCAGAATTGGGCTAAGCTTCGGGCTCCTGGATCAAAACAGCCGTCTGGTCAGGAGAATTAAAAGAAAAATAGTGAGAGAGAGACAGAGCTATGTGCGAGAGAGACAGACCTATAGGCGTTTAACATCGGGCGAAGAAATTCCAGCCGGTGTATCATTGCCTCTTAAGGTAGTTCTGTCGGTACGCCGGAGTCATAAATCTCAGAATCTATATGACATTAAAAAATAATCGTACGGATCACTTTGACTGCCTCAATAATAATATCAAAAATAATCGAGAATCCTTCGAAATTGTCGTAATCAAATTAAAGCGATTATTTGTAAATAGTTGATATGTTTAGTGCGGATTTGACTTCATTTTTACGATAATTAGGTTAGGAAACGTCATTTGGTCCGGTATCGTGCACTTTGACCTTGGTTTAATTAAACATTATTCCGGAGACTTCACCTTTTTCATGATGCATCAATTCCTGAATGATTTTCGAATCCGTAGTACTTTTTATTTTTTCTCTATCTTTGATCTAAGCATGTTAATTTCCGATTTAAAGATCAGTTTTTCCAGTCCTCCCGTGAACACCGTGTAGAAAGATCGATTTTCAAGTTTTAATTGTTCATTCAAATTCTCGGTAAAAACCTTCAAGATTTTGTGCAAGTGAAATTGAATAGCTAAATTACAACATGTCCAAAATTCATACATATGAATTTGGATTGCCTTCACGACAGAACTACCTTAAAACAGTACCTTATGCTACAAGGGAGGAAATTGCGCGATTTTCACTGAGTGACATACAATACATTTTTTTACGTCTATGCTAAAAAGACCATATTTTTATGCCTGCAACGACGCAACGACAGAAATAAGTAAAAATATTAAATAATCGAATTTCACCCAGCTCCACTACAGCGGGACAAAAAGTACAGCAGCGGGCAGAAAAGTGCACTTTTCCGCCCGCTGCAGTACTTCTCTGTCCGCGGCGTTACTTTTCCCCCGCCGGTCGAAAATGGACAACTTTCCACCTGCGTTTCAGGTATAGAATGTGGGCTTTTTAGCTTAGTCAGGAAAAAACTTTTTTTGGAATTTAAATGTAAAATACGAATTGTTTAGGTTTAAGTAACTGTGAATAATTACGGTAATAATGCTACATCCATTTTTCAAGTATGTACTTTGCTTCGATGAGATATGTTTACAGTGATTTTTCGACGTTTCTGATTGCAGAATTCGCAAATCTGACTTCCGGTAGAAAAATCCACTGGAAATTTTTTGTCTCCGTGATATCGAACGTTCACCATTTGAGTTAATATTTGCTATAATCGTCTAGTCATGCCCATGAAAAATTATTTACCATGGCGGATCGAATCCATACAAATTTTGCTTAAAAAATCTTTTTTTATCTAATGTATAATTATTCAAACGAAAAGTAATTTCGAATAAAATCTTATTCGAATATTGCAAATTCCTGCATCCCTCTGATTGGCCATCTCGCTCGGAACTTCAGCCAATCACAGAGTAGAAATCCTTCGTCGATAGTTCTGATTTCCTCCGCACAGAGGTCGTCGCCGGTTTCTCAATCACAGCTGTGCAAGTTGCGCGCGCACATGCAAAGTCCTCAGCGCTCCTCGCCGCTTTATCAAAAACCAAGATGGCGCTTCACTGTTTGCGGCTCGTACTGCGGTGGTTATAAATACGTGCGAAAAAATAAAAACACTCTCTTTAACCGATCAATTCCGCAAGCCACGTAAAACCAATAGTGTATTACATCGTTACATCACACACGGAACAATAGTGCGACAGTCTTACTACCCCCACAACTCTTACGTCGCGCTCCCCGCGTAAATAAGAATCGATCGGCGAGAGAAAAAAACGAGGGTTTCGAAGTTGGCGTAGAGGTTGCGCGGTGATTCCCACCTGAGGAATGCAACTCTCGGTGTAAGTTTCGAGGCTAATATCTTGGAGACAGCTCGACATTTGAAAGAAACGAAAATTGTGATGCGTTGAGCTACCCCCTCCCCCCTCCCAATCTCCCTTTAAGTGTTTTTGTGCGTTCGTGGATTAAAATTGGGGGAATAAAAAAAGGAAAAAAAGGAAAATAAACGCGGGGGTCAAGGTGCTCGCAGTCAGTGACGTATGTGTGTCGCGGAGGGCTGCTGGCAGACAGTTCGGTTGCTGCGTGTGTCGTGGTGTCGCGAGTGCGGTTGTATATCGTGTTATCGATGCGTTGTCCCTTTCGGGGCAACACGGGATCGCGAGAGATCGTCGTCAGCTCCTCCACCAGGTTATAATCTGGCAGAGTCGAGCAACTCCGGCGAGGATTGGAGGTGTGAGCGGTGGGACAAGGAGGCGCCGGAAAAACTAGCAAGCCCGGAAGCATAGCGAAGAAGATGGCCTTCAACGAGGTAAGTCGCAAAAACAATGTATAAACAACTTCCGAAGACACGAGAACGTATTTTTTTTAAGTTACGAAACTCTGCGTTGCCTAGAGCAAATTATGATAGTTATTAAATAGGTTTTTTTAGGTTTTAGGTTTATTTATGTGGAAATTATATCGATATTCTTGAGGTTTGTGTTTTGGGGCTGTCGATTATTTAATTACTCGATGGGATGATTTTATTCGGGTTTGGAGGTTAGGATTATGTTCGGAGGATATTGTTGTTGTTGTTGGGTTATTTTGAAATTGATTATTGGAACAAAGTATAAACAACTTCTGAAGACACGAGAATATATATTTTTAAAAATTACGAAGCTTTTTGTTGCCTCGAGAATCCATTTTTTTTGTTTACGTTACGAAGCTTTTGTTGCCTCGAGCAAATTATGATAGTTAGAAAATAGGTTTTTTATTTAGGTTTTGGGTTTGTTTATGTGGAAATTATCTCGTTGTTTTTGAGGTTTTTTAATAGGAAAGTGTTTTTAGGGTTGTCGATTATTTGGTTACTCGATGGGATGATTTTATTCGGGTTTGGAGGTTAGGATTATGTTCGGAGGATATTGTTGTTGTTGTTGGGTTATTTTGAAATTGATTATTGGAACAAAGTATAAACAACTTCTGAAGACACGAGAATCTATTTTTTTTTACGTTACGAAGTTTTTGTTGCCTCGAGCAAATTATGATAGTTAGAAAATAGGTTTTTTTTTGGATTTAAGGTTTGTTTATGTGGAAATTATCTCGATTTTTTTGAGGTTTGTTAATAGGAAAGTGTTTTTAGGGTTGTCGATTATTTGATTACTCGATAGGATGATTTTATTCGAGTTTGGAGGTTAGGTTTACGTTTGGGAGATGTTGTTGTTGTTATTGGGTTATTTTGAAGTTGATTTTTGGAACGGAGAGTGAAACAAAGTATAAACAAATTCTAGAGGCCCGCGAACATACTTTTTCTAAGTTACGAAGATTTCTGTTATCTCGGGCAAATTATGATAGTTATAAAACAGGGTTTTTTGGGTTTTAGGTTTGTTTATATGGAGATTATATAGATTTTTTAAGGTTTGTTAGTGGATTGGGAGAAATTTTAGGCTTTTGATTTTTTTTTTTGGGTTTTGCGGTTAGGATTACGTTTGGATGATATTGTTGTTGTTGTTGTTGGGTTATTTTATAGTTGATTTTTGGATCGAAGAGTCTGGATAGCTTTTTGGTAACTCGTGGAAATCAATGAGGGAGAGGGAGTCGTTTAATTTGGTTAAATACGAACGTTCACTTATGATAACCCTAACCTAACCCTTTGATTAACTCCCGCGCACAGCTGGCAAAGTGTCAAACGATATTTTGCGTAATTAGCGGCGTTCGCATTATTATTATTGTGTTGGAAAATTCGTGATTTTGAGGGATTACCTCAGTGACCTCATTTCTTCGGAATGTTACGTAGGGTTATGACCATTTTCAAGATAGGTCGCAAAAATATTCGAACGTTCGGGAATCTACACAAAAATTATATACGCAAAATTTTTCATGCATTTTCCATCAGTTTAACATCTTTTTTTTTATTATATTTTGAGTTATTCGCAAACGTTTTATTTTGCTCTCAATTTTATATAACCTATAGTGAGATGTAAAGTACATATAGAAAAATTGACAAAGAGGGCACCGAATATTTCGAGGGGTATGAAAAGTTTTTGGAAAGTTACAGTGGCCCAATTTCAAAATCTATGTACACAAAATTATTTGTACACGTTTTCAAATTGAAAAGTTAAAATCTACGAAAGTGAATCCAAATTAAAGAAATTCCTCTTAACGTAGAAACAAATTATGCCAATAAATTTGTGGAAAACTAACTCTATTTAATTTTGTAATCATTTAGTTGCCGGATTTTCAAAGGATTAACAATAAAAATAAGTTCATATATTTTATTTATCATATATTCTATGCTTTTGTTATTGTAGATTTGTTTAAACTTTTTTTTTAATACCAACAAATCCAATCTCGAACCAAATTCCTTAGTCCTGTTAAAAACAAATATTTACCTATGACTAACCAAACCCAACCTAACCCTTGTTAACCTTTTATGCTTAGCTGTTAAATTGCAGGACTATTTTATTCATCATAAATTCTATGCTTTTGTTATTGTAGATTTGTTAAAAAAAAAAAAAATTACGTACAACAAATCCAATCTCGAACCAAATTCTTTACTCCTATTAAATACAAATATTTACCTATAAAAAATCAAACCTAACCTAACCCTTATAACCTTCTATGCTTAGCTGCTGAATTGCAGGTCTATATTTTATTTACCATATATTCTATGCTTATGTTCCTGTAGCTTTATTTAATTTTTTTTTAAGTACAACAAATCCAATCTTGAACCAAATTCTTTACTTCTATTAAATACAAATATTTACCTATAACAAACCAAACCTAACCTAATCCTTGATAACCTTCTATGCTTAGCTGCTGAATTGCAGGTCTATATTTTATTTACCATATATTCTATGCTTTTGTTCTTGTGGCTTTATTTAATTTTTCTTTAAGTACAACAAATCCAATCTTGAACCAAATTCTTTACTTCTATTAAATACAAATATTTACCTATAACAAACCAAATCTAACCTAATCCTTGATAACCTTCTATGCTTAGCTGCTGAATTGCAGGTCTATATTTTATTTGCCATATATTCTATGCATTTGTTCCTGTAGCTTTATTTAATTTTTTTTTAAGTACAACAAATCCAATCTTGAACCAAATTCTTTACTTCTATTAAATACAAATATTTACCTATAACAAACCTAACCTAACCTAACCCTTGATAACCTTCTATGCTTAGCTGCTGAATTGCAGGTCTATATTTTATTTACCATATATTCTATGCTTTTGTTCTTGTGGCTTTATTTAATTTTTTTTTAAGTACAACAAATCCAATCTCGAACCAAATTCTTTACTCCTATTAAATACAAATATTTACCTATAACAAACCTAACCTAACCTAACCCTTGATAACCTTCTATGCTTAGCTGCTGAATTGCAGGTCTATATTTTATTTTCCATATATTCTATGCTTTTGTTCCTGTAGCTTTATTTAATTTTTTTTTGTACAACAAATCCAATCTCGAACCAAATTCTTTACTCCTATTAAATACAAATACTTACCTATAAAAATCAAACCTAACCTAACCCTTGATAACCTTCTATGCTTAGCTGCTGAATTGCAGGTCTATATTTTATTTTCCATATATTCTATGCTTTTGTTCTTGTAGCTTTATTTAATTTTTTTTTTAAGTACAACAAATCCAATCTCGAAACAAATTCTTTACTCCTATTAAATACAAATATTTACCTATAACAAACCAAACCTAACCTAATCCTTGATAACCTTCTATGCTTAGCTGCTGAATTGAAGGTCTATATTTTATTTACCATATATTCTATGCTTTTGTTCTTGTAGCTTTATTTAATTTTTTTTTTAAGTACAACAAATCCAATCTCGAACCAAATTCTTTACTCCTATTAAATACAAATATTTATCTATAACAAACCAAACCTAACCTAATCCTTGATAACCTTCTATGCTTAGCTGCTGAATTGAAGGTCTATATTTTATTTACCATATATTCTATGCTTTTGTTCTTGTAGCTTTATTTAATTTTTTTTAAGTACAACAAATCCAATCTCGAACCAAATTCTTTACTCCTATTAAATACAAATATTTACCTATAACAAACCAAACCTAACCTAACTCTTGATAACCTTCTATGCTTAGCTGCTGAATTGCAGGTCTATATTTTATTTGCCATATATTCTATGCTTTTGTTCTTGTAGCTTTATTTAATTTTTTTTTAAGTACAACAAATCCAATCTCGAACCAAATTCTTTACTCCTATTAAATACAAATATTTACCTATAACAAACCTAACCTAACCTAACCCTTGGTAACCTTCTATGCTTAGTTGTTGAATTGCAGGTCTATATTTTATTTTCCATATATTCTATGCTTTTGTTCCTGTAGCTTTATTTAATTTTTTTTTAAGTACAACAAATCCAATCTCGAACCAAATTCTTTACTCCTATTAAATACAAATATTTACCTATAACAAACCAAACCTAACCTAACCCTTGATAACCTTCTATGCTTAGCTGCTGAATTGCAGGTCTATATTTTATTTTCCATATATTCTATGCTTTTGTTCTTGTGGCTTTATTTAACTTTTTTTTTAAGTACAACAAATCCAATCTCGAACCAAATTCTTTAGTCCTATTAAATACAAATATTTACCTATAACAAACCAAACCTAACCTAACCCTTGATAACCTTCTATGCTTAGCTGCTGAATTGCAGGTCTATATTTTATTTACCATATGAAGCATTCTCTGTCAATTCAGCTACTTTTTTTCGACCCTCTCCGATTTGCCCTGTAATTGATTATATGAATGTACCATTAAAAGACACTCTATGTGAATTTTTTCAGATTTTTAAAAATAATTTTTCATAAAATGGCTTTTTTTATTCACGTGCAAATATAACAGAATTTTGAAGTTACTGAAAAAAAATGTCTGCACATAAAAGTTGTCGTTTATTGTCAGCTTTCGGGCGGAATATTCCAAATAATTGTCACGTTCCTGTGAGTATGATTTTTTTCCGAAAAATGGAGGAATTATTTTTTAATTAAAAATAGGATATTTTTTTTTTACTGAAAAAATTACAGAGTATTGCTACATGACTGTTGATACCACAAAAAAAAATCGCCAGAGTGGCACCGATCGATCTTCTGGTATTAAAAAATGCATTTGTGTGAAAATTCCGAAAAACGGGGGCATTATTATTTTTTTGATAAAAAAAAGGTTACTTTTTTTTGGCTAATAAAATTACAGAGTATTCTTGCATGACTGTATATATTGCACAAAAATCATCAGAGTGGCAAGGATCGAGCTTACGGTATTAAAAAAAAATTATTCGTGTGGAAGTTTCGAAAAACGGGGGAATTATTTTTTTTATACCGGAAGCTCGATCCGTACCACTCTGATGATTTTTTTGCAATATCTACAGTCATGGAAGAATACTCTGTAATTTTATTAGCCAAAAAAGTAACCTTTTTTTTATCAAAAAAATAATAATGCCCCCATTTTTCGGAACTTTCTCACAAATGCATTTTTTAATACCAGAAGATCGATCGGTGCCACTCTGGCGATTTTTTTGTGATATCAACAGTCATGTAGCAATACTCTGTAATTTTTTCAGTAAAAAAAATATCCTTTTTTTAATGAAAAAATAGTTCCTCCATTTTTCGGAAAAAAATCATACTCACAGGAACGTGACAATTATTTGGAATATTCCGCTCAAAAGCTAACAGTAAACGACAACTTTTATGTGCTGACATTTTTTTTTCAGTAACTTCAAAATTCTGAGATATTTGCACTTGAATAAAAAAAGCCATTTTCTGAAAAAATATTTTAAAAAATCTGAAAAAATTCACATAGAGTGTCTTTTAGTGGTACATTCATATAACAAATTACAGGGCAAATCGGAGAAGGTCGAAAAAAAAGTGGCTGAATTGACAGAGAATGCTACATATATTCTATGCTTTTGTTCTTGTAGCTTTATTTAATTTTTTTTAAAATACAACCAATCCAATTTCGAACAAAATTCTTTACTCCTATTAAATACAAATATTTACCTAACCCTTGATAAGATTCTATGCTTAGCTGCTAAATTGCATGACAATATTTAGTACAATTAGTAAAAATTGTCTCTATTATTATTGTACTAAAAAATACATGTCCTCAGGGATTACCGCAGTGTCCCCATTTCCTCAGAAAATTGTATAAGTTTACTACAAGTTGGCGGAAAGTATAGAGTTGTAGTCAATGCGGTGAACATTCCTGTGCGATAGAGAACAAAACGTTGCGTAGTAGTCTTCGCGCATCTTATACATATTTTCCTTCGAAATCCATGTGTGCATAATAAAATTCGAGACACAAGTAAAACATAAACTTATCGCTCGACTACCTAGCCTAGCTTATCCTACGATGTATCACCACTAGCTCTACACAAACTATTGTCGTTTTATCTTCGGATCCTGATAACACTCGAATTAGCTCGCGGTGGTTCACCGAGAAGCTAAACGATAAGATAGCATCGTTTGCCTTACGTACTTACTAATAATTCTAGGTAGATTTTTTTATTTGCGTATTTACTACTAGTAATATTAGTGACACTGTAAAAAAAATCTACTTGAAATTTAATGTACTTTTACTAGAAGTTTTTATACATAAACTAGTTATTAAATTTAATATACAAGTGCAATGTAAAATTAATTTATGGCGCAGCACATTCAATAATTTACTTGAATTTTAATAATTTGCTTTAATTTTACTAAAAAAAGTACATGAATTGTATACCACAATTGTTTATGCATAAAAACTTTCAGTCTTTTCTAATAGTGGAGTTTTTACACTGTAAAAAAAAATTACTTGAAATTTAATGTACAAGTACGGGAAGGTTTAAATGTAATATTAATACAAATTATTGAAATTACTGTAATTTTAATATTATTTAAATTATTGAAATTGCTGTACTTTCAATATTATTTAAATTATTGAAATTACTGTAATTTTAATGTTATTTAAATTATTGAAATTACTGTAATTTTAATAATTTGTATTAAATTTACTATAAAGGTACATTAATTTCATATCACAAATTGGACATTGAATTTAATTGACGAGTTTATGCATAAAAACTTCCGATCTTTTCTAACGATGTAGGGTTAAATTTTTTAAGTTAATTGAAAACGAAAAAATGCAATAGTATAAAATAAAAAATACATTAGGAACTTAAGTTCAATTAATCTAGTATAAATCTAGTCCCTCGCTTGAAGAAAGTAGAGGAGGCTAGAAATCTTGCTCTATAATTAAAGGAGATATGTAAAATGCAAAATGCAATTATATTATCGTTAAAAGTAAACATCTTCCTATTTTAATAAACCGAATTGTATTACGTAGATGTATAAGTTATAAAAGCGAGTGATTATTATAATCCAATTTGTAATAGGAAAATTCCCTGAAAGCAAATAAACACTATTCTATTCTATTATATTCTAACAGGAGCTGAAAAGAACTATAGTCGAAGGTTCTTTGGCAATTAATTTTATGTTAAGTTAAAAATCCTATAAAATACTTGTCATGTCCCTAAATGTTGAACCGTATGTAAACTTATTGTCAATAAATATCTTGGTACTACTAATAGTAATAATAGTGCATTTTTACGTACTCAGAGAAAAATTCCTTAAGTTAATGAAAAAAAAATACAATAGTAGTACAATATTTAAAAATAATGACAACACAAAAAAATTAAAATTAATAAATAAATTTAAAAAAAAAGTAGAACTTTGCACATTGCTTCCTCATTATTTTTCGCTTTTTACAAAGCTTCCTCTCTGAGGAAGCAAAAAAGTATGTTATTGAATTTTGGCTTCCTCATAGAGGAAGCTTTGTAAAAAGCGAAAAATAATGAGGAAGCAATGTGCAAGGTTCTAGTTTGCATCCTTTTTTAAATTAGATAAATAAACGTGTTGTGAATTCACTTTTTCTATTTCGTTATACCGTTATTTCGTCATTATTAGAGCGTTTTCGAAAGTATATGTGATAACGTATATTAATAAAAATAATTAAACATTCCATAAAATCACAAATTTCATACCGTTTGTCACTAAATTATACATATATAATGGCTGAGTATTGTTTCATTTATATACAAAATTTGAACTCGCTATTTCAAGTTTTGCAAAAGTTACAATAGAGCGATAATGTAAATTTTTTGAAAAATTCAAAATTCCATAAAATCTGAACCACTTTACCGATTCGAGCCAAATTCAATACCAAACAGCATTGAGTGCACCTACTCTTATAACCAACTATTTAGCAAAATAGACTAAATTTTACGAAAGTTAGAGCGACCACGTCCTTTTTTCAAAAAATTCAAAACGGCATAAAATCGAAACTTTCGCTTAGATTTTGTCGAAAATTGGTACAGTTGAAGAGGATCTGCTGCTACACTAGTGTGCCAAATTTGAGCGCGATATACAAAACCGTTCTTGAGTTATCGGCGTTCGAATTTTCGGAGTTGTATACACACACACACACACACACACACACACACACACACACACACACACACACACGCACGTACGCACACACACACACACACACACACACACACACACACACACACACACACACACACACACACACACACACACACACACACACACACACACACACACACACACACACACACACACACACACACACACACACACACACACACACACACACACACACACACACACACACACACACACACACACACACACACACACACACACACACACACACACACACACACACACACACACACACACACACACACACACACACACACACACACACACACACACACACACACACACACACACACACACACACACACACACACACACACACACACACACACACACACACACACACACACACACACACACACACACACACACACACACACACACACACACACACACACACACACACACACACACACACACACACACACACACACACACACACACACACACACACACACACACACACACACACACACACACACACACACACACACACACACACACACACACACACACACACACACACACACACACACACACACACACACACACACACACACACACACACACACACACACACACACACACACACACACACACACACACACACACACACACACACACACACACACACACACACACACACACACACACACACACACACACACACACACACACACACACACACACACACACACACACACACACACACACACACACACACACACACACACACACACACAAACAAACAAACAAACACACACACACACACACACACACACACACACACACACACACACACACACACACACACACACACACACACACACACACACACACACACACACACACACACACACACACACACACACACACACACAAACAAACAAACAAACAAACAAACAAACACACACACACACACACACACACACACAAAGATCACTTTTCTGGACGTTTTGGACAATTCTAAGTGTCCTGACAAAAAAATCTCGAAAATTTTTTTTTTCATGAAAACAAAGCTTCCTCTATGAGGAAGCAATAAGTAGGCATTTAAATGCCTACTTATTTATTTATTTATTCATTAAGCTCAGTAGACTAAGCTCTTCAGCTTAATTACCAATAAAGTACGTGTTCGAATAAAATAAAAGTTTTAGTAGAAAAGACAATAATAAGTATACGTTCCCTGCATACGAACATAATCATTCTGCACTGGTGCAGTGACGGTGGTAAAAATGCAAAGTCTGTTCTCTCCTACATATATTTCCCTGGGGTCGCAAACCATGTTTTTGTAATCGCCATAACAATAAATAATGGTACCATTATTCTTTTTTTTTGCAAGCAGATAAATTACTGTACTGAATTTTACTATATAATTTTTCTAAAAATGGAAAATCACTGACCTGATACCTTATTATAATTTGTAAATTAAGATGACAAATCTTGATTTGTCTATTCTTTGCTATAAACTAAGATCTTGCTGCACTTAAATAAATTATAGAATTTTGTCAAATGTAAAACTTTAAATAAAATCGATTTTCTCCACAAATGTCCACACAGTATTTTTGTAATTGTGCACATTTTTAAAATTATTTTCCGGGTTCAGAAAAAAAGAAACTATAAAAAAAAACGATAACCTAAAAATATAAAACTAGAAATTAACAACCACAAAAGCTGTATATTTAACGAAATATTCTTTTACTAAACAATAACTAATATTATACAAAAATATATTATCGCGTATATTTACACATATTCTTTATATATTTTTTTAATTATTGTACGTATTATTATTATTAATATTATTATTATAAATATAATTTTTTTTTAAATCACAATTAAGGGTGAATTAAATATCCAACAAAAAGAGAATCTAAGGGTTCTTTTTCAGCTGAACGTGACATTTTTTTATCTCAACTTGATATCCTCGCTAACTTACACACACACATATATATATCGAGTTGCCATCGATACTGAAGTATCAATTTCTCGCGGCGTGTTTTCACTGTAGAAACTAATACTCGATACGCCGATATGCCCGTAATAATATACATGTGTGAACGCAAGCGTCGGGAAATTGTCGTGCGCTGATGTAATTGTTTGTTGGCTGTAGGGTCTATAGTGTATCGTTATGACCCTCGGTCATGCATCGCTGATGATTCACGAGCAAACTAATCCCTGCCTCTCTGAGAACAGGTATTTGGTTGTAGAATGCGAAAGAAATTTCGTGGTAATACTGCAGCAGAAAATTTTAAAGATGTTTTACAAATGCATTCCCAAATAAAAGTTTCATTAGATTCCAAATTTTAGTAATTTGTGACAAGGAAAAAATCTAAAGAACGTAAACGCCGGAAATATTTTGTTGATAATAATGTCGACAAATTATTAATAATTAGACTTTTTTTAAATTGTGTAAAAAATTCGATAGATTTTTTTTCTCATATAATTTTTTTTTTAAATTCTTTAAATATCTATGATTTAAAAAAATTTCGTGTTTTGAATTTTCGTTTTCGAGAAAATTTTCAAGCTGTCTATTCAATGTTTCTGATTTTTTTAAAATATATGTATATGGAAACTTTGTACGAAAAAAAAAATCCCGTCTTTCAAATAAATCACAAGAATGTCGAGAAAATCGAAATCACGTAATTTCGAGAATGTTGGGTATTTTTCTAAAAATTATATTTTCGGAAAAGCAAATGTATTTTCACGAGAAAAAAAATGTTTTCTATCACATTTGTTAAATTATTAAGTTTCAGTCAATAGCTTTTTGTTGATTCACTTCGTTATTGTTTTCATATTACTGATTTCATGTTACTGATTTTTTAAAAATATATGTATATGGAAACTTTGTACGAAAAAAAAATCCCGCCTTTCAAATAAATCAAAAGAATGTCGAGAAAATCGAAATCACGTAATTTCGAGAATGTTGGGTATTTTTCTAAAAATTATATTTTCGGAAAAGCAAATGTATTTTCACGAGAAAAAAAATGTTTTCTATCACATTTGTTAAATTATTAAGTTTCAGTCAATAGCTTTTTGTTGATTCACTTCGTTATTGTTTTCATATTACTGATTTCATGTTACTGATTTTTTAAAAATATATGTATATGGAAACTTTGTACGAAAAAAAAATCCCGCCTTTCAAATAAATCAAAAGAATGTCGAGAAAATCGAAATCACGTAATTTCGAGAATGTTGGGTATTTTTCTAAAAATTATATTTTCGGAAAAGCAAATGTATTTTCACGAGAAAAAAATGTTTTCTATCACATTTGTTAAATTATTAAGTTTCAGTCAATAGCTTTTTGTTGATTCACTTCGTTATTGTTTTCATATGGATATTTTCCTTTTCCTCAACTGTTAAAAAAATAAAGTTTTAGAACAAATAGGAAATTATATTAAAAAATCACATGAATTCCGAACAATAAAAAAATACATTTCATAAGAAAAAAATTACATTTTCAATCAAGATGGCAAAAAAAAATCACTAATTTTCTAAGACATTTTTGTTGATCGTCGTGGCTACAATTTTCGCATTTACATTTCCTTTCCTTCAATAATTCAAATATTCATATTAACTCCATCATAATTTTCTTTCGGTGCAAAACCCACCAAAAACCTAAAAAAAAAAATAAATAAAAAAGAAAAAAAGAAAAATAAACAAAATCCCCAATTTTGTTAAGCTATTTTTGTTGACCATCTACAAATGGCTACAATTTTCACATTTACATTTCCTTTCCTTCAATAATTAAAATATTCATACTAGCTCCATTATAATTTTCTTTCAAAAGCTTTGGTGCAAAACCCACCAAAAACTTCAAAAAATAAATAAATAAAAAACAAAAAAAGAAAAATAAACAAAATCCCTAATTTCGTTAAGCGTTTTTTGTGACCATCTACAAATGGCTACAATTTTCACATTTACATTTCCTTTCCTTCAATAATTCAAATATTCATATTAACTCCATTATAATTTTCTTTCAAAGCCTTTGGTGCAAAACCCACCAAAAACTTAAAAAAATAAATAAATAAAAAACAAAAAAACAAAAATAAACAAAATCCCTAATTTTGTTAAGCTATTTTTGTTGATCGTCGTGGCTACAATTGTCACATTTACATTTCCTTTCCTTTCCTCTAACAATTCAAACATTAGCTGCACATTAGCTTTGTTAAAATTTTCTTTCGGTACAAAAGAAAACTACCATAATCCAAAATAAATAAATAAATAAATAAATAAAAATAAAGCCGCGATTTAATAAAACAATAAATAGCATTATTAAAAATCAATACCAGATTTTTTTTTACCCACTGAAAAAATTCTAATAAAATACGGTGCGAGTTGCCGAGAGTCACGGGAGGTATTCGCATTGCTGGTGCTCCTGCTGATGGCATCCGTTACTCGCCACCCGCTTATATCGATCGAGATGGCGGCTAGTGCTGCGGGGGGTAGAATTCCAGCCCTTCGGACCGCGCTGTAGTGGCAGAGAGCGGTGGGTTCTTCGCACCGTCGAGCCGGGCGATCATATGGCTTCGCGCCACGACATACCAAGAAAGTATCCCCTCCCCCTCTTCCCCCTTTCCCCCCACCGCTAGCCGCCACCAGTTTGTTATGTTTCCACGACAACCTTATCCTCGACCGTGGCATCCCGGCCGGCAGGCTTCGTAATACCTTCGAGTTGTTATATATGGGGCATTATACACCGATCGGACCACCATTTAACACGACCATCGTCGATATAGTTGATTATTTTTTTAGTCATCCCCTCCAATCGATGGAGGATGCTCAATTTTTTTCAAATTTTTCATCGCATATTTCGCGCACTTGTGAATTTCTAAAAATTGATCTAAAAATTGCGTTAAAAAATTTTCGAATGCACGTATCTTCTCGGATATAAGTCGGGTAGTTAAAAAATGCATATAAAAGGTTTTCATTTTCAAGTATACTTTTACGTAGATTTATTTTTTAAAATTCTTCAACTCTGAAGCAGTGATTTTTAATTAATAAACATAAAAATCGATTTTTCAAAAACTTGGACATTTTTTTATTTGTTTATTTTTATTTTTTTTTAATCTCTAAAATATTAGTCATAAAGGCGAATATTTTAAGCATAAGTGGGAAGTGGGACTTCCCACTTATGCTTAAATTATGCTTTCTTTTTTTTCCGAATTTTTATGAAATTTTAAAAAATAAATAAAAAAGGCTGCAAATTAGAACTTTGCAAATTGCTTCCTCATTATTGTTGGATTTTTACAAATCTACCTCTATGAGGAAGCATGTTAATCTATTTTGGCTTTCTCATAGAGGAAGCTTTGTAAAAATCCAACAGTAATGAGGAAGCAATTTGCAAAGTTCTACTTTGCAGCCTTGTTTATATTGGCGAAAAGTGTTTGCAATTCCCTCCCATTTTTCGAAAACTTATTTGACCTCAGCTTAATGCGCAAGGACTACCTTAATCGAAATAACGAAAACGGAGTTTATCCTCGTCTTATGTGTAAATTTTCATCTCGATTCGACACGCCGTTCAAGAGTTATGAGCAATTCTATTTTGGGACAAGCAGTCATTATAAATTAAAAAAATAAAAATTATATATGAAGCAATGTGTAAAGTTCTACTTTGCATTCTTATTTCCATTGAGTACAAACTTTGGTCTCGCATTATCAACTTTTGCTAATGCTAGAGCGAAAATCTTTTTTTTTTGTAAATTTCAAAATGTCGTAAAATCTGAACCACTTTACCGATCATCGTCAAATTTGGTACGTGGCATAGCTACATGTTCCTTTTCGTCTGTAAAACGTTCCAGTTAAATTGGTGAAATTCGACGTGATTTATAAAAAAAATGATTTTTTTCGAAAAATTCAAACATCTATAAAATCTGAACCGCTTTACCGATTTCGCCCAAATGCAATACCAAACAACATTGAACGTATATTTATTTATAAACAACTATTTAGCAAAATCGTCTAATTTTTACGAAACTTAGAGCAACCACGCCTTTTTTTGAAAAAACTAAAAGTACCATAAAATGAAAATGGCTGATTTTTTGTTTTAAAAAATCTGAACATTCAAAGCGGGGCAACTACTCCACTTGCGTGCCAAATTTGAGCCATATCGCTCGAACGGTTACTGAGTAATAGTTCATCGAATTTTCGGAGCCCAGAACACACACACACACACACACACATACATACGGACATTTTTTCTAAACCACTTTTCTCGACGTTTTGTACAATTCTAAGCATACTGGCATGAAAATCTCAAAAAAAAAAAATTTTCATGAAAACAAAGCTCTATGAGGAAGCAAAAATGAAAATTCTCATAAAACTTCGGGCAAAAAATTGGGAGTGAGACAATTTTTCATGTCCTTTTACGAGACTTTTGATTATTTCTAATTTTTCAAACTCTCATTAAACATTTTTTAAAAATATAACCTGCTCCCAATTTTTTGTCTCAAAGTGGTACAATTTTTTTCCGATTTATTATGAGAGTTTAAAAAATAAATAAAAAATGAAAATTCTCATAAAATTTCGGATAAAAAATATTGTCCCACTTCCCGTCTACACTTAAAATGTTCGTCTTTATGAGTAGTATTTTACAGATTTTTTTTCGGAAAAAAAAAAATGTCCAAGTTTTTGAAAAATTGATTTTTACCTTTATTAATTAAAAATCAATGCTTCGGAGTAGTTAAAAAAGAATTTTAATAAATTAACATAAAAGTATCCCTTAAAACGAAAAACTTTTATATACACTTTATTACGACTTATATGCAAGAAAATACGTGCATTCGAAAGTTATTAAACGCAATTTTCCGAGCAAATTTTTAGAAATTCACATTGCGCGAAATATGTGGTAAAAAATTTAATAAAAAATGGAGCATGCTCCAGTCATTGGGGTGAATGACTAAAAAAATAATCAACTATATCGACGATGATCGTGGTAAAAGGTGGTCCGATTGGTGTATAATGCCCCATATATTCTTCGGGCGCATCAAGCTCCCCATCCCCTCCCCCCTCTTACCCCCTACTTTTCAAGTTAACCGAGGAACGCTTTCTTGGTACATGGCTTGATACATATGTAGCCTCTCGGTCTCGTGCAAGACTCTCGCGAGTAACGAACCATTGGCGTGACTCGTTGCAGTGTATACTCGTAATAATTCGTTCATTCGGGAATATTGCGTGACTGGTTAATGAACCCTGGCCGTTGGTCTCTACTCACGAACAGACGGTCTTGATACTATAAATGAAATTTTCGAAATTCATGCTGTTTTTTTTTTATTAATGGAAGGTTTTTTTCAGGGTGAAAATTTATTGGACAATTTAGTGGACAATATTATGGTTATTATTATTTTTGGGATAGTTGAAACAAATATTTTTTGGGGTCTATAATTATGGGGAGAATGTATTGTATTTTAGTGTAATTGAAAATTCGAATGGTATGTTTGCGTTTAGAATTCTAGGATTTATTTATCAATATGATAGGACAATTTTTAAATAAATTGTACAGTAATCAAGGTTGCAAAGTAGAACCTTGCACATTGCTTCCTCATTATTTTTCGCTTCTTACAAAGCTACCTCTATGAGGAAGTATGTTATTCAATTTTTGGCTTCCTCATAGAGGAAGCTTCGTAAAACGCGAAAAATAATGAGGAAGCAATGTGCAAGGTTCTACTTTGCATCCTTGTTTTAATTAGATAAATATACATGTTGTGGATTCGCTTTTTCTATTTCGTTATTACGTTATTTCGTGATTATTAGAGCGTTTCCGAAAGTGAATGTGATAATGTATATTTTTAATAATAATTCAACATTCCATAAAATCAAAAATTTCATACCGTTCGTCACTAAATTATACATATATAATGGCTGAATATTGTTTCATTTATATACAAAATTTGAGCTCGCTATCTTAAGCTTTGCAAAAGTTACAATAGAGCGGTAATGTCAATTTTTTGAAAAATTCAAAACATCATAAAATTTTAACGGTTCAACCGAACTTAACCAAATTCAATAGCGATCACCGGCGTATGAAAGCTCAAATTCATACCAATTTTAAGATCAATATCTCGAAAATTGAAAGAGTTATCGCGTAAACAGACATTTTTCAAAAAATTAAAAAACGCGTAATAATTTAACGATGAAGTGGATTTTAACAAAAATCTGTATGAACGATGAGGCTTGATCCCTCTATCTATGGTCCAAATTTCAGCTTGATATCTCAAGGCATTCCCAAGATATAAAGGTTTTAATTTTTCGATCGTGTAACATACACACATACACACACACACACTCACACACACACATACAGACATTTTTTCTAAATCATTTTTCTCGACGTTTTGACCCATTCTGAGTGTACTGACATGAAAATCTCGAAAAAATAAAATTTTCATGAAAGCAAAGCTTCCTCTATGAGGAAGCAAAAACGAAATAAATTGTTTTGAACCTTTTAAGTCGTTAGTTGCCCTATGCAATTATTTTACGAATTTCGAAAAAGTTGTAAAAAATGGTAAAGCTAAACTAAGACGAAAGAGAGAGACGAATGATACGATTTGTATTGATAGATTGGACGAATTGTGTTACTAATTGTATACTAAGAACTGTAAAGGCCCGATATATACGAAATAAAATACTACTACTTGTTTTGCACCTAAACATTTAAAAAATTTAAAATAAAAAATAAATAAAAAATTTAATTAAAATCTGCGAAAGTTAATTTAAAAAAAATAATCGTTTTATAGTTCTTTTATTTTTTTTATTCGAACTTGACCAAAATTTTCTGTAAAAGTGAAGAAAAAAATACCGCACATTTGGCGATGAATACTTTTTGTTAAAATTACATAAATCAATTTTTTTTTGGGTTATCGAAATAACATTATTGCACAATTACGGTTGGAGTCATTTTTAATCAGATGAACGAAATAGGTTTATACGTATATATATATAGTTAACCCTTTGAATATCGAGGCTGCGGTACAAACTGTTGTCAAGCAAAGTCGTGGGTCAACGTAATTGCTTTTGTTCCTGAAGTCCCTTCCTGCCTGGTTCCCTGCTAGGGCAGTACCAGTAGTATTAGCAGCAGAACACTGGCCACTCTCGATTCGACCTAGCTCTCGGGTATCGCGCTAAATCGTGCACAGTAGTTCAATATATGGGACATTCCACACGGAAAAAAAAGATTAGTTGCCATAACCAAGAAATGAGTTGACACAACCAATCGATTATTCTAATTCCCTTACAACACAAATGGTAATACCAACGATTCGAATGGCAATACACCGAGAGAAAAGGTTTCATTGATTCACGGAAATCTTTGCCAATGAAATGAAATACTTGAATTTCAATACTATCTTTTCTTTGAATGATCTCCAACACAATGAAAAGTAGTGACATTGTTTCGAAGAATCATTTCTTTAAACCAATGAACCTTTTTCATTGATTTCAAAGATATCGTCTCTGATTCAATGAAACCTTCTTCTTACCAGCTCAAAATTTCGAAACCTATTTTTTCCTGAAGTACGCGGCGGATAAAGCTCAATTTTTGTGAGTATGTAAGGAAGTACGGCAGAAATAGGCTAAGCTTCTGGCTCCTCGAAACTCGAAGCCGTTCGTTCGGGAGAACCGGAAAACAAAAAAGTGAGGTTAGGTGCGAGAGAGAGATCAATAAAAACGTTTCTTTGAACCAATGAAAACGTCTCTTTAAAACAATAAAACTGTTTCTTTATTATATGCTCACTAAGTAAATCTTTATTTACAGGCAATTAAATGTTCTCTTTGAAATTCAAATGCACTATTTCATTGAAATCAAAGAAATATTTCGTTGAAATCAATGAAAAAAATATCAATCCACCCATTTTTTGGCGTCAATGAAATCTTTTCTCTCGGTGTACCGACAATTCGAATGGTAGTCCCATCTATTCGAGTGGTAGTCCCAACGATTGGATTAGTTAACCTAACTAATCTCGCGAGAACTAATCGTGAATAGTTGAGGTTACTATTCGATATGGTTAAAGCAACTAATTTTTTAGACATTGTGTACAGCAAATCGAAAACGTAGTTGCCACAACCAAACATTTCTTTCCGTGCAAGCAAACTCGATAAAAATTTGACCCTTCATATTTTTAACTGGATTTATTTCAATTTCATTGGCTTGTACCACCGCAGTAACCGCCAAAAATAAAATAATTTTTTTTAAACATTACGTCGGACTTTGTCAATGACAAAAGTAAAAGTAAAAAAAATACTCTGACAAAAATAATGTGAGAAAAATCTCAATTTTTTATTTATCTTAAAAAAAATAACGCCTTTTTAAAATCGAAATCGTTGAATAAAAAGGGAAAGTCAATTAATACCATTTCGATTTTTTTCTTTTAGGAACCAGTAAAAAAAAAGTTTTTTTTCCAAATAAAAAAAAAAAATTTTGTCTTTTTTTTTTTTTCTTTTTTCTTTATTTACATTAACAAAGTATATAAAATTTAAAAAAAATTGTTTCCGTTTTCAGGGTGATACAAGCTAATAAAATATGAATAAGTCCAGTTAAATGTATTGAGGATCAAACGTTTACAGAGTTGGCTTGGAATGGCCCATACATATATTGGTCACATATCCAGTGCGACCAATATCGTTGCTTTTGTTCTTATCGAGGCCGTCTCGGCGAGTTGAGAGTGCGCAACCGGCAAACATAAATATATAGATATATTTAGATATAGGGCATTTCTTTTCAAATAGATCTGACATTGATTCTCGACCTCTTGGATATTATTAATAGTTTTTCCCATTATTTCTCCAACTCTCTAAGACATTCAGATGTGTTATTAAATTCCCTTTTCAATTAACTTTATTTATCATTTTTTAGCAGTATTTTTTGGGCTATTCTTTAGACATTTTAAAATGTAGGTCCAAATAACTGCGAATTTTCGCAAGTTTGAAAAAATTTAGAATAAAATCCTAATCAACATATAGGAATATTGAATCACCAGTCCACAAACTAATAATTTCTTCCAACTCTTTTCAATCTTTCTCCCAAAAAAAAAAAAAAAATCGGAAAATTAAAAAACATCGATTTTATGAGTTTATAAAAATCGACCTAACGATATATTTGTAAAAATATGATAAATAAAGCGATTCAACAAAAAACAATATATAATTTCGTTATTTTTTCAAGTTGCAACAATGATATATAAAATTGTGTGTTAATCGCATCAATTTTCGATTTGGAATGGAATGACCCATGTATATAAAACTACACATATAAAGGTTGAAACACGCTCGAATTTATCGCCTTATTGTTTCGCACGCTGGCTTATCGGACAGTCTATGTTTCGTTGTCCTTTCTCACTCAATCGTTCTGTCCTTGTTTTTCCCTCTTTGTCTATTTTTCTGTCCTTTTTTATCGCACTGACCCCGCGAGGGCCATTTCTATTGCCCGTAGACGCAGCGCTACGTACTCTTGACTCTCGTACCGTTATTGCGTGGGCCCAAGGCGGAATCGAGCGACGACGAACTATATGGCGCCTTAATCGTGCTCGTTTCTCCTCGTTTCGTATATACAATAGTGAATCGAACATCAGACGCTATCGTATTATTCAACACTTTGTAAAACGTTATTCCTGCAGCATTTTATATCTACAGAAAATACGTGCGATAGGAAATAATATAAAATCATACCCATAACCTCAAAAATTGATATTTACCTGAATATTTATTGTTCGATTGTAATAAATAGTCGATTGAATAAAACAGTAAATAAACTGTCAATTAATTCATGTGATTTTAATAACTTATTTTAAAAATGTAATGTGTGTTTCACAATTTCAATAATTCCCATTTTTTTTTAAATTGAAAAATATTGATTGATACCAACAAAATATAAATAATTGATTTACAAATATGATTGCATATAAATGATCGAAAACTGATTTAAAAAAAAAACATTTACGTCATCGCGTCTTTTCATTTTTATGGTACGATATCTTGATAAAAAAAAATCGCATGGGTTACAATTGGTTTATTACCTCTTAGAAGGCTGAAAAAATGTGACATATGTTACTTATTTCTTAAAGTTACAGATTTTTTGGCAAATATTGAGATGCCCAAAAAAAATTGGATTAAAGTATAATAAAATCCTATAGATTTTGACCTCTTTGTTAATTTGAAAAAAAAATTCTGAAATTTTCAGAATATTTGATTAATAACATTATTAACAATGAAATCACGCAATAGGAAAATCGAAAATGAAATATTATTTTCTTTTTCAAATTGAACATACAGTTTCAGTGTGCGTTAAAATATGAAAGAATAAATAATTCTACAGTTTACAGAGAATAAAGCCTATTATAAAAATAAGATCTTTTTAAATTAAAATCGCCTTAAAAAAACAGAAAAAAAATTGTCGAGTTTTTGTTACTTTTAATATTAATAAAGTCCAATGACAAGGTATAAAAATAATAATTTATTTTAGGTCCTTTGTAGGCTGTACAAACCAGTAAAATAGGACTAAATCCTCACTGTTAGACATTTTTCTATGAAAATGAATATAAAGTGTTAAATTTAATATACAAATATTAATTAATATACAAAAAAATTGTAAAATTAATATACAGAATTCTAAGCACTTCATAAAACTTGTGTTTATAATATAATTATTGGAAGTTTACAACATATTTGCATATTAAATGAGATTTAATATATTAATATAAAATTATATTATGTTTTATATGATTTTATTATATAATTATATTACGGTATAAATGAAATGCCACTTTTTTTTCGACCCTCTCCGATTTGCCCTGTAATTGATTATATAAATGTACCACTAAAAGAGACTCTATGTGAATTTTTTCAGATTTAAAAAAATAATTTTTCAGAAAATGGCTTTTTTTATTCAAGTGCAAATATCTAAAAAATTTTGAAGTTACTGAAAAAAAAATGTCTGCACATAAAAGTTGTCGTTTATTGTTAGCTTTCGATCGGATATTCCAAATAATTGTCACGTTCCTGTGAGTATGATTTTTTTTTCTCGAAAAATGGAGGAATTATTTTTTAATTAAAAAA
This sequence comes from Ephialtes manifestator, assembly GCA_963970395.1. Classification (NCBI taxonomy): domain Eukaryota; kingdom Metazoa; phylum Arthropoda; class Insecta; order Hymenoptera; family Ichneumonidae; genus Ephialtes; species Ephialtes manifestator. The sequence continues at coordinate 17,016,731 of OZ019978.1, read as the reverse complement.
AGGATATTTTTTTTTTACTGAAAAAATTACAGAGTATTGCTACATGACTGTTGATACCACAAAAAAATAGCCACAGTAGCACTGATCGATCTTCTGGTATTAAAAAATGCATTTGTGTGAAAGTTCCGAAAAACGGGGGCATTATTATTTTTTTGATAAAAAAAAGGTTACTTTTTTTGGCTAATAAAGTTACAGAGTATTCTTGCATGACTGTATATATTGCACAAAAATCATCAGAGTGGCAAGGATCGAGCTTACGGTATTAAAAAAAATTATTCGTGTGGAAGTTTCGAAAAACGGGGGAATTATTTTTTTTATATCGGAAGCTCGATCCGTACCACTCTGATGATTTTTTTGCACTATCTACAGTCATGCAAGAATACTCTGTAATTTTATTAGCCAAAAAAAAAGTAACCTTTTTTTTATCAAAAAAATAATAATGCCCCCGTTTTTCGGAACGTTCACACAAATGCATTTTTTTATACCAGAAGATCGATCGGTGCCACTCTGGCGATTTTTTTGTGATATCAACAGTCATGTAGCCATATTCTGTAATTTTTTCAGTAAAAAACAAATATTTTCAATAAAATACAAATATTAATTAATACACAAAAAAATTGTATAATTAATATACAGAATTCTACACACTTCAATAAAGTTGTGTTTATAATATAATTACTGGAAGTTTACAACATATCTGCATATTAAATGAGATTTAATATATTAATATAAAATTATATTATGTTTTATATGCTTTTATTATATAATTATATTACGGTATAAATGAAATGCCACTTTTTTTTCGACCCTCTCCGATTTGCCCTGTAATTGATTATATGAATGTGCCACTAAAAGACACTTATTCAAGTGCAAATATCTCAGAATTTTGAAATTACTGAAAAAAAAATGTCTGCACATAAAAGTTGTCGTTTATTGTTAGCTTTCGATCGGATATTCCAAATAATTGTCACATTCCTGTGAGTATGATTTTTTTTTCGAAAAATGGAGGAATAATTTTTTAATTAAAAAAAGGATATTTTTTTTACTGAAAAAATTACAGAGTATTGCTACATGACTGTTGATACCACAAAAAAATAGCCACAGTGGCACTGATCGATCTTCTGGTATTAAAAAATGCATTTGTGTGAAAGTTCCGAAAAACGGGGGCATTATTATTTTTTTGATAAAAAAAAGGTTACTTTTTTGGCTAATAAAATTACAGAGTATTCTTACATGACTGTATATATTGCACAAAAATCATCAGAGTGGCAAAGATCGAGCTTACGGTATTAAAAAAAATTATTCGTGTGGAAGTTTCGAAAAACGGGGGAATTATTTTTTTTATACCGGAAACTCGATCCGTACCACTCTGATGATTTTTTTGCAATATCTACAGTCATGCAAGAATACTCTGTAATTTTATTAGCCAAAAAAAAAGTAACCTTTTTTTTATCAAAAAAATAATAATGCCCCCGTTTTTCGGAACGTTCACACAAATGCATTTTTTTATACCAGAAGATCGATCGGTGCCACTCTAGCAATTTTTTTGTGATATCAACAGTCATGTAGCAATACTCTGTAATTTTTTCAGTAAAAAACAAATATTTTCAATAAAATACAAATATTAATTAATACACAAAAAAATTGTATAATTAATATACAGAATTCTAAACACTTCAATAAAGTTGTGTTTATAATATAATTACTGGAAGTTTACAACATATCTGCATATTAAATGAGATTTAATATATTAATATAAAATTATATTATGTTTTGTATGCTTTTATTATATAATTATATTACGGTATAAATGAAATGCCACTTTTTTTTCGACCCTCTCCGATTTGCCCTGTAATTGATTATATGAATGTACCACTAAAAGACACTCTATGTGAATTTTTTCAGATTTTTTAAAATAATTTTTCAGAAAATGGCTTTTTTAATTCAAGTGCAAATATCTCAGAATTTTGAAGTTACTGAAAAAAAAATGTCTGCACATAAAAGTTGTCGTTTATTGTTAGCTTTCGATCGGATATTCCAAATAATTGTCACATTCCTGTGAGTATGATTTTTTTTTCGAAAAATGGAGGAATTATTTTTTAATTAAAAAAAGGATATTTTTTTTACTGAAAAAATTACAGAGTATTGCTACATGACTGTTGATACCACAAAAAAATAGCCACAGTGGCACTGATCGATCTTCTGGTATTAAAAAATGCATTTGTGTGAAAGTTCCGAAAAACGGGGGCATTATTATTTTTTTGATAAAAAAAAGGTTACTTTTTTGGCTAATAAAATTACAGAGTATTCTTACATGACTGTATATATTGCACAAAAATCATCAGAGTGGCAAAGATCGAGCTTACGGTATTAAAAAAAATTATTCGTGTGGAAGTTTCGAAAAACGGGGGAATTATTTTTTTTATACCGGAAGCTCGATCCGTACCACTCTGATGATTTTTTTGCAATATCTACAGTCATGCAAGAATACTCTGTAATTTTATTAGCCAAAAAAAAGTAACCTTTTTTGTATCAAAAAAATAATAATGCCCCCGTTTTTCGGAACGTTCACACAAATGCATTTTTTTGTACCAGAAGATCGATCGGTGCCACTCTGGCGATTTTTTTGTGATATCAACAGTCATGTAACAATACTCTGTAATTTTTTCAGTAAAAAAAATATCCATTTTTTAATTAAAAAATAATTCCTCCATTTTTCGGAAAAGAATCATACTCACAGGAACGTGACAATTATTTGGAATATTCCGCTCGAAAGCTAACAATAAACGACGACTTTTATGTGCTGACACTTTTTTTCAGTAACTTCAAAAATCTGAGATATTTGCACTTGAATAAAAAAAGCCGTTTTCTGAAAAATTATTTTTAAAAATCTGAAAAAATTCACATAGAGTGTCTTTTAGTGGTACATTCATACAACCAATTACAGGGCAAATCGGAGAGGGTCGAAAAAAAGTGGCTGAATTGACAGAGAATGCTACATATTTTTTATAAATACGGTGTCGTTAATTAATATACCGCACATTAATTTTCAAAATATTTTTGACAGCGCAATTAAATTAAATGTGAAATGTCAAACGTTTATCGAGTCAGCTTGGAATGCCCCATATATACGTACCCACTCGCTCCAGACACGCGGAATAAACCGTTCGAAAGATTTGCGTGCGTAGAGTGCGTCCCTATGTCCCAACAAGGGTAGAGACAAGCAGACAAGTAAGCACTAGGTTTTCGCTTGGACAAACCTTGCCACATCCGCGATTAAACTGTTGATGTACGCGCTCAGAACAAGAGTATATACAGTGCGTGTAGACCGAGCACTACAATACCAGTCGTTGTATTCTGGTTTCCAGGTGTATCACACGCTATTCAACTGCTATACGTCCACTCTCGATCTCCCGAGTGAAAGACAAAGAGAGTATAGAGACGTTTTCGTAGAATCGTGACAGTGTTCAGCGTTATTACAACGGTGGATCTTGTCCTATCTACGACCTTTTGTCTTCTACGTGTACACTTGATGATTACAACACTCTTACAATCTTGAAATGACGATGAAAAAGGCCAAGACAAATCGTTGATTGATTGACACTTTTATAGAATAAAGTCAACAGTGAATTAATACTTGAGCAAAATTTGGGTATTATGGAGTTTTATGATACTTGGAAAATTAATGATCATTTTTTTTACCTAAAAAAAATAACAAGAACTTTGTTTATAATACATTTGTCGAAAAATGGTGTAATAAATTTTAAAAAATTATATTAAAATTAAGGACGATATTTTACATATTATTTGCTTTACTGAAGTTATGCTACATTCGAGGACTCAAATAAGAGAGGATAAAAATGTTGAGATCTGAAGTTCTATTTCTATTTTTGTAAGAAATATTTAAGGGAAAAGTGCTCTGTTGATTGGCACTTTTATAGAGTAAAGTCGACAGTGAATTAATAATTAAGCATAATCATTTCGGTATCATGGGAATTTACGATACTTGGAAAATGTCACTTTTCAAAAATACTTTTTTTTTCACTACAATAAAGGGAAAAAGGTAAACTTTGTTTACAAAACATTTATCAAAAGCTATTTGTATAACTTTACGAATTTTCAAAAATCAGAATTAAGGAATATTAAAAAAAAATATTATTTGTTTTACTAAAGTTATGTTATGTCATTTGGAGGACTCAAAAAATAGGGGAAAAAAGTATTAGAACCTGAAGTTTTATTTCTATTAAAAAATATATATATTTAAGGGAAAAGTGCTACAATAATTTGGTATTATGGGGCTACTTTGCCACTTGTCAATAAGTCAGAGATTCAACAATCGTGTTTACCACATTTATGGAATAATGTACCTACATTATGGCAGTAATTTTCAACAAGTCTTGCATTTGTTGACAGGTGGCGCCACTGCAAATACTACCAGCTGATTATCAGCAGTTTCTCTCAGATTATATGATAATTTTTTTTTAAACCTCATCTTCGTGTTCAAATTAATTGCAATAACAATAAAAAAAAAAAAAGAGATTGACAGTACAATAACGAAACTTAGTATTATTATCAATTTAAAGATAAAACATTATTATTTTCTTCTTCATATTTTTTTCTTCAAATTGAGCATTCGCAAATTGTATTAATAATTTCAACAAAAACAACAAACAAAAAAAGTAGAAAAATTACTTTTTACCTAAATGGTTATTATTATTAATTTTTTTTGTTGCTAAATTATTTCCCTTATAAACAGTAAATTCTTAAAGAATCGGAGGTGCAATCAGACAACTCATTGTGAAACAGTCCTTTGTCATTTTCGCTTTATATCCAAATTACTTTTTACCTAAATGGTAAAAAGTAATTTGGAGATAAAGCAGTAATTTTAACAAAAATAAATTATTATTAATTACTTTTTGTTAATAAGTTTAATTAATAAAAATAAATTGTTATTAATTTATTTTTGTTGCTAGATTATTTCCTATATAAACAGTAAATTCTGAAAGAATCAGAGGTGCAATCAGACAACTCATTGTGAAATAGTCCTTTGTCATTTTCGCTTTATCTCAAAATTACTTTTTACCTAAATGGTTATTATTATTAATTTATTTTTTGTTGCTAGATTATTTCCCATATAAACAGTAAATTCTGAAAGAATCGGAGGTGCAATCAGACAACTCATTGTGAAATAGTCCTTTGTCATTTTCGCTTTATCTCAAAATTACTTTTTACCTAAATGGTTATTATTATTTATTTATTTTTTGTTGCTAGATTATTTCCCATATAAACAGTAAATTCTGAAAGAATCGGAGGTGCAATCAAACAACTCATTGTGAAATAGTCCTTTGTCATTTTCGCTTTATCTCAAAATTACTTTTTACCTAAATGGTTATTATTATTAATTTATTTTTTGTTGCTAGATTATTTCCCATATAAACAGTAAACTCTGAAAGAATCGGAGGTGCAATCAGACAACTCATTGTGAAATAGTCCTTTGTCATTTTCGCTTTATCTCAAAATTACTTTTTACCTAAATGGTTATTATTATTAATTTATTTTTTGTTGCTAGATTATTTCCCATATAAACAGTAAATTCTGAAAGAATCGGAGGTGCAATCAGACAACTCCTTGTGAAACAGTCCTTTGTCGTTTTCACTTTATCTCAAAATTACTTTTTACCTAAATGGTTATTATTATTAATTTATTTTTTGTTGCTAGATTATTTCCCATGTAAACAGTAAATTCTGAAAGAATCGGACGTGCAATCAGACAACTCATTGTGAAACAGTCCTTTGTCATTTTCGCTTTATCTCAAAATTACTTTTTACCTAAATGGTTATTATTATTAATTTATTTTTTGTTGCTAAATTATTTCCCATATAAACAGTAAACTCTGAAAGAATCGGAGGTGCAATCAGACAACTCATTGTGAAATAGTCCTTTGTCATTTTCGCTTTATCTCAAAATTACTTTTTACCTAAATGGTTATTATTATTAATTTATTTTTCGTTGCTAGATTATTTCCCATATAAACAGTAAATTCTGAAAGAATCAGAGGTGCAATCAGACAACTCATTGTGAAATAGTCCTTTGTCATTTTCGCTTTATCTCAAAATTACTTTTTACCTAAATGGTTATTATTATTAATTTATTTTTCGTTGCTAGATTATTTCCCATATAAACAGTAAATTCTGAAAGAATCAGAGGTGCAATCAGACAACTCATTGTGAAATAGTCCTTTGTCGTTTTCGCTTTATCTCGAAATTACTTTTTACCTAAATGGTTATTATTATTAATTTATTTTTTGTTGCTAAATTATTTCCCATATAAACAGTAAATTCTGAAAGATTCGGAGGTGCAATCAGACAACTCATTGTGAAATAGTCTTTTGTCATTTTCGCTTTATTTCAAAATTACTTTTTACCTAAATGGTCATTATTATTAATTTTTTTTTCGTTGCTAGATAATTTCCCATATAAACAGTAAATTCTGAAAGAATCGGAGATGCAATCAGACAACTCATTGTTAAATAGTCCTTTGTCATTTTCGCTTTATATCAAAATTACTTTTTACCTAAATGGTTATTATTATTAATTTTTTTTGTTGCTAGATTATTTCCCAAATAAACAGTAAATTCTGAAAGAATCGGAGGTGCAATCAGACAACTCATTGTGAAATAGTCGTTTGTCATTTTCGCTTTATCTCAAAATTACTTTTTACCTAAATGGTTATTATTATTAATTTTTTTTTGTTGCTAGATCATTTCCCATATAAACAGTAAATTCTGAAAGAATCGGAGGTGCAATCAGACAACTCATTGTGAAATAGTCCTTTGTCATTTTCGCTTTATCTCAAAATTACTTTTTACCTAAATGGTTATTATTATTAATTTATTTTTCGTTGCTAGATTATTTCCCATGTAAACAGTAAATTCTGAAAGAATCGGAGGTGCAATCAGACAACTCATTGTGAAATAATCCTCTGTCATTTTCGCTTTATCTCAAAATTACTTTTTACCTAAATGGTTATTATTATTAATCTATTTTTTGTTGCTAGATAATTTCCCATATAAACAGTAAATACTGAAAGAATCGGAGGTGCAATCAGGCAACTCATTGTGAAACAGTCCTTTGTCATTTTCGCTTTATCCCAAAATTACTTTTTACCTAAATGGTTATTATTATTAATTTATTTTTTGTTGCTAGATTATTTCCCAGATAAACAGTAAATTCCGAAAGAATCGGAGGCGCAATCAGACAACTCATTGTGAAATAGTCCTTTGTCATTTTCGCTTTATCTCAAAATTACTTTTTACCTAAATGGTTATTATTATTAATTTATTTTTTGTTGCTACATTATTTCCCATATAAACAGTAAATTCTGAAAGAATCGGACGTGCAATCAGACAACTCCTTGTGAAATAGTCCTTTGTCATTTTCGCTTTATCTCAAAATTATTTTTTACCTAAATGGTTATTATTATTAATTTATTTTTTGTTGCTAGATTATTTCCCATATAAACAGTAAACTCTGAAAGAATCGAAGGTGCAATCAGACAACTCCTTGTGAAGCAGTCCTTTGTCGTTTTCGCTTTATCGTCGGCTCTGATAATGATACCATCCAGGTGGTCGTAGTCGTCTAAATTTTTAATCAACGAGTCTCTGGCACTCTGTTTCCTCGTGGTAATCGATACAGCGTATCTTTCCAATTTCTTGGCTATAAGGGCAAACGAGAATGCTGAAGATATATACATATATAGTACAGTCGAAGAGGACGAGTGTGCGAGCAATCGGCAAAGCAGAAAATGGGGGGAAGGGGAGGGAGAAGGAATTCCATTATCCTCCGAGACTCACAGAGGACGTACCTTTTCACCTTGGATCTCTCACACTCTCAAACACTCTCCTATTATTTTTCCTTTTTCTCAACCCAAAAGAACGTTTCCTGACAGCGAGATTCCCGCCTTTTCCAGGAATCTTCAGCACGATGTGCCCTTTGTCTCGATCCCACGATTTTCCGAGTGAACGACAACTGCCGTAATGCTCTGCTCTCTTTATAGTGTAAGCTACACTGTGTCGAGTAGTTTGCACTTTGCAAGAACTTGGGTTGAATAGCATTCGAATTTTGTTGAAAAAAATAATGAGGGTATTCGAATTTTGTCGAAAAAAAATTAGGCTATTTGAATTTTGTTGAAACAAAAATTAGGCTGTTCGAATTTTGTTGAAAAAAAATTACGCTATTCGAGATTTGTCGAAAACAATTAGGCTGTTCGAATTTTGTCGAAAATCGAATTAGGCTAGTCGAATTTGGTCGGAAAAAAATTAGGCTATTCGAATTCTGTCGAAAAAGAATTAAGCTATTCGAATTTTGGCGAAAAAAAATAGGCCATTCAAATTTTGTCGAAAAAAATCATTAGGCTATTCGCATTTTGTCGAAAAAAATGAGCTATTCGGATTTTGTCGAACAAAAATTAGGGTATTCGAATTTTGTCGAAAATCGAATTAGGCTAGTCGAATTTGGTAGAAAAAAAATTAGGCTATTTGAATTTTGTCGAAAATCGAATTAGGCTAGTCGAATTTGGTCGAAAAAAAATTAGGCTATTTGAATTTTGTCGAAAAAAAATTAGGCTATTCGAATTCTGTCGAAAAAAAATTAAGCTATTCGAATTTTGTCGAAAAAAAAATTAGGCTATTCGAATTCTGTCGAAAAAAAATTAAGCTATTCGAATTTTGTCGAAAAAAATAGGCTATTCAAATTTTGTCGAAAAAAAAATCAGGCTATTCGCATTTTGTCGAAAAAAAAAATGAACTAGTCGGATTTTATCGAGAAAAAAACGAGGCTATTCGCATTTTGTCGAAAAAAAATGAGGCTATTCGGATTTTGTCGAAAAAAAATGAGGCTATTCGTATTTTGTCGAAAAAGGGGCTATTCTGATTCTGTCGAAAAAAATGAGGCTATTCGAAATTTGTCGAAAAAAAAATTAGGATATTCGAATTTGGTCGAAAAAAATTAGGCTATTCGAATTATGTCGTAAAAAATTAGGCTATTCGAATTCAGATTCCTTATCATTGACCTTTTGGCCCGTGGATAAAAAACTTAAATTTTCATGATTTCAATAATTAAAAAAAATCAAATTATCGCGTTTTCAATAATTTAAAAAATGTATATATTTTGAATGATTTCAATAATTTTAATAAAATGTACCTAATTTTTGTAATTTTAATTATTTCCTAAAAATATAAAAATAACTTTATGTGCTTTAAATAAAATAATAAAAATAGCAAGATCGAGGTCTATCGATCCCTCGAGTGTCTAGTGCTTGGCCAAAAGGTGTTGCCCGTACAGGGACATTATAGTATGCAAGTAAGAAGTACAAAGAAAAGGTACAATATATTCACAGTACCACTCAACGTTTGTACTAGCTATATATACATATAGGAACGGTATGTACACCACAAGCTCACCGTATTGATCTGTTATCGCGGGCGTGCAATATTCGCGGTGGTCTTTCCCCGCGAACACGCCATGGTTCGCGAACTCTCTCGGGTTAAGGCCGTGCGGTACTCGGAACTATCTCTCGCTATGCAGCAGCAGCAGCAGCAGCTTCGCGTCTGCTGGTTCGCACACCGACGCACGAAAGCGATGCATAAATTTTCTTCAACGTGAATTCCAGGTCGCACGTCGAGACAGAACCGGAGAGTGATGCGGATATTGCGGATTCGGGTGATACCGGACGATTCCAAGCGACGAGTTAAAGCCATTATTTATTGAACTCTCAGACGTGATATCGCTAAAACTTTTAACGAATCAAACTTTCCGGTTAGAATTTATACGTGGAGCATTTTTTATGTAACTTTAATAGTAGTCGCAGTGATTAACAATTCTGGTAGATGACATCGGTTTGTTTTATTTTTGGATTGTTTTTTGTCAGTATTCGCCAGGAAATTGTGGCATCTGAGTGTCACGGAAGATTGGAAACAAATTTTTACGAAATTTTTATGTTTTTACTTGAATGTTAGTTAAATTTTTAATGTACGATTTAATGTTACTTATATCTCAAATTTCTGACGAAATTTAACGACAATTTGAGATTTCCCTGCAAAATTTATCATGTATTTCAAATTCCCCCAGGAATTGCTCTCAACAAAAATCTTCAAAATCTTTGACATAATTCGATTTGAAATTCACAAATTCCACAAAATTTAATTTCATATTTCTAGCAAAATTTAACGTGAATTTCAGATTTCCAACAAAATGTAACTTGAATTTCAAATTTCAACAAAACTTAACGTGAATTTCAAATTTCCACAAAGTTTGATTTGAATTTTCCACAAAATATGACATGAATTTCAAATTTTCACAAAATTTGATATGAATTTCAAATTTTCACAAAATTTGATATGAATTTCAAATTTTCACAAAATTTGATATGAATTTCAAATTTTCACAAAATTTGACATGAATTTCAAATTTTCACAAAATTTGACATGAATTTCAAATTTTCACAAAATTTGACTTGAATTTCAAATTTTCACAAAATTTGACTTGAATTTCAAATTTTCACAAAATTTGACATGAATTTCAAATCTCCATAAATTCCGACTTGAATTTCAAATTTTCACAAAATTTGACATGAACTTCAAATTTCAACAAAATTCCACTTGAATTTCAAATTTCCACAAAATTTGACTTGAATATCAAATTTCCTCAAAGTTTGACATGAATTTCAAATTTCCACAAAATTTGACTTGAATTTCAAATTTCCACAAAATTTGACTTGAATTTCAAATTTTCACAAAATTTGACATGAATTGCAAATTTTCACAAAATTTGACATGAATTTCAAATTTTCACAAAATTTTACATGAATTTCAAATTTTCACAAAATTTTACATGAATTTCAAATCTCCACAAAATTCGACTTGAATTTCAAATTTTCATAAAATTTTACATGAATTTCAAATCTCCACAAAATTCGACTTGAATTTCAAATTTCGACAAAATTTGATTGGAATTTCAAATTTTCACAAAATTTGATTGGAATTTCAAATTTTCACAAAATTTGACATGAATTTCAAATTTCCACAAAATTCGACATGAATTTCAAATTTCCACAAAATTTGACTTAAATTTCAAATTTCCACAAAATTTGACTTAAATTTCAAATTCCCGCAAAATTTGACTTAAATTTCAAATTTCCACAAAATTTGACTTAAATATCAAATGTCGACAAAATTTGGCTTGATTTTCAAATTTCGACAATATTTAACTTGAAATTCGACTTTCCACAAAATTTCTCTTGTCAAATTTTTGCCAAAACTTTACTTGAATTTCAACTGTTCACCATAATTTGCGTACAATCAGAAATTGTCTATTAAAATAACTACTAAAGATTTTTCTCGCGTTAATATGATAATTTCTAGTACATCGTTTTCTCCGTTAACAGAGATAACCTGCGCACGTCGTTATCCAGAATATAGCTATTAATTCATAAATTTAGTACAAACGAGTATCGCAGAAACGTTGACTGTATACAAAATAGAAGATCAGATTTTAATCTTGAATTTAATGCAACAACAATCTAGCCGAGTAAATGGTGTCTCGTAGCGTTTAAGCATCCTTGAGCCCGTATCATCTTCGCCAAGTTGTGAGCTTCGGGAGAAACAAGTTTTGCCGGTCTCTCGAGTTCCCTCTTCTCTCAAGAAGCGTGTTCAGTTACCGGGACATGTCCAGCCATTGGGATATTTACCTCATGTGCCCCCACTTCACCGCCTCCCACATTTATGCCTCGCTTTTTCCTTCTTCGTCTCGTCCTTCGAAGCGACTCTCCGTCAGGCTGTCGATCTTTTCGATTTCCCGTTGCTCGCAAGCGTCTAAGTGTATACGAGGGAACCTCGTTCCATGCGCAAGTTAAAACGCACTGGCAAGGTCGTTGCTCGATGCCGATGCAACGCACTCTCATTTCTACGATTCCCCAGGCATTTCATACGATTTTATAAATAATACTATTCGTAACTTTTGCGATAATTGCTTGGAAAAAAATATATTCCCTTTTATTAATTTTGATCAGATGCGAAGATTAAAAAATAAATTTGTAAGCCAGTGAAAATTTATGCGTGGAGCATTTTTTATATAACTTTAAAAGTAGTCGAAGTGATTATCTATTAATAGTGATAATTTCCTAGGATTTTATAAATAATACTATTGGTAACTTTTGCTTTACGATGATTTTAAAAAAAAATGTATTGCCTTTTATTGATTTTGATCAGATGCGAAGATTAAAAAATAATTTTGTGAGCCCATGAGAATTTATGCGTGGAGAATTTTTTATATAACTTTAAAAGTAGTCGCAGTGATTAACAATTAATAGTCATCATTTCATAGGATTTTATAAATAATACTCTTCGTAACTTTTGTTTTGCTTTGGTTTCTTAGAAAAAAATGTATACATTCCCTTTTGTTGATTTTTGTCAGATGCGACGAGTAAAAAATAATCTTGTAAGCCCGTGAGAATGCTAATATTACCAAAAAGATGGTAAAAGGGTTATGTATGCAAAAATATTCCATTTTTACCGCTATAACTTAAAAACCTGAAAAAAAACTTAAGATATCCTAATTTATCACGCGGCGTTTTAAAGCGTCATTAAATACGAAGAAAATAAGCGAAAGCCGGAATCACTGCACCATTTTTAAACATTTTTTTCGTGAAACATTATTTTTTACCGAAACGGAAGAAACAATAAAATTTATTTATTTTATTCAATTTATTTTTTATACCTCAATATTAACCCGTTCCTGTAGTTACAAACCTCCTTAACGCATTTATCTCAATCCCCTCGTAATCCATTCACTGTTCATGCGGTCTCGATGGCAACTGATGGATCACTACTGCGGTCGTCAAAAAAAAAAAGAAAAAAAAGAAAAAAAAAGGAGGTGTCTCACCGAGCGGAAAACTCGGGTGAAATTCACCCAGGGAAAAGTATGTGCTATGCGGTTGCATTCGTTCCTTCCCGTGGACAGAAAGCGCCAGGAGGAAGCAGCAGCACCACCTCGCAGCACTATATAGTACAAGAAATGGATAGAGAGAGGAAAAAGAGGAAACGAGGGCTTCGTCGGTTGACGGGACCCCGTCACTCCGGTATGCAACGAGAACTGCTACGTGCCCAGGCAACTGTGAGAGCCAGGAGTAGAGCTTGAGCCGGTGGAAAGATTCGTCGGAATCCTTCTATACATATACATATATCTATACTGTTATATACATCAACCTATGCCTCTTGACGAAAGTGGAACATTTCCTCTCCAGTCGAAGCTAGAGCTATGCTCTTCTCCTCCTGAGCTCTTACGTTCCTTTATCTTCTTCTGCCTCTTATTCCTCGTGGTTTTATTTATTCTCTCATGGCGTTCTCTGGCACATAGCGCGAGCGATGTTTTTTTTTTTTGGGCTTCCACGATGCTCAAAGTTGTGCTATCAAAGCGTGGCTGGAAGCTTCGCGATTCAGGCTCTGGGACGCTCGAGCCTGTGCAGCGATAGAAAGGGAAGGAAAGGGAAGGGGGAGGAGCTAAGGAACAGCAGAGGACACGTCAAAGGCACTGAGAATCCGGGCTTGGGCCGAGTGGCAACAGGGCAGGGAAATGTAAAACCTCAGAACCCGGTTTTATTCACTTTATTTATTTGCTACGTCACTCTTTATGCACACGAGGGACTATTTTATCTTTGTTTTTTTCTTCTTTGTGCTCGGACTGCTCTTGTTTACGTGACTCTCGAGTAAGATTCTCTCTTCGGGACTTTACATACACGGATATTCTTCGTTGGATTACACGTTTAACCCCCCACGAAGGTCACGAAGACTGTTTGTATGGTTTTAATCGATGCCATTTTTTTTTAGTCGATGGAAATTCGACGTTTTTTTAAACTGATAATTGGCTTAAGATTCGGTTTGTATTTGCAACAAAAAGTTAAAAAAAAATTAATCTTGTTGATGATAATACATTTTTTAATAAAAACAATGACTGGGAATTATTGACAAAATTATATATATATTTATATATTATATTTAGTAAAGTAGTAGTAGTAGTATTTTTATTGCGTCCATATTTAGTAAAGTAGTTTCTTTTTATATCTCATGAAACTTGATATTTTTACATAAATAAATAAAGAAATATATACGAAAATATATCTGACATATAGAACTTTTCGAACGATAATATAACACAAAAATATTTTTTATTTATTTTGGATGTATCGCAGATATATTTTTCACTCGTATATATTTCGTGTATATCCTAATATATATCTGACATATAAAAAATTTTGGGAAAGATATATCTTGTACATCTAGCATACATCTTTTATATATGTTGCATATACTTTATTTCCATATGGAATTTGATGCCAGATGCCATATAATTTACGGAATCGCGCGTTCCTATCGCAAATGCTCGACGAGGATGACGAAAATTTTGGTGGCGAATCAATTGGAGATGAAGACCATTCAGTGTAATGTGAGATCGTCGTACATCGTTTATATTATATTAAAAACCATAATTTATAATTACATTTATAGCAACAGATTACTTTTATTTTTCCGAATAAAAACCATATTTTTGCATAATTCGACATTTGATCCTCCTACAAAATCGACCCTTTTCACATGTTGAAATAAATACCTTTTTTGGAATGCGCACTATGCTACTATTTTTTCCCCGAAAGTAGAATATCTAAGGAATATCACATCAAAATTTTAGTAAAAACCCAAGTGAAAATATTATATGAAGATTATATATAAATATTTATATAGAAGCTATATGCGAAAATGGACATATAGAATATTCACATATTTTGTATAGTCCATAAGAACTTGTGTAATTAATTTTTAAAGAACTATATAGAATCAATATATGATACTATCTAGAATATATTTGATTCTATATAGTTCTTTAAAAATTAATTCTTTAAATTCATATGGACTATACGAAATACATGAAGATTCTATATGTCCATATAGCTTCTATATAAATATTTATATATAATCTTCATATAATATTTTCACTTGGGAAGTATTGAAAATTCACGTAACTATGTTTTTTTTTAATCGAAAAAGTGTCTTTTTTGCATTTCCACTTTATGAGTTTCCTTTAACACGCTGCCATTTTATTTCTTATAAATAAATTTTTCGTACATCACCTAGAATGTTCAAAGCATGTTCCATAGTTTTTTGAACCACTTTGGACTGATAGTTTGATCACAATACCTTTTTGAAAACTGACTGGGTAGAATCGACCCAGTGTGACTACCATGATTGAATTTGGAGGTGAGACCACAAAGGGTTAATTTCTCACTGAATGAAAAAAAAGCTTATGTTACCAAAATTAATTTCTCATTAAGAATTATTTCCTTATAACCAAATAACATTTCAATCGCCCATTAACAAAAAAAGGATGCAAGGTAGAACCTTGCACATTGCTTCCTCATTCTTTTTCGCTTTTTTACAAAGCCGCCTCTATGAGGAAGTTTTTTAATTATACTTTTGACTTCCTCATAGAGGAAGCTTTGCGAACGATGAAAATTATTGACGAAATTTATGATTTCTGACGTTTTACGAAATCCAGAGCGACACCAATAAATTTTTCAGAAATTCAAAATCACGTAAAATTCGAACCGCTTTACCGACCATCAGCAAATTCGGAACGTTGATGTAGAAGAACGTTGATGTAGAACGCTGTGTAGAAGATTTCAGTTGATTAGTTAAAATTTTACCTGAGTTAGAGTAAAACGAAAATTTTTCGAAAAATTCAAAAACTCACAAAAACCGAACCGCTTTACCGATTTGGCCCAAATTCAATACCAAAGGTCGTATCACTTTATTCGATTTTAATACGCAGTTTCAGCCCGTTAGCTAAAAATTCGTTCGAACTAGAGCATTTACGTACTTTTTTTCAAAATTCAAAATTCTTATAAAAATGAAATGAGTTAAGCGATTTTTATAAAATTTATACCAATTGAAGATTAGCCCGTATTGTACATGTTATTTAAATTTCTGGCCTTTCATCACACACACACACACACACATACATACATACATACATACATCCGGACAATTTTTCTAAACCACTTTTCTCAACGTTTCCAGACCATTTTAAGGACGATCGGTGACGACTGTCAAAGTCAAATCAGAGATAAATTTTCGTAATCGATTCTTTAAAGTTTAATGCATTAAATAATAGCTGTGGATGGTGATTTGTATTGAAGCATGTAGACTTAATCCAGAGAAAGATTAATCGTGACGGATTTGCATAAATATTAACTGATTAACGTTTCTTTTCAATGGGATACATTTTCGTTCAGTTTTTTTCAAGTATAATCTTTAATTCTTGGCCGATTTGAATGAGTGACAGCTCATTCTCTACCTTAAAAGATACTCTACGAATTGACCGCCTAGATATTTCATAGTGTTAATTGTTTAATAATTCTAGACTGTTGTTTAACAGAAATTAAAATACTTTCATAAACAACAGGCTATAATTACAAAACGATGAACACTATGAAATATCTAGGAGGTCAATTCGTAGAGTATCTTTTAAGAAAAACAATGAGCTATGGTTCATAAAAATCGGCAAAGAATTGAAGATAATACTTGGAAAAAACTGAACGAAAATATATCACACTGAAAAGAAACGTTAATCAGTTAATCTTTATGCAAATCCGTGACTATTAATCTTTCTCTGGATTAAGTCTACATGCTTCAATACAAATCACCCTCCACTGTTATTATTTACTGCATTAAACTTTAAAGAATCGATCGCGAAAATTTATCTCAGATTTGACTTTGGGAGTGGCCACCGATCCTCCTTAAACGTTTGGACATGAAAATCTCGAAAAAAAAATTTCATGAAAACAAACCTTTCTCTATGAGGAAGCAAAAAAGTTTTCTTTATTTTTATTCATTGTGTTTATCAAATAATAAAAATTAGTTGAAAAAATCATTGACCCGTAAGTTCATCGTTCGACCGAGTGTGCGCTTTTTTCTCGCGTTTAATGCTATAAAAAAAATCCTTCTCCTGCCACGATAGAGTTTAATCGATGCAACGCCGAACGAGTTTTCCATTGTCTCGAATCGTTCACCTCGAACGGATATCGCTTGCGCCGGGAGTCGACCACCGACGGGCGTTTAATCGCGCGCGAAACACTGCGTGTACCTTACCTATATACACAGCAAAGCGTGCGCCGGATACGAGACCGCGTATGTGCGGCAAACGCGTTCACATCCACTCGCTGCCTATGCCTGCAGCTACTAAGCGCTTATTGCTCGGGGACCTAACCGCGGAGAGGTGAACAGCAGTGTCTGTCTCACCCTCATCGTCAACTGAGACGGTGAGTCCATGCGACACACGGACCTTATTCCTCGTGCTGTATCTACAATGTATTTATGTACGTGTCTACAAGACACAACCCAACAAAATTCTGCGGATACCTTGAGGGGAACGCCTACTCAAAAGAGCGTCCAAGCGGTATCATACGAGACAAGAAGGACGTTAGAAGAGGCTTTGATATCCGCTTGTATATTACTATCAGTAAAAGTGTCATTTTTATCAACTGCTAAATAAATATGCAAATTCTCTGCAATAAATGTGCAAGTCATTTTCGGCGATAAATAATGATATTTTTTATCGTTATTTTGTTATTTAATATTAAACGTAAACGGTGCAAAAAAATGTAATACGCTAACTGAACAAAATCTTTGCATACTTTTTTTATTTAATTAAAAAAGAAAAAAGAAAATTAAAAAAAAAGAAAGTGCTTGTATTATCAAAAATTGATAATGTCGATTACATTACCATTTTTGATAATGTAATAAAAAAGTTAACTTCGAATTGGAAAAATTGGTAATATCAATTATATCACAAATTGGTAATTATTGGTAATAAAAAATGTCTTTTTAAGGAGCGTCCAAGCGTTATCATACAAGACTTTATCAAAAGTGCCATTTTATCAATTGTAAAACAAATATGCAAGTCATTTTCAGTGATGAATAATTTTGTTTTGATGTGAAAAAAAATCAGTGATTTTTTTATCGTTATTTTTTATGTAATATTAAACGTAAATTGTGCAAAAAATGTAATTCGCTAACTGAACAGAATCTTTGCATACTTTTTTTATTCAATTAAAAAAGAAAACCAGTGTTTGTATTACCAAAAATTGATAATGTCGATTACATTACCATTTTTGATAATGTAATAAAAAATTTAATTTCGAATTGTGAAAATTGGTAATATCAATTATATCACAAATTGGTAATTATTGGTAATGAAAAATATCTTTTTAAGAAGCGTCGATGCGTTATCATACAAGACTTTATCGAAAGTGTCATTTTATCAATTGCAAAACAAATATGGAAGTCGTTTTCAGTGATGAATAATTTTATTTTGATGTGAAAAAAATCAGTGATTTTCTTATTGTTATTTTTTTATTTAATATTAAACGTAAATTGTGCAAAAAAATGTAATTCGCTAACTGAACAAAATCTTTGCATACTTTTTTTATTTAATTAAAAAAGAAAACCATTGTTTGTATTACCAAAAATTGATAATGTCGATTACATTACCATTTTTGATAATGCAATAAAAAATTTAATTTCGAATTTTAAAAATTGGTAATATCAATTATATCACAAATTGGTAATTATTGGTAATAAAAAATATCTTTTTAAGGAGCGTCCAAGCGTTATCATACAAGACTTTATAGAAAGTGTCATTTTATCAATTGTAAAACAAATATGCAAGTCATTTTCGGTGATGAATAATTTTGTTTTGATGTGAAAAAAAATCAGTGATTTTTTATCGTTATTTTTTTTATTTAATATTAACCGTAAATTGTGCAAAAAAAATGTAATTTGCTAACTGAACAAAATCTTTGCATACTTTTTTTATTTAATTAAAAAAGAAAACCAGTGTTTGTATTACCAAAAATTGATAATGTCGATTACATTACCATTTTTGATAATGTAATAAAAAATTTAATTCCGAATTGTAAAAATTGGTAATATCAATCATATCACAAATTGGTAATTATTGGTAATAAAAAATGTCTTTTTAAGGAGCGTCCAAGCGTTATCATACAAGACTTTATCAAAAGTGCCATTTTATCAATTGTAAAACAAATATGCAAGTCATTTTCGGTGATGAATAATTTTATTTTTATGTGAAAAAAAATCAGTGATTTTTTTATCGTTATTTTTTTATTTAATATTAAACGTAAATTGTGCAAAAAAATGTAATTCGCTAACTGAACAAAATCTTTGCATACTTTTTTTATTTAATTAAAAAAGAAAACCAGTGCTTGTATTACCAAAAATTGATAATGTCGATTACATTACCATTTTTGATAATGTAATAAAAAATTTAATTTCGAATTGTGAAAATTGGTAATATCAATTATATCACAAATTGGTAATTATTGGTAATGAAAAATATCTTTTTAAGGAGCGTCGAAGCGTTATCATACAAGACTTTATCGAAAGTGCCATTTTATCAATTGTAAAACAAATATGCAAGTCATTTTCGGTGATGAATAATTTTATTTTGATATGAAAAAAATCACTGATTTTTTTTTTTCATTAAGGACTTTCCATTCAAAATTTTCATTAAGGACTTATGAAAATTACAAATAGTAGTAAAAAGGTTAACAAAATTTTGTCACTGATTTGTTCAGGTGTTTAATATTAGAACATCCCTTAATGTACGTGAACTTTACATACGGTTAGTGAAACACGCCCATGACGACGATATCACGGTGCGTTTGCCATAAGCCTCAGGACTATGCGGAGAGTACAAGTACTAACTATATCGGCGCGAGGCCACAGCATGCCCCCTTAATTGATCGATCCGTTCCCATTTCTAGGCTCACCTCGTCGTCAACGACGACGACGATCCTACGACATGCCTGTTCCAGACGTTCGCTTTATTGAAATCCTGCAGCTCCGCTTGTTCGATTCTCAACTTTAATGAGGTCTCGCGAAGTCGTCTTAACTCTGTTAGATAGAAATGAAAAAAAATAAAAACTTCGAGCGTTTCGTTATCGTTCAATCCAGCAATTTTTTTTGCTCTTTGTAAAAATAGCGACAAAGTAAATTTATGCTGTTCGTTGATATAATTTCTCACTGAAATACTTAAGGTAGTTCTAGCGATACGTGAGATTCAGGTAGAAATGAAAAACACTTCTCGATGGGCTGAAAATCTAAAAAAAAAAAATTGAAGTATATGGAAAGCGCTGACAAGATTGATTTTGTACAATAATAATAATTCTAACATGTTAGTAACCAATTAATGGGATAAAAATTATTACCAAATTAGCGGTTAAACTAACATATTTAAAAAATGGAAATAATTTTTTTAATTTTTTCTAAATAAGTACTGATTTTTTTTCCGAATATTTTGGTAATTTTGAAAAATCCGTTTTTTGTTTTCTTAATTTTGATACATGTTTAGAAAGTCATGTGTTTTGAATATGCGACGGGCATAATATCACCTATTACAACCAAGAAGACAATTTTTAAAAAATTACCCAAAATTCTGAAACTGTAAATTTTTACGGCAAAACTTCAAAAGTATTTTATATTTATAATCCAAGTGCTTTTCTCGCTTTTCTTAATTATTATTATTTTTTACTTCTGTGCACTCTTTAGCGTACTCACGTTCACAAAAAAATTTATTCTCACTCTTCGCCATCAACACAATCATAAATAAAAAATTGAAAAAAAAAATGTCACCACCTCATCACCATACCGCTTATGTTTGTATTTTTAATAAAAAATGTAAAACTGCTCTGGCTGAAGGCCCTCGGGCGATGGCCTGCCATAGTTGATAACTATGGCAAAAAACAATAAATAAATAATAAAAATATAATCCAAAATTTTCTATGAGAAAACGGGGAAAATCTGAAAAGTGGAATTCTTGTGGTTGTTCCCTAAAATTTTTTAGTTATCGACAAAAAAAGCTATTTCTCATAAGACAGTCTTTCAAAATTTAATAAAAGCCAACTACTTTTTTGAAATCACAAAAATTTCGAATTCTCAACTGGCCATAATTTTTTTGTCATATTGACCGAATTTTATTGTTTCATTAAATACAAAGGAAGAAAGGATAATCGAGAGTGGCTGTACCATTATTTTTTACATTCTTACCATTTTATTAAATATTTACATTTTTTGCCAAAATGTCACAATTCTTGTTTATTTTATTTTATTTTTTTCAAAATGTGGTATATTTATAAGTATCACCCGATATAAAACAAAGTAATAAACGGAGAGTTATTGATTTCGCTTAGTTATTGAAAAACAAATCAGTTTGTTGACACATTTCAACGAAAGTGGTAATTTGTTCGAATAAACGTATGCGCAACAAAAGATGCCATACCGATTTATTTTTCGTTGCTTAATTCAAATTTTCTATTTTTTTTGCACCGACAAATATTTTTTTTTTTTTTTTTCACGAAGATACCCAAAAAAGGATTTGCATAAAAATTATTCTATATTTGGTAATGACCAAAAATATCCCGATTAAATAAGACCTACCGAAATAACATTTAAGGTAGTTCTGTCGCTTCACGCTCACTTCGCATAAGTTTCCGAAAAATGAGAGCGAATTGCAAACACTTCTCGATGATATAAAAATCTGTAAAAAATCATGCATATTAAAGATGCTGAAGACATTAATTCGGCATAATAATAATTCCAAAATGTTATTAACAAATTGATGAAAAATAAAATTGTTTAACAAATTTTCCGACAACTTAATTTTTTTGATTCAGTGAAAATGATTTGTTCATTTTTCTGAGTACGTATGAATTTTTTCAAATTTTTTTCTTTGCTTTGAATTTTTCGATTTTTTACATGGAAAGAATCACAAAATTCAAAGCAAAGAAAAAAATTTGAAAAAATTCATACGTATTCAGAAAATCGACGAAAATGTTTCATCGAAACAAAAAAATTAGGTTGTCGGAAGATTTGTTGAACATTTTTATTTTTCATCAATTTGTTAATAACATTTTACAATTATTATTATGTTGAAATAATGTCTTAAGTATCTTAAATATGCATGAATTTTTTCAGATTTTTATATTATCAAGAAGTGTTTGCAATTCGCTCTCATTTTTCGGAAACTTATGCGAAGTGAAGCGACAAAACTACCTTAAGGAGGTTGGAGCGCTTCACACTAGTCAAATCAGTGCTAAATTATTAAAAGCGTTTCTACAATTTCAGATGGTTTAATAATCTGTTCCAAGGTGTTAATCACATAGCAGCATTAGTTCTTGATATTCAGATACATTCACAGCTGTCATATGAACAGTAAATCGATCAATATCTCCAAATTTCCGATGTCATGTTTTTTCATCCAGTTTTGTAAAAGGGTAAACCGTAATATCAGTCCAATTATGACGAAACGTAGCTCATTTTGATCAGTGGAAGATCGTTAATCGATTGACCGTCCGGATTTCCTATAGTATCAGGCGTTCAAAAGTTACAGCCATTTGTATACTTGATGTTAGGTTATGATAGGATAAACAAACAGTTCTTTTGAACTACTAATACGATTTTAAAAAATAAACGGCCAATCGATAGAATATCTTTTAGTAAACAAAATGAGCTATTGGTCGTTATAATCGGACTGATATTACGGTTTACCCTTTTAAAAAACTGGATGAAAAAACATAACATCGGAAATTTGCAGATGTTGATCGGTTTACTGTTGATATCACAGCTGCGAATGTATTTGAATATCAAAAACTAATGCTGCTATGTGATCAACACCTTGGAACAGATTATTAAGGGGAGGGAGTCAGGTAAAAAAAATTGATTTTGGAAATTCATTATCATCCAAATCCTATTGCATATAAAAATGCCCAATGCACTATATTGTTGGTGTTCGGTGAAAGAATTTTTTACTGCCGTCTGACTTGCATATGTTTTTCAATATTATCTTAAGCAAAGTTCTTAGGTTTTCCATTCTACGCACGATTCAGATCACACTACTAGGCAGATTGGAATCATTGACATCTTATTTTCTTCTTCATGAAAAGATACACCGGCTAAATGGAGCAAACTATTTTTTTTTCATTCTGAAAGCAAAGTTAATCACTGATTTAGAAAATAGCATAAAATTTATTTATTAATAATTATGTTACTTAAAAAATATTACATTTTATTAACATTTGCTCCATTTAGCCGGTGTAACTGTTCATGAAGAAGAAAATGAGACGTCAACCATTCCATTCTGCCTAGTAGTTTGATCTGAATCATGCGCAGAATGGAAAACCTAAGATCTTTGCTTAAGATAATATTTAAAAGCATATGCAAGTTAGACGACAGTAAAAAATCCTTTAATCGAATACCAACAATATAGTGCATTGGGCATTTTTATATGAAATAGGATTTGGATGATATTTAATTTCCAAAATCAATTTTTTTGACCTGACTCCTTCCCCTTAAACCATCTGAAATTGTAGAAACGCTTTTAAAAATTTAGCACTGATTTTACTAGTGTGGAGCGCTCCAACCTCCTTAAATGGAAAGCAGTTATTCCCAGAAGTATTTTACATATTTATTTCACACTACAAAGTGTCAAACCGGATGTGACGACATAACAATAAAATGAAAGAATTTTTGTCGAATAATATCGGTCGTCTGGCGATATAATAGACGGTGAATTAATGCATCGTCGTTACGACGAGGGAATAACGCGTGCAAGGTGCGATAAGACGTAGCGCACTCTGTGCTGCTCTTCGGAGGCCAAACGTGGCTCGCTGAGCAACGGTACCTCGCTCCATACGTTTGTATAGGCACAAGGTATAGGAAGTACAGTAGGATACCACCAGCAACGGCAACGGCAGCAGCGCATATTACTGCAGACTCTCACCGCGCGCGACGCTTTGGACTCTCGGACTCCATACGTACCTCGAGGCAAGCCACACGACATCTTGAGTGGAATACCCATTACGCATCTGCATAGTAGAACGTAGAAAAAGAATAGAGCGTTTCGCACTACCCAGCCACCAAAAGCGATTAAAAAGGAAAAAAAAGCTGCAAAGTAGAACTTTGCAAATTGCTTCCTCATTATTTTTAATTTTTTACAAAACTCTAAGAGCTCTAAGAGGAAGTATGTTAATTGATTTTGGAATAGTTAATAGCGGAAGCTTTGTAAAAAAAAAAACCAAAAATAACGAGGAAGGAATTTGCAACGGTCTACTCTGCAGTTTTATTTCGCACAAGTACAAGTTAAAATTCTGATAAATTTTGAAACTCACAACTAGACATCACTTTTTTAGGGTCGAACCATTTTTAATTGTGTAAATTCTTAAATTCTAAAAAGACTGATTGATTTTCTTCTTTTTTACGTTGTTTGATTTTAAAGATTTTTTATTAAAATCTTCCAGATTCCCTCCAGCCTAATAATAACAACAACAACAATAATAATATTAATAATAATTATATTAACAACAACCATAATATTTACAACGCTATTTTGATACTAAATTTAATTATTTATTCATTTACATATTCCAATAATAACACAAACAAAAATAAATAAATAAAAAACAAAATAAATTCCGCTGTTACAATTTCAGTCTTGCTTTAATTTTCCTAAAAAAAAATTATATAGACCTTATCTAATCCTATCCTATAATCATCGAAGCACTGTTCTTTTTAATTCTTTAAATTCTCAAATTCCAAAAAGACTGTTTGATTTTCATCTTTTTAACAATAATATTTACAACGCTATTTTGTTACAAAATTGGATAATCTATTCATTTACATATTCCACTAATAACACAAACAAAAATAAATAAATAAAAAACAAAATAAATTCCGCTGTTACAATTTCAGTCTTGTTTTAATTATCCTAAAAAAATATATATAGACCTTATCTAATCCTGTCCTATAATCATCGAAGCATCTGCTCTTTTTAATTCTTTAAATTCTCAAATTCTAAAAAGACTTCGATTTTCTTCTTCTTAACAATAATATTTACAATGCTATTTTGTTGCAAAATTGAGTAATCTATTCATTTACATATTCCACTAATAACACAAACAAAAATAAATAAATAAAAAACAAAATAAATTCCGCCGTTACAATTTCAGTCTTGTTTTAATTTTCCTAAAAAAAAAATATATAGACCTTATCTTATCCTGTCCTATAATCATCGAAGCATCTGCTCTTTTTAATTCTTTAAATTCTCAAATTCCAAAAGGACTGTTCGATTTTCTTCTTTTTAACAATAATATTTACAACGCTATTTTGTTACAAAATTGGAAAATCTATTCATTTACATATTCCACTAATAACACAAACAAAAATAAATAAATAAAAAACAAAATAAATTCCGCTGTTACAATTTCAGTCTTGTTTTAATTTTCCTAAAAAAAAAATATATAGACCTTATCTTATCCTGTCCTATAATCATCGAAGCATCTGCTCTTTTTAATTCTTTAAATTCTCAAATTCCAAAAGGACTTTTCGATTTTCTTCTTTTTAACAATAATATTTACAACGCTATTTTGTTACGAAAATGGAAAATCTATTCATTTACATATTCCACTAATAACACAAACAAAAATAAATAAATAAAAAACAAAATAAATTCCGCTGTTACAATTTCAGTCTTGTTTTAATTTTTCTAAAAAAAAATATATAGACCTTATCTAATCCTGTCCTATAATCATCGAAGCATCTGCTCTTTTTAATTCTTTAAATTCTCAAATTCCAAAACGACTGTTTGATTTTCTTCTTTTTAACAATAATATTTACACCGCTATTTTGTTAGAAAATTGAATAATCTATTCATTTACATATTCCACTAATAACACAAACAAAAATAAATAAATAAAAAACAAAATAAATTCCGCTGTTACAATTTCAGTCTTGTTTTAATTTTCCTAAAAAAAAAAATATATAGACCTTATCTTATCCTGTCCTATAATCATCGAAGCATCTGCTCTTTTTAATTCTTTAAATTCTCAAATTCCAAAAGGACTTTTCGATTTTCTTCTTTTTAACAATAATATTTACAACGCTATTTTGTTACGAAATTGGAAAATCTATTCATTTACATATTCCACTAATAACACAAACAAAAATAAATAAATAAAAAGAAAAATAAATTCCGCTGTTACATTTTCAGTCTTGCTTTAATTTTTCTAAAAAAAAATTATATAGACCTTATCTAATCCTGTCCTATAATCATCGAAACATCTACTCTTTTTAATTCTTTAAATTCTGAAATTCCAAAAAGACTGTTCGATCTTCTTCTTTTTAATAATAATATTTACACCGCTATTTTGTTACAAAATTGGTAAATCTATTCATTTACATATTCCACTAATAACACAAACAAGAATAGATAAATTTAAAAAAAAATCCGCTATTACAATTTCAGTCTTGTTTTAATTTTTCTAAAAAAAATATATAGACCTTATCTAATCCTGTCCTATAATCATCGAAGCATCTGCTCTTTTTAATTCTTTAAATTCTCAAATTCCAAAACGACTGTTTGATTTTCTTCTTTTTAACAATAATATTTACACCGCTATTTTGTTAGAAAATTGAATAATCTATTCATTTACATATTCCACTAATAACACAAACAAAAATAAATAAATAAAAAACAAAATTAATTCCGCTGTTACATTTTCAGTCTTGTTTTAATTTTTCTAAAAAAAAATATATAGACCTTATCTAATCCTGTCCTATAATCATCGAAGCATCTGCTCTTTTTAATTCTTTAAATTCTCAAATTCCAAAAAGACTCTTTGATTTTCTTCTCTTTAACAATAATATTTACACCGCTATTTTGTTAGAAAATTGAATAATCTATTCAATTACATATTCCACTAATAACACAAACAAAAATAAATAAATAAAAAACAAAATAAATTCCGCTGTTACAATTTCAGTCTTGTTTTAATTTTCCTAAAAAAAAATTATATAGACCTTATCTAATCCTGTCCTATAATCATCGAAGCATCTGCTCTTTTTAATTCTTTAAATTCTCAAATTCCAAAACGACTGTTTGATTTTCTTCTTTTTAACAATAATATTTACACCGTTATTTTGTTAGAAAATTGAATAATCTATTCATTTACATATTCCACTAATAACACAAACAAAAATAAATAAATAAAAAACAAAATAAATTCCGCTGTTACATTTTCAGTCTTGTTTTAATTTTTCTAAAAAAAAATATATAGACCTTATCTAATCCTGTC
Source organism: Ephialtes manifestator (assembly GCA_963970395.1). Lineage (NCBI taxonomy): Eukaryota > Metazoa > Arthropoda > Insecta > Hymenoptera > Ichneumonidae > Ephialtes > Ephialtes manifestator. The sequence goes on along the minus strand of OZ019978.1, from coordinate 16,989,476 downwards.
CTATAATCATCGAAGCATCTGCTCTTTTTAATTCTTTAAATTCTCAAATTCCAAAAAGACTCTTTGATTTTCTTCTCTTTAACAATAATATTTACACCGCTATTTTGTTAGAAAATTGAATAATCTATTCAATTACATATTCCACTAATAACACAAACAAAAATAAATAAATAAAAAACAAAATAAATTCCGCTGTTACAATTTCAGTCTTGCTTTAATTTTCCTAAAAAAAAAATTATATAGACCTTATCTAATCCTGTCCTATATTCATCGAAACATCTGCTCTTTTTAATTCTTTAAATTCTCAAATTCCAAAAAGACTGTTTGATTTTCTTCTTTTTAACAATAAAATATTTATTTTGTTACAAAATTGGAAAATCTATTCATTTACATATTCCACTAATAACACAAAAAAAAAAATATATAAAAAACAAAATAAATTCCGCCGTTACAATTTCAGTCTTGTTTTAATTTTCCTAAAAAAAAAATATATAGACCTTATCTAATCCTGTCCTGTAAGCGTCGAAGCATCTGCGTAGCGAAGTATAACCTGCCGGCTATTAGAGCTGATTATTATGATAGCCCGAGTTAGGATACAGCCTCGACGCAGCGAGCGAGAGTCTAGTCATGCGGAAATGTGAGGTGAGAGAACTCGACCAGCAGGGATTAGGTCGAACAGGTGGTCGAGAGAGGTGCGCACCGACGACGACGACGACGACGACGAGGAGAACGATGACGATCACATCATAAGAGAAGAAACGTATGCGCCGCAGGGAAACCCACAACCACTAGCTAAAACATCTCCTCTAGCATCATATACAGTCCCTGCGCAGCTTTGAATCATGTTGCTCCGTCGAGCTGGAATTTATTTTGTAACGCGCCAGTCGGAAATTTCTCTGTTATGTTCCCCCGAGGGGCAAAGAGGCTGAAGGATGGAAGGCCAGTAGCGTCTACCACATTCTTTCTGCTATATTACTTCTCCGACCTTGACCTCGTTAAGAATTATTTCGATACTGCATTTTCTCTCTTTCTATCACTTTATAACTTGTTGAGAAAATTCAGCGAAATAAATACTCATGGGAAAATTTTTAGTTACGTGGCTATTCTTTGTTTTTTCTTTATCGACGTGTTGGCTCGATGCCTTTGTTTTGTTCTTGTTTTTTTTGTGGGTCTTCATTTAGCCTCTGGTTTGTGTACTTTGAGTACACAGTGCAATTAGAGACTCTTGAGTTCGATACAGTTATCCTGTAGTCGATTTTTTTTTCTTTTTCTTTTTAATTTTGTTAGCTTTGATTTTCTTTTTCTTGAGATAGAATTCTGAGAGTATAGGATTGGAGATAGGTTAACCTGTATATGGGTGCAGGTTTCAATGCTGCTTTTTATATTATTGTGGAGGGAATTATTGAACACTGATTGTTAGAAATAAATATGTGAAATAAATACTTTATGCTTGAGAACAATTTTACGTTTATATTGAAATTTTTTGAAAATTCTTTGTTTTTTTTATCGACGTGTTGGCTCGATACCTTTGTTTTATTTTTTTTGTGTGTCTTCATTTAGCCGGTTTGTGTACTTTGAGTACACAGTGCAATTAGAGAATCTTGAGTTCGATACAGTTATCCTGTAGTGGATTTTTTTTTCTTTTTCTTTTTAATTTTGTTAGCTTTGATTTTCGTTTTCTTGAGATAGAATTCTGAGAGTATAGGATTGGAGATAGGTTAACCTGTATATGGGTGCAGGTTTGAATGCTGCTTTTTATATTATTATTATGGAGGGAATTAATGAACACTGATTGTCAGAAATAAATACTTTGTGCTTGAGAACAATTTTACGTTTATATTGAAATTTTAAAAAAATTCTTTGTTTTTTTTTATCGACGTGTTGGATCGATGCCTTTGTTTTTTTTTGTGTGTCTTCATTTAGCCGGTTTGTGTACTTTGAGTACACAGTGCAATTAGAGAATCTTGAGTTCGATACAGTTATCCTGTAAGGTAAACGCTCAACGTACCCAACCACGTACCAGTCTCCAACCACTGACACAAATATTGACTAAAATGAAGAAATTATGAATATGAAATAAATAAATAACTAGTGCTACCATTTTTGCAATTCTTTATGTCTGCATAGGCCAATAATAAAAATAGTCATTAATTTTTTTGTTGACGTTTTTTAAAGATATTGTGCACTGCAGACGCCGCTCAGAGGATCGGCGCATATCTTTTAGCCAGTTCGTTAAGAATTGGCGTAACGTTGTTAAGCTTATGACGCTGTTATTTTCACGATTTCCACAATAATTCGTGGCTTGTGGTATTCGCGAATAAATAGACTTTATAAATCTTCCATTAAAATTTGCGAAAAACCACTGCTAAGTCGTCAATTTCCATGGTTGGCTATTGGGGCGCATCCGCAGTATGCTGTACCGATATCCAACCGCGGCCTATTCCCGGCCAACACAAACTCAGCGAACATAACCTCTATGGCAAGTTGATGCCGGTTGCACGTCACGGTGAGCCTTTCTATTAGTTATTATTTATCATAAATTATCCCAAACGTTGCGTGTAATTTAAGAAATAAAATGAAGTTTCAACGAATCGCATAGCCTCGTATTGGCGGGTGGTTGCGTATAGGGGCATGCTTGGTCGGGTATTTAGACATTACCTGAAATCGGTGGTCGGGTACTAGTCCATCGACTTTCTCAATTGTTTCCTAACTTTAACAAAAAAAACTATACCCCTGACATGAATTAATGGATGTTTTTCGAAAAGTAGAAAAGCTAAGCTTTGCATTAGTTATGGTTACAATTATAGAAACGTCATTTTAGTATACGAAATATAACTTTACAGTTTCCTGTTCTGTAAGATGGCCGGCTATTGGGGCGTTTACCTTAGTGGATTTTTTTTTCTTTTTCTTTTTAATTTTGTTAGCTTTGATTTTCTTTTTCATGAGTTAGAATCCTGAGTGTATAGGATTGGAGATAGATTAACCTGTACATGGGTGCAGGTTTCAATGATGCTTTTTATATTACGGAAGGAATTATTGAACACTGATTGACAGAAATAAATATGTGAAATAAATACTTTATGCTGGAGAACAATTTTACGTTTATATCGAATTTCTTTTTTAATTCTTTGTTTTTTTTATCGACGTGTTGGTTCGATGCCTTTGTTTTCTTTTTTTTTGTGTGTGTTCATTTAGCCGGTTTGTGTACTTTGAGTACACAGTGCAATTAGAGAATCTTGAGTTCGATACAGTTATCCTGTAGTGGATTTTTTTTCTTTTTCTTTTTTAATTTTGTTAGCTTTGATTTTCTTTTTCTTGAGTTAGAATTCTGAGAGTATAGGATTGGAGATAGGTTAACCTGTATATGGGTGCAGGTTTCAATGCTGCTTTTTATATTATTGTGGAGGGAATTATTGAACACTGATTGACAGAAATAAATATGTGAAATAAATACTTTATGCTGGAGAACACTTTAACGTTTATATTGAAATTTTTTAAAAATTCTTTGTTTTTTTTATCGACGTGTTGGTTCGATGCCTTTGTTTTGTTTTTTTTGTGTCTTCATTTAGTGGGTTTGTGTACTTTGAGTACGCAGTGCAATTAGAGAATCTTGAGTTCGATACAGTTATCCTGTAGTGGATTTTTTTTTCTTTTTCTTTTTTAATTTTGTTAGCTTTGATTTTCTTTTTCTTGAGTTAGAATTCTGAGAGTATAGGATTGGAGATAGGTTAACCTGTATATGGGTGCAGGTTTCAATGCTGCTTTTTATATTATTATGGAGGAAATTCTTGAACACTGATTGTCAGAAATAAATATGTGAAATAAATACTTTATGTTTGGGAACAATTTTACGTTTATATTGAAATTTTTAAAAAATTCTTTGTTTTTTTTTATCGACGTGTTGGCTCGATGCCTTTTTTTTGTTTTTTTTTTGTGTGTCTTCATTTAGCCGGTTTGTGTACTTTGAGTATACACTGCAATTAGAGACTCTTGAGTTAGATACAGTTATTCTGTAGTGCATTTTTTTTTCTTTTTTTTTTAATTTTGTTAGCTTTGATTTTCTTTTTCTTGAGTTAGAATTCTGATAGTATAGGATTGGAGATAGGTTAACCTGTATATGGGCGCAGGTTTTAATGCTGCTTTTTATATTATTGTGGAGGGAATTATTGAACACTGATTGACAGAAATAAATATGTGAAATAAATACTTTATGCTGGAGAACAATTTTACGTTTATATTGAAATTTTTTAAAAATTCTTTATTTTTTTTATCGACGTGTTGGCTCGATGCCTTTTTTTGTTTTTTTTTTGTGTGTGTTCATTTAGCTGGTTTGTGTACTTTGAGTACACAGTGCAATTAGAGAATCTTGAGTTCGATACAGTTATCCTGTAGTGGATTTTTTTTTCTTTTTCTTTTTTAATTTTGTTAGCTTTGATTTTCTTTTTCTTGAGTTAGAATTCTGATAGTATAGGATTGGAGATAGGTTAACCTGTATATGAGTGCAGGTTTCAATGCTGCTTTTTATATTATTGTGGAGGGAATTATTGAACACTGATTGTCAGAAATAAATATATGAAATAAATACTTTATGCTTGAGAACAATTTTACGTTTATATTGAAAATTTAAAAAAATGAAAATTAACGCGATATTTTCTACAATTTAGATTTTGTTCTTTTTTTAATGTTGTTAGCTTAGATTTTCTTTTTCTTGAGTTCGGAATTCTGAGAGTGTCGGATTGGGGATAGGTTAACCTGTAATGACCCTCAAAATTTCTGCATCTGCAAAAAATGAACTTTGTCAAAGCGTAACGCCGTGAGATTTGATCAGACACGAAAATGTCTAAGGACTTTTTTGTTCCTTTTTGGATTCCCCGATGGCGGATATTTTTATTTTTTTATTTTTTGTGAAATGAAGATGATTTATGCAAATTGAAAACTTTGTCACGCTGTATCTTTTTCGTTTTGGCTCGGAGAGAAATATGTGTAGGATATCTTTTTTCTTTTCTCATTTTGAAATGGCGGTTGTTTTTTTATTTATTTAAGATTCATGCTAGGGTAGATATTTGTTCTTTTATCTTTGTCAGCGTTTACTGTCTAGAATATTGATCACAGACAAAAATGCTGAAAGACTTTTTTGTAGTACTTTTCATTCTTCACTGGCGGGTTCTTCCCGATTTTCTTTTGAATGTGAGGAAATTGATTATTCCGCCATTTAAAAACTTTGTCCAGCGATATCTTGGCCAGATCAACTCCCAGAATAAAACTTTATTAGACTTTTTTTATTCCTTTTTCGATTATCTAGTGGCGGGTTCTCCCGGATTTTTTTTTAAGCGCGATGAAATATGTTTTTTTGTTATTTTAAAACTTTGTCCAGCGATATCTTGGCCAGATTAACTCCCAGAACAAAACATTTCATCGGAAAACTAGCTTGATCCGAGCGCTATGTGTAATTTCTCGCTGTCTAGTCGTTGTACAGAAAAACTGTCTAAAATCTGGCTAAGATTTTATTAATTCGCCCAGTAAACTTAGCTAGTGATTAGCCAGTACGGAAATCGGTTAACCCAATAGCATAAAATTGACTAGGTGTTAGACCGGATTTCTCTATTAAACCCAGATACCGGTTAAGGGGGGAGAGTCAGGTCAAAAATTTAAAAAAATCGATTATTTTTTTTTTCTGTAAAAACATTTATTTCTATGTAATCTATCTATTAGTAAAGTTATAAGCCGGAATTTGCAAAAATGGCTAAGTTTCTACGGTACCATTCATATTTAATTTTCTCAAAAGTCGTAAAAATTACCAGAATATTATATTTGAATTTTTAATTATTTTATTTACTTATTTTTGTTATATGCAAACATTATGGCCGATTTTTTGTTCACATAAAATAATTAAGGGTGTTGAAGAAAAAAAAAATCAAATATTTTTTTTTTTTTTTCTCTTCGGCAGTTTCGTTTAGTTAAGTATACCCTCTGAACCTGCAAAATCTTAGACCTGAATGCGAAAAAATGGCCGATTTCTGCAATATACCTGTTTTTTTAATGATTTTTTTCTATATAATAAAAAGTTTATTACGTATTTGTAAATAAATTTTTATTTGTTTACCATTTTTTAAATCAGTTAGCGAAACGCAATGCAAATGACGCGATGAGAGTGTGATGTCTTCAACGCAACACGTAACACTTACATTATATTCGAATTCGCGCGAATAATGGGACATGCGCTGTGATATCTTAGCACGTATCGCATGCGCAGCGTGTTACTGCCTCGAGAAGTTACTTCTGCTACATGCGAGACGCATAACCTCGAATTGACGTTTTTATTTTTCGTTCATATTATGTTATTAGTTTGATTCCGTTGGCGATTTACGGTTTTTTTTCAATCAATAGTGTTTAAAACAGAATCAACAATGATTAGAAGTGACCAGATATGTAAATTTGTTATGAAGTGATGATTTAATGTTTGTGCAGCACATTTGTGAATGTGTCAACACTGGATAAATTTTCAGTGATGTTGTCAATAAAAGTGATCATCCCCATATTATTTACAGGTTTTTTTCAAATTATGCATTCATTTACTTATTTATTTGTAAAAAAAAAACATTTATTAATAACATTATTAATAATATTCTGTAATCTGACTTGCAAATAATATTTTTATTTTGTTCATTAAAGGTACTAAGGTGCCCCAAAGGTGAAAACAGCATAAACATTTTTATTTGAGTGGTAAGCTTTAAATGCCATTTGCCAAAACTTGGTTTTAAACCTATTCTGCGCGTGATTCAGACCAAACTGCTAGGCAGATTGGGCTGGTTGACGTCTCATTTTCTTCTTCATGAAAAGATAGACCGGCTAAATGGAGCAAAAGTTAATAAAAGGTAATATTTTTCAAGTGACATAATTATTACTAAATAAATTTTATGCTATTTTCTAAATCAGTTATTAATTTTGCTTTCAGAATGAAAAAAAAATATTTTGCTCCATTTAGCCGGTGTATCTTTTTATGAAGAAGAAAATGAGACATCAACTAGCCCAATCTGCCTAGCAGTTTGGTCTGAATCACGCGCAGAGTGGAAAACCTAAGACCTTTGCTTAAGATAATATGGAAAGGCATACGCAAGTCAGATGGCAGTAAAAAATCCTTTCATCGAGTACCAACAATATAGTTCATTGATCATTTTTATATGCAAGAGAATTTGGATGATATTGAATTTACAAATTTAATTACTTGACCTGACTCCCTCCCCTTAAATAGCCTAGGATAAATCAAAAAACAGAATTAATATAAACCGTCATTTATTGCATCAGCACGTAACAGGGAAGCTGTTTAACACTATTTAAACAAGGAACACTATTTAATAACGTACGTAATCACTTTTTCATTAATAATCAAATATCTCGATAAGGCCTATCGCAAAAAACACAAAAATATAAATTCTTTCGCGTCGTACAAAACAAAAAAAAATCGTAGTCCTCTAGAATATATTTAATAACGTACGTAATCACTTTTTTCAATAATAATAAAATATCTCGATAAGGCCTATCGCAAAAAACAAAAAAAAAATATAAATTCTTTCGCGTCGTAAAAAAACAAAAAAAATCGTAGTCCTCTGGAACGTATTTTTTGGTACCTTTCACGAACATGCACGTGCCACTCTACATAATAATAACTCGCTGCGCAGCGTGTCACGACTAGACTCTGTATCGGAATCGCCCTGTATCGGAAAACGCCCGCGTTTCCGTCGAAAACGACGCGCATTGCAGCGTTAACCTTGTTAAGGTATATATTATGTCTAGCCTTTGGTCAGGTAAGCTGAGCCATGAAAGCTAGATAGATCCTAGATAGATATGCTATCTGTGGCAGTACTACGATATCCGAGGCCCCAATATTTGACACTGGTTTCCGGTAGTACTTTTCATAAGGAACAAAAAAGTTCATATGAACTATAGTCCTATCTCTTTTAGTTTCCGAGATATGGAATTTTTAAGATTTTAATATAGATTTTAATATATCGGGGGGCTTCGCCCCCCGAACCCCCCGAACAGGGGCTTCGCCCCTGCACCCCACAAGGGGCTTCGCCCCTGGACCCCGCCGAGATCTTCGTCCGCGAACCCGAATATAATTTTTTTCAGCATTTTTAAACGACAATACAATGTCGATCCCAGTCTAGAAAAAATGGACACTTGGGCGTTAATGGGTTAAGGTTCTCCAGGGTTCCGGTTCTCGTTAGGTTCTTTGAAGTTCTATAGATTCTTTTGGGTTCTTTTAGGTTTTTTAGATTCTTTTAGGTTCTTTAGATTCATTTAGGTTGATTTAAGTATTTTAGATTAGGTTCTTTTAGGTTTGATTTTCATCCTTTTTCTATATTTACAATCAATAACCTCATAGACTTGTAAATATTAAGTTTCATTGAAATAAAGTTATTTTTTAAATACTTTTTCCGCCATATTGGATCCGCCATTTTGAATTTTTGAAAGTCATTGAAAGGCATCCTCAATAATCACAATCTACCAAATTTAAATCAAATCGTACAGAAAAGTTACACACGAAGATGTCATATATTTTTACCAAATAAAATTTTAAAAAATTCATATCTCGGAAACTAAGGCAGTTAGGACCATAGTCCATATGAACTTTTTAACTCCCCACGAAAAGTACTACCGGAAACCACCGTCAAATCTTGGGGCCTCGGATATCGTAGTATCCCCCTATCTGTCAGTGCATTCTGGCTAGATTATGTCTAGTCCCACTACAGAAAAACTTGATAAAAAAAACTAGCTAAACGCTAGGTTCAAACTAGTTTATCCCCAACAGATTTCCACATGGGTACACTGAGAGAAAAGCATATCGTTGATTTAACGATTTCACAGGATAAAACGAATATAGGAAGGCTCACAATGTTTTATGGTTGAAGCGATGATAATATGGTTCAATAACCGATACTTGCAAGGTTATTGGAAACAAACGTTGAAATCGTATATGTAACGAAACGGCATGTTTGAAACGATTAGAATAGTTTTTGAAACTATTATCATTTTGATGATTGCTACTATAATTATATTTGCTAAAACCATAAAATATGGACGTTCCTCCTGGGAATTATAGTTTATAGTTAGATTATCGTCGGTCTAACTATATTTTTATTTAAATTACCAGATTTTTCTCTCAGTGTAGTTGCGCCTCAAAGTTGAGGACTGCTTTCGCTGCCCTTATCAGCGCACCGTCAGCTATTCCACGCGAAATAGCAGGGCACCGCAGACCTACACGGAAAGAAAAGCTTGGTTGAAACAACCAAGTGCTATGGTTATATATGCGCCAGACAATTAATTGGTTAGACCGACCAATTTCTTGGTTAGGCTACCAATTTCTTGGTTAGACTAACCAAGTGACTTGGTAAGCTAACCACCCGACTAGAAATTCAGTTATGGGGAATATCAGGGCCGGACCTGGTAACCGGATTCTAAATCCAAGGCCCCTGTCTGGCTACCTTATACGGCCCTGATTGGAAATGTAACGCTTTGGCACATCAGGGCCAGTTCAAGTTTACCACATAAGGACCTGATAAAAATAACCATTTAAGGGCCTGATAAATATAATCATAGATATATAAATACATATACTTATCTTTATATTAAATTAAAAAATTAATTATTAATTTCCGCGCATTATGCCGCAATATGAACAATAATATTCTATTAATATTACAAAAAAAAAAAAAAACAAGTCGTCTTCAGATACGGTTTTTCGTAACATCATTCGGGAAGTGATGCACGCGGGATTCGAACCTAAGACCTACGGGACCTACCTATTTACCTAACTACCTAACCGAGCACGCTAACCACTAGACCAAACCGACTATGTGGATATCTCGTACAGTATTTCCATAATAGTTCAATTTACTATTTATTTAAATAATAGTTCAGTTTTTAACGTAACTAATTAGGAATTTGAACTTAAAATTTGTAAATTCAAAATGACGGGTTTAAAATTAAAAACATATTGAATGCGACATTTTGATTTTATAAATGATATTCTTAATTCCGCCAATATTTCGATCAGGTCTACCTTACCTATACCAGGTCTGAACCTGAATATGGAATACCTTGTCAGGTCTACCTTAATTTTTCCCGATCTGGCCCGGAATAAGATACACCTTATCAGGTCAACCTTCCCTTTGCCAGATCCGGTCCTATTAAGGTACATCTTATCAGGTCTACCTTATCTATGCCAGATCTGGACCTGAATAGGGAATACCTTATCAGGTCAACCTTCCCTATGCCAGGTCCGGTCCTAATAAGGTGCACCTTATCAGGGCAACCTTTCCAATGCCAGATCCGGTTCTAATAAGGTACACCTTATCAGGTCAAACTTATCCATGCCAGATCAGGCCCAAATGTGACGGCAGGGCTGCCCTACCAGATTTCTAGTCGGGCAAGTGACTTGGTTAGACCAACCAAGAAATTGGTCACCTAACAAATGGCTTGGTTGGTCTAACCAATTAATTGTCTGGCGCATATATAACCATAGCACTTGGTAGTTCGAACCAAGTCTTTTTTTGCGTGTATGAGATGCGCGATGTCCTGCATCTTTATCTTTTTGTATTAATGCGTTGTGACTTCAGCACCACCATTCCATTTCTCTCAAAGTTAGTTCAACTCCGGAGGCCGAACCCGACGGTCGGCCCTCGAAATTAACAGCCGCCAATTACATTGCGATATCGGCACTCCAAAATTATTTTGTTTTATTTTATTTCTCAAAAATGTATATTTTTAACAATTTATTGTGTATTGCGTGACTATCATTGTTAAAATAAAAACGTGCTGTGTTTAAATAACCTGTTTTAATAATTGAACAAAATAATTATTCATAAAAAAAAAAATCACAATCAAAAATCAAAATCAATCTAGCTTCGTTGCGTTCATGGAGAAAACAGCAAATCCATGACGAGAGGATCACTGTAGGTTATGTGGTGTGGCGAACGAAAATGTAGCGCGTGTTAATGAGTGAAACGAATTTAAGCAAATAGTAGATAAGGAGCTAAAAAGGAAGGTAGAGAATATTTTTGAAGGAAGAAATGGACAAGAGTGGAATACTGTTGAAAAAATGTATGGTTGCGAATAGATAATTTTTTTAATTTATGGGATCTCACATATTCAATTCTAATCAGATCGTTGTTAATTTTTTTTTTCACTTCATTTTAAATACCAGCCATGTTAAATTATTTTCTATGTTTACATATTTCATATCGCAACGTAAAAAGTATTGGTATGTTACACATATTGGTTGGAAGTACGATATTGGTTCGCGACGCTGTAGCGCAATAAATATACATATTATGGAATAAACGCAAGAGTCGTAATTTATAGAAAAAAATATCATCTTTCGTTTATTATCACTGCTTATTTTGGAAAAAAAAACCTATTTTTCGATTTTAATGCATGCTCTAAATCGAAATAAAGTATTTTCCTCATTTTTTGTACGTCATAACTTATCGAACGAAAAGGTAGCCCAGAAAAAAGTTATTTTAACGGACACCCTAATATATATATATATATATATATACTATGAACTTTTTCAAGCATGCCACATCTTCATAACTTTGATGATGTAATTTTACTTATACGCTTGATAATATCAACCGTCCACGATAACTACGAGCCGAAAAGCTCTTCTTTGACGTAGCACCAACGTCGTATAAATTGATAGGGTGAAGGAGCTTTGCTCTGGGGGTGTTTTTGGAGAGTAAAGATAGAAAGAGACAAATACTCGGCGGGAGGCGCCGCGAGAGAACCAAGGTCCTTGCCCCAGGACCTGCCGTGGTGGCAGCCGCCAGACGGTCGATGCCCAGGGTTGAACCCCCTGCACCCCCCACCCGCGACTCTCTCCACCTTTTCTTACTCTAGTCGCCTTTACGAGCTTCAATTTCTTTTCGTCGTTATTACACCCCCTCCCCTTCCTCGACGGTTTATTTGTAGTGGGATGAGTTCCGCTTGCACAAGCTTCCTTTCCCCTCCCCCCCCCCCTTGCCCCTCGCCCCTTGAGCAATCAGAGTTTCCAGAAAGGCCAAAAAATGGCCTTGAGAAGATAAGTGACATTTTTTTCTCCTGTTATCAAATTTTTGACATTTGGGAAAGGTAATGTTGTGGCATTAGTATTTATTTTAATGTTTTTTTTTTAATCAATGTATGAGGAAAATGATGATATTTGCGTTTTTTTTTACTCTGGTCGCCTTTACAAAATTCAATTACATTTCATCGTTATTGCACCCCCTCCCCCACCCCTACCGCGACGGTTTATTTGTAGTGGGTTCCGCTTGCACAAGTTTTCTTCGCCCTCCAAAAAAAAAAAAAAAAAAAAAAAATCGAAGTTTATTGAGAAAAATTAAGGGATTTCCGTTTTTTATTTTCGTTCAACTTTACAATTTTAATTATTATATTCCAGCATTAAAATATCCTTATTGTTCTACTAATTACACTTGCATATAGCAACAAATTTTTAATTAATCGTTATTCGATCGATCAGATTTTTTTTTAAGTTATGAAATAAAATCTAATCCCTCTGTCATTTTGCAAATAACCTTAGTGCATTAAAAAAACAAAGTAGAACCTTGCACATTGCTTCCTCATTATTTTTCGCTTTTTACAAAGCTTCCTCTCTGAGGAAGCAAAAAAGTATGTTATTGAATTTTGGCTTCCTCATAGAGGAAGCTTTGTAAAAAGCGAAAAATAATGAGGAAGCAATGTGCAAGGTTCTACTTTGCATCCTTTTTTAAATTAGATAAATAAACATGTTGTGAATTCGCTTTTCCTATTTCGTTATTCCGTTATTTCGTTACTATTACAGCGTTTTCGAAAGTAAATGTGATAACGTATATTACTAAAAATAATTCAACATTCCATAAAATCACAAATTTCATACCGTTTGTCAGTAAATTATACATATATAATGGCTGAATATTGTTTCATTTATATACAAAATTGGAGCTCGCTATTTCAAGTTTTGCAAAAGTTACAATAGAGCGATAATGTCAATTTTTTGAAATATTCAAAATTCCATAAAATCTGAACTACTTTACCGATTCGAGCCAAATTCAATACCAAACAGCATTGAGTGCACCTACTCTTATAACCAACTATTTAGCAAAATAGACTAAATTTTACGAAAATTAGAGCGACCACGTCCTTTTTTCAAAAAATTCAAAACGGCATAAAATCGAAATTTTCGCACAGATTTTATCGATAATTGCTACAGTTGAAAAGGATCTGCTGCTACACTAGTGTGCCAAATTTGAGCGCGATATATAAAACCGTTCTTGTGTACATACATTACATACATTACATTACATACATTACATTACATACATACATACGAACATTTTTTCTAGATCACTTTTCTGGACGTTTTGGACAATTCTAAGTGTCCTGACATAAAAATCTCGAAAATATTTTTTCATAAAAACAAAGCTTCCTCTATGAAGAAGGAAAAATTATGCAAAAACCCTTCATTTCCAACTTGGTAAAAAAAATTATATTCTGCCCTAATTAGAAAATTATAATATTTTTCTTGTCGCACAGAAGAAATTTTCCTTTCCATAAAGAAGTATCGCTTTTTACATTTTACAGATTCTCATCACAAAATTACAGGCTAGCAAAAGGCGCATTTAAATATTTTTTTTTCCAAACAACTATTTTTCCTTTTTTGCATATACTATGTATGTATACCTAAAGAGATAAAGTGTATAGAGCTCGGTTCCCTTTTTCCCGATGCCGACTAAGCGGCGGTTACCTCGCGGCGCGGTAGAAAATATTATTACATACTCGGTGTGGCCACCGAGTGGGCAGCGAGGCGCAGCCACTCTCAGTGCGGTTTTACGACTCTCGACGAGATCCTTCCTCCGTCGTAGTGATGCGCTCGCCCCCTGCCCCCGTTCCCCCTGGCCCCTGCCCCAACCCCCGGGGGCACCGCTGCTTTACCTCGATTTACGAACGCTTCAGGCTTCGGTTAGAGAGGTTTGCGCTCATGTGGGCTACAGAGTATAATCCACTGAGCAGAGACGACCGCTCAAAACTCCTCTTCTCTTGAGTGCCCTACAGCCCCGGGTAAAAAGCTTGGTACCCCTGTAACACCCTATAGTTATCTCTGACTACAATTTTCGTTATTTTATTTCAAATGCTCGACAAACATTTACCAAATCCGGCGGACAGTCATTCAGTTTTATTTTAGGTACGAATTGTGTACATAGAGATTACTTTTTTTTTTTTCATTGACCTTAAGTTTATTTTAAGAGAATATGCGACTTGAGAACGCTAGTAAAGGCCACAATTCGATATCTTGAAGAAAAAAAATTTAGGTTGGATTTTCCGACCTGAAGTTGGATCTATGAATTCTGGAATCATAAACGGAAAGAAGTAACTTTTTTTAAATCACGGTAAAAAGGCTTGTAACCGGTATTTTCTGTGGTAGAATATGCGAGTTGAGAACGATAGTGAAGGCCAAAATTCAATATCTTAATGAAAAAAAATGTAGGTTTGATTTTCCGACCTGAAGTTGGATCTATGAATTCTGGAATCATAAACGGAAAGAAGTAACTTTTTTAAATCACGGTAAAAAGGCTTGTAACCGGTATTTTCTGTGGTAGAATATGCGACTTGAGAACGGTAGTGAAGGCCAAAATTCAATATCTTAATGAAAAAAAATTTAGGTTGGATTTTCCGACCAAAAGTCGGATCTGTGAATTCTGAAATCAGAACCAGCCAAAAGTGACTTTTTAAAAAATCATCGTAAAAAGGCATGTAACCGGTGGTTTCTGAGGTACATAATGCGATTTGAGAACGATAGTGAAGGAGAAAATTCGATATCTTGAAGAAAAAAAAATGTAGGTTCTTTAGGTTGGATTTTCCGACCAAAAGTCGGATCTGTGAATTCTGAAATCAGAACCGGCCAAAAGTGACTTTTTCAAAAATCATCGTAAAAAGGCACACGGAGAAAAACGCTTGGTTGGGCTTACTAAGATATTGGTTAAAAATTTTACCAAGAAGAATTTGGTAGGCGCAACCAAGTTATTGATTAGGCGTACTAAATACTTGGTTGTCATACCAAATCCTTGGTTATGTTCGCTAATAACTTGATTATGTTAGTCAATAACTTGGTTGTGCCCACCAAGCTTTCTTGGTAAAATTTTTAACCAATTTTTTGGTAATTCTAACCAAGTTTTTTTTTAGTGCTTGTAACCGGTAGTTTCTGAGGTACAAAATGCGACTTGAGAACGATAATGAAGGCCAAAATTCGATATCTTGATAAAAAAAAATAGGTTCTTTAGGTTGGATTTTTCAACCAAAAGTCGGATCTGTGAATTCTGAAATCAGAACCGGCGAAAAGTGACTTTTTCAAAAATCATCGTAAAAAGGCATATAACCGGTACTTTCTGAGGTACAAAATGCGAGAACGACAGTGAAGGCCAAAATTCGATATCTTGAAGAAAAAAAGTATGCAATGTTGAAGGTGTGACTTTTTTCTCCAATTTTTGTGTAAACGTGTCTAACATTACAACAGTTGGATATTAGTTCCTCCTTGTAGGAAATTCGAGCTGAGTTATCGATTTTGACTTGAATTGAATGAATTTTTCAAACTTTATTTTGTTATCTTATTTGCGTTTATTATTCTCTATAAAAAATGAAAATGTATTATCATTATTTATCAGTGTCATTTACTTTTTCCTTTCTTTTTTTCAAATATCAAAACATATAAAGCAAAAAATTAGAAATTCAGTCAGTCCCTTTGCTCTCAATTGATATTCGATCGCCAAGTCTATGCGGTTTAGTGTCACACGCATTTTGTGTGGTGTAGTAGCGCGAAGACGAAACCGAAGACGCAGCCAGCACGAAAGTTCGAGCGTCTCGGTTTTCTGGCGACGTCTCCGGAAGTCTCGGGGTTTGGCCGGGAGTAGGGGGGAGGGAAGGGGAGTGATCAAACGATGGATAGGAAGGACTCAAGCACTGGACCTCTTGCAAAAATCGAACAAATGGAAAATTCCCATAACCAGACAATCACCATAGAATTTAGAGTGTTTTACCAATTTATTAAAGATTCAACAAAAAGCATTGTATAAAATAAATATAATAAATAATTTTGTCTTTTTAAAATATTATGGTAAATATTTTATTGCTGTTTCTGACCATAGAATTTAGAGTGTTTTACCAATTTAAAAAAATTCAACAAAAAATATTGTTGTTACGTCATGGATTTGGTGTTTTCTTCATGAACGCAACGAAGTTTGATTTATTTGCCTTCGTTTTAAGCCGGAATGCACCGGCTAGGGATCGAAGCAGGTGTCTGGTGATTTTTTTTATTAATAATAATTTTTTAAAACCCTGTTTATGAAAATATCACAACCGTTTTTATTTTAACGAAGGGATTCGAAAAATACACAAGAAACTAGTTGATATAATGTTTTTTTAAAGTATAGGGTAGAAGTACCGGTTGTGGCCACTTTAAGAATTTTCCCACTTTCAAGTACTTGTGATTGGGACCAAATATCATAAAACTGTTTTGGACCTATACTTTTCATATCTGAGAAGAATATAATTTCAGATTTCTAACATTAAAATCTTCATATGTATCGAGAAAACACTGGAAAATAGAAAAAAGTAGGAACATAGCCATTTCACCAGTTCTGACCACCTATGCACCGGTTTTGGCCACAGTAATGTACCGGTTTTGGCCATGCTTAAAATTAGAATAACTCAATATTCATTGCACTTGAAACATTTTTTAAGGTGTGTTTAATAAATCAAAATCGTATTCTTATGAAAGCATCCAATTCTTCTACACGAAAATGTCTTTAAAGCACAGATGCCATCTGTGAACCTAACTAACCTTTTTAGACATTCGTCACCTTCGTTTTGCACATTTTCTTTTAGCTTTCTTTATCACAAATAGTCATACATTGAATCAATGTTTTACTCTTTACACTTTTATTTTTATTTTTACCAGAGTTCTTTCCGAAAGTAGATTTTCGCATTGCATAATGATGGGAATCTTCAACATGAAAGGTGTTCCACCGCTTTACCTTCTTTTTTACTATCCATTTCTAAGGATACATTTTTCTTAGCGTTTTTGGTTTTTTTTTGTTTCTTCTTTACAAATTTATGAATTGATTGTGTAATAATTAACTAAAAATTAATGATTATATTATCATGGCCATATCCGGGGCAACATGCTTATTCCATGTACCAGTTGTGGCCATCGTATTTTTTATAAATGTATAGCTTTATTTCAAACTTTTAGTACATCAACATTTGCAGTGATGACTCTTAAGATTGATATGTGCAAAGCTGCATGCAATTCGCCAACTATATAATCCGAATATGTATCTAGAGTTTTCGTCAAAATCTTGTCGAATTCCTTAAGGAGTTGAGAATTTGATGAATCAGCTGATGATATGAGGTTTAAGATTTCTGCATATTCATAATAAAATTTTAGCAAGTTATATCTTTCGAATTACGATATCAAGAAAAGAACTAAAAAGTAGAAAATGTTCGTTTTCGTATTCTCTGGTGGACGATTTTTTTTATTTTTTTTTAAGTCCAAAATTAAGCGAGTTGTTCTTGATTTAGTACTTTGGCAAGCTATATCTTTCGAACTATGATATCAAGAAAAAACCTAAAAAGTAGAAAATGTTCGTTTTCGTATTCTCTGATGGACGATTTTTTCATTTTTTTTTTAAATATAAAATTAAGGGAGTTGTTCTTGATTTAGTACTTTGGCAAGCCATATCTTTCGAGCTATGATATCGAGAAAAAAACTGAAACGTAGTAAATTTTTGTCTTCGTATTCTCTGATGGACAATTTTTTTATTTTTTTTAAGTCCAAAATTAAGGGAGTTGTTCTTGATTTAGTACTTTGGCAAGCTATATCTTTCGAACTATGATATCGAGAAAAAGACTAAAAAGTAGGAAATGTTCGTTCTCGTATTGTCTGGTGGACAATTTTTTCATTTTTTTTAAGCCCAAAAGTAAGGGAGTTGTTCTTGATTTAGTACTTTGGCAAGCCATATCTTTCGAGCTATGATATCGAGAAAAAATCTAAAAAGTAGAAAATGTTCGTTTTCGTATTCTCTAGTGGACGATTTTTTCATTCGAAGTAGTTTACTTCGCGGATAAAAAACTCCCTTAATTTTGGACTTAATTTTTTTTAAATCGTCCATCAGAGAATCCGACAACAAACATATTCTTTTCAGTTTCTTCCGCGGAGCTTTAACTTAAAAGTTATAGCTTGCTAAAATATAAAAACCACAACAACACCCTTAATTTTGGACAAAAAAAAATTTAATCGTCTGTTAGAGAATACGATAACGAACATTTACTACTCTTCAGTTTTTTCCGCGGAGCTTTTAAGAGTTGTAGCTTGCCAAAATACTAAATCAAAAACAATTTCCTTAATTCTGGACTTAAAAAGAAATAAAAAAAATTGTCCATCAGAGAATACGAAAACGAACATTTTCTACTTTTTAGTTTTTTTCTCGATATTATAGTTCGAAATATATAGCTTGCCAAAGTACTGAATCCAGAATAACTCCCTTAATTTTGGACTTAAAAAAAATAAAAAAATCGTCCACCAGAGAATACGAAAACGAACATTTTCTACTTTGTAGTTTTTTTTTCTCGATATTATAGTTCGAAAGATATAGCTTGCCAAAGTACTGAATCAAGAACAACTCCCTTAATTTTGGACTTAAAAAAAAATAAAAAAATCGTCCACCAGAGAATACGAAAACGAACATTTTCTACTTTTTAGTTGTTTTCTTGATATCGTAATTTGAAAGATATAGCTTGCCAAAGTTTTATTTTGAATATGCAGAAATCTTAAACCTCATGCTGATGATACTTTAATTACTGATACAGTACGTTTTGTAATGGAGACGAACGGACGTCAAAATGACGATAAATGTTTCCAAAATACACAACGTTATGAAAAATCATGATTAAATACAGGTACAGAATTAAAATAGCCACAAAAAACGTATTTAAGTGCGGGGGTGGCCACAACCGGTACTTCTACTCTACGTCATGGATTTGGTGTTTTCTCCATGAACGCAACGAAGTTAGATTTATTTGCCTTCGTTTTAAGCCGGAATGCGCCGGCTAGGGATCGAAGCAGGTGTCTGGTGATTTTTTTAATTAATAATAATTTTTTAAAACATTGTTTATGAAAATATCACAACCGTTTTTATTTTAATGAAGGGATTCACAAAATACACAAGAAACTAGTTGATATAATGTTTTTTAAAGTATAATGGAAAATGTTAGAACGCCGAAATCGAAATGTTTAATTGGCGACTGTTAAATTCGAGGGCCGACCGTCGGATTCGGCTCCCGGAGTAGAACTGAATATATTAGAAATTGAAAAGTGGTGCTGAAGTCACAGCGCATTAGTAAAAAAGTTAAAGATGCAGGACTTCGGGCATCTCCTAGACTTGCGGTGCCCTGCTATTTCGCATGGGAAAGCTGACGCTGCGCTGATAAGGGCAGCGAAAGCAGTCCTCAACTTTGAGGTGCAGCAATTATTTTTCTAAAAACAGCGTGAGAATGCTGATGACAGTAAAAAGTCCGCATCCAGCATCGAGAAGCGCTACTGGGTGTTTCAAAAAATGAATTTTTGTTTATTGTTATTATTATATTATTTTTACCTAATAAAATAAAATAATAATAATTTTGGAAAGGTTTTTTTATAATGTTTAATTATTTGCTTCCTAAATTTTTTTAATAATCAAAAATAAGCTCGGACGTAACATTGTACAAAATAAATTTAATAAATAATTTTGTCTTTGTAAAATATTATGACAAATACTTTATTACCATTTTGGGATTTAAAAAAAGCTTAAGGGGTGCGCCTCATTTAATATGCGAATGATTATTATTTAACAATTTTTTGTTTACGCAATTTGTTTGGTAAGTAAACTTTTTTTTAGGGTGGAGTTTTAAAAAATGTATTTTGTTGAATTTTTAGCCACTGGGTTTGTCGCGTAACCACCGAACGATCGATTATCGAGTTACAGGTGTTCGCGCGAGGTCGATTCGCGTCAACCACTCTATCGGGCTCTTTATCTCTGGAATTATCCCCGATAACGTCATCGCTTGCTCGCTCTCGATCGCGATTATTATTTTATCGAAGAATGTGAAAATCGTTTCGAGAATTTTTATTGGAATTCAATTAATGAATTGCTGACAGGAGAAAATGTTTTCAGACATATTGCCACAGTGCGTTGTAACGTTGGACAAATACTTTAGACTTGAAAACAATTACAAGTTTGTATTGAAAAAAAGTAAAATAAATAAATATAAATCGTGAGCAATTTTTAAAAAATAATTTTGGAAATTCACGTTTTTTAGATTTTTAAGACTGTTTTTAAGGAATCTTAAATTCAATGACTTTAACACTTTTCAAACATTTGTAACAATAAAGTTTTAAAATAATAATAAAAGTTCTTCAAAATAAAGTTGTATAAAGTTGTTTAAAAAATCATATACTTGTAAAATTTATTTGATATGAAAAATAATTCTGACTTAAAATAATTATTTTTCTTACTTAAAATATTATTATTCATAATCATTGTATTTACAATATTAAGTAGTTATAATTATAACATTGTCAATCACATTGGTATTATTTGAATTCTAATGGATCCAAACTTTCCGTTGAAAATATACGTACGGAGCACGTACAGAGTCGGAGTCATTGCCCTTATCACAGCCCTTAATCCTGACCCCGGCAGAAATAAATCCTCCAACGGGAACAAAAGTCCTCCCTTGATAATCCCTCTAGAGAGACTCCGAAAGCATTGCAGCAAAGTAACACCTATCGACAAGTCCGTCCTCACAAAAAAAAGGATGAACATCCTGCGAAGCCAATGCTTTTCAAATGTAACTTTATTTCTACAAAATAAAAATGTAATTTCAAACCGTCATCAAAACAAATTTAAAAAACTATGCAGATAAAAGAATAAAACCGCATGTTTTTAGAAAAATAAACCCGCATAATTTTTCTTTTTTCTTTTTTATAACTCCATATTATTATTATTATTATTTAAAATCAACGTTTTTTATACGATCAATGACGTTGGTATTAATTAAATATCTTATTTTGTCACAACGTAATTAAATTCTATTGCAACAAAACTATTGTTAGTAACAAAATACATCCTTAATAAATTATAAGGCCCCTATAAAATGCCTTCATCTCATCGCTGGAACGAAATAAAAGGTCCACCGCTGGTCAGAGGGAATAAATAAGCAAAATAAATATAAATAAAATAGCGAACTTCATTTCTAAAAGAAAAAAAATTTAAGATGCTCAAGCGTTTTGCAAAGTTTAACAAAAATACATTTCATTACATGTGGAAAAATTAAGAAAATTGAAAGAAAAAAACTGTAAAGTAGAACTATGCAATTTTTTCTCAATAACTTTTCTCGATATTTTCGACCATTCTAAGTGTCCTGACATGAAAACCACGATGTTTTTTTCATTAAAACAAAGTTTCCTCCATGAGGAAGCACAAAAACATCACCAACCATCAAAAAGTCCTTAAGCCATTGTCGTTTTTACACTCCTTAATCCCACCCCTGTAGATAAATGGTCCATCGCTGACCAAAGACAACAAAAGATCTCCCTTGGCAATTCGTCCACAGAGACTCAAAGTGCATCACACCAAACCAACACATACCGGTCTCCAGATCCGTCCTCATAAAAAAAGTGGCGAACGCGTTGCCACGTCGGCGTTCCATCAATGATCATAACTTTACAGCACGCAGCATCGCTAAAGAAGAATGAAGAGCCTCGAATTGAAAATCACGAAATTTTTTCTTTCATTTAAACAAAGTTTCTTCTGCGAGTATGCAAAAAAACAAAGCTTCCTCCATGAGGAAGCAAAAAAACATCACCAACCATCAAAAAGTCCTTAAGCCATTGTCCTTTTTACACTCCTTAATCCCACCCCTGTAGATAAATGGTCCATCGCTGACCAAAGACAACAAAAGATCTCCCTTGGCAATTCGTCCACAGAGACTCAAAGTGCATCACACCAAACCAACACATACCGGTCTCCAGATCCGTCCTCATAAAAAAAGTGGCGAACGCGTTGCCACGTCGGCGTTCCATCAATGATCATAACTTTACAGCACGCAGCATCGCTAAAGAAGAATGAAGAGCCTCGAATTGAAAATCACGAAATTTTTTCTTTCATTTAAACAAAGTTTCTTCTGCGAGTATGCAAAAAAACAAAGCTTCCTCCATGAGGAAGCAAAAAAACATCACCAACCATCAAAAAGTCCTTAAGCCATTGTCCTTTTTACACTCCTTAATCCCACCCCTGTAGATAAATGGTCCATCGCTGACCAAAGACAACAAAAGATCTCCCTTGGCAATTCCTCCACAGAGACTCAAATTGCATCACGGCAAACCAACACACACCGGTCTCCAGATCCGTCCTCATGAAAAAAAGTGGCGAACGCGTTGCCACGTCGACGCTCCTTCAATGATCGTAACTTTACAACACGCAGCATCGCTAAAGAAGAAAGAAGAGCCTCGAAATAAAAATCACGAAATTTTTTCTTTCATTAAAACAAAGTTTCCTCTATGAGGGAGCAAAAAAACAAAGCTTCCTCTATGAGGAAGCAAAAAACGTCACCAACCATCAAAAAGTCCTTAAGTCATTGTCCTCTTTACACCCCTTAATCCCATCCCTGTAGATAAATGGTCCACCGCTGACCAA
The DNA here is from genome assembly GCA_963970395.1 of Ephialtes manifestator. NCBI lineage: Eukaryota > Metazoa > Arthropoda > Insecta > Hymenoptera > Ichneumonidae > Ephialtes > Ephialtes manifestator. The sequence goes on along the minus strand of OZ019978.1, from coordinate 16,966,710 downwards.
AGACAACAAAAGTTCTCCCTTGACAATTCCTCCATACAGACTCAAAGTGCATCACGTCAAACCAACACACACCGGTCTCCAGATCCGTCCTCATAAAAAAAGTGGCGAACTGCCACGTCAGCGCTCCTTCAATGATCGTAACTTTACAGCACGCAGCATCGCTAAAGAAGAAAGAAGAGTCTCGAAATGAAAATCACGAAATTATTGATTTCATTAAAACAAAGTTTCCTCTATGCGGAAGTAAAAAACGTCACCAACCATCAAAAAGTCCTTAAGTCATTGTCCTCTTTATACCGCTTAATCCCATCCCTGTAGATAAATGGTCCACCGCTGACCAAAGACAACAAAAGTTCTCCCTTGACAATTCCTCCATATAGACTCAAAGTGCATCACGTTAAACCAACACACACCGGTCTCCAGATCCGTCCTCATAAAAAAAGTGGCGAACGCGTTGCCACGTCAGCGCTCCTTCAATGATCGTAACTTTACAGCACGCAGCATCGCTAAAGAAGAAAGAAGAGCCTCGAAATGAAAATCACGAAATTTTTTCTTTCATTAAAACAAAGTTTCCTCTATGAGGAAGCAAAAAAACAAAGCTTCCTCTATGAGGAAGCAAAAAAACAAAGCTTCCTCTATGAGGAAGCAAAAAAACGTCACCAACCATCAAAAAGTCCTTAAGTCATTGTCCTCTTTACACCCCTTAATCCCATCCCTGTAGATAAATGGTCCACCGCTGACCAAAGACAACAAAAGTTCTTCCTTGGCAATTCCTCCACAGAGACTCAAAGTGCATCACGTCAAACCAACACACACCGGTCTCCAGATCCGTCCTCATAAAAAAAAGTGGCGAACGCGTTGCCACGTCGGCGCTCCTTGAATGATCGTAACTTTACAGCACGCAGCATCGCTAAAGAAGAAGAAGAGCCTCGTGCACGCACTCACTGACTTTTACTACTTCTCGCGTGGCTCCCTTCAGCATCGCTCGAGTAACATGCCGCGAGCGACCTCGCAGCTCAGGGTGAAGTAATTTCGCGAGGCAGACACCCCCACCCCATAAACTGCTGCTAGGGGGTGTGATTGGGGGGTGGTTACCGACAGACTATACGCTACTATATGCATATAGCGCATATAGCGCATGACCATCTCTAATGTGTCAGAGTGAGAGGGAAAATTGTGCTGGGGGTGGCAAATGGTACCGAGGGTCGTAAGCGTGGGGGGTTGCAAAACGGCGTCGGGGGCTGCGCCGCTGTGAACCATTTCGAAGAGCCAACGCTGAGTCGCTTGAGGCTTCAGTCGACGCGCGTTCGCTTGCCGCAAACACACTGCAGCCTTTCTGGCTATTTCTCTCGTTCGCCTAACTCACTCTCGCCGCAACCGAAAAATTTTCGACCACCCACCGTCTCGTCCTGACGCTTTGTGTTTATACAGTTCGGTCGATTCAGTGCTAAGATAAACGCAAGGTTCATTCTTATTAAACATCTAAAATATCAAGCTTTAATTATTATTATAGTTATTGGGGGATGAAAAAAAAATGAGACACTAAAATATTGCGTAAATTGTGTTTACTTAAATTAAATTGTAAGGTTAATTTTTATGAAACCTCTAAGATATTAATCTTTTTTTTGTTAGGGGATTTAAAAAAAACCGAAATATTGACTAAATTATTTTTATTTAAATGTTGTAATTAGCAGACATGCAAGATTAATTTTTATGAAACTTCTATAATATTAATCTTTTTTTTTCTATTAAGGGATGAAAAAACTAAAATATGGATTAAATTACCTTTGATTAAATTAATTATCAGATGAACCCAAGGATCTGTTTTATGAAGCCTCTAAAACATTAATATTTAATTTTTATTTTTCTATTAAGGGATGAAAAAAAAGTAATAAAAAAATAATTACTAAAATACTTTATTTAAATTACTTATTTGAATGTTGTAATTAGCAGCGAGGTTTCAGGTTTTTTTCGTTGAATAACATTTTTTGGGATATGTTAATACCAAATTTAAGTTGAGTCAGGGATGAATTTATCGCCGCTATTGAAACTTTTTACTCGACCGGCTAGTCTCGCCGTTTTGTGTATATACAGTTCGGTCGATTCAGCGCAAGGATTATTTTTATGAAGTCTCTTCAATATCAATGTTTATAATTTTACTATTAGGGGCTGAAAAACTAAACATTAAAACATCGTCTAAATTGCGTTTATTTAAAGTACTTATTTAAATTTTGTAATTAATCGATAAAATAAAGATTAATTTTTCTGAAACCTCTAAACTCTAAAAATTCTTATATTTATTATTTCACTACTAGGGGATCCAAAAACAAAAAACACAATAAAATATTGACAAAATAATTTTTTCCCAAAATAATAAAAAATAAAAAGCCTCATAGCGCAATAATTTTTATATTAGAAAATTATTTTTATTTATCCACGATAATAACAATAATCACAAGTGACATTTTATTCCAAATAAAGTTCATCAGACAACTAACAAAAAATGTAATTACACTCTTTACTAATGCCAAATAATTCGAAGAGTCACGTGGCTGCTGGAAAATCACGATTTGTTTTACCCAATAATCACAAGTGACGTTTTGTTCCAAATAAATTTCATCACTCAATTAAAGAGAATTTTAAAAAATGTTATTTTTTTACAAATGCCAAATAATTCGAAGAGTCACGAGACTGCAGGAAAATCACGATTTGTTTTACCCAATAATCACAAGTGACATTTTGTTCTAAATAAATTTCATCATCCAATTAAAAAGAATTTTAAAAAAATGTTATTCTTTACAAATGCCAAATAATTCGAAGAGTCACGTGATTGCAGGAAAATCACGATTTGTGTTGCCCAATAATCACAAGTGACGTTTTGATCCAAATGAATTTCATCATCCAATTAAAAAGAATTAAAAAAAATGGTATCTTTATAAATGCCAAATATTCGAAGAGTCACGTGACTGCTGGAAAATCACGATTTGTTTCACCCAATAATCACAAGTGCCATTTTGTTCTAAATAAATTTCATCATCCAATTAAAAAGAATTTTAAAAAAATTATATTCTTTACAAATGCCAAATAATTCGAAGAGTCACGTGACTGCTGGAAAGTCACGATTTGTTTTACCCAATAATCACAAGTGACATTTTGTTCTAAATAAATTTCATCATCCAATTAAAAAGAATTTAAAAAAAATTATATTCTTTACAAATGCCAAATAATTCAAAGATTCACGCGACTACTGGAAAATCACGATTTGTTTTACCCAATAATCACAAGTGACATTTTGTTCCAAATAAATTTCATCATCCAATTAAAAAGAATTTTAAAAAAATTATATTCTTTACAAATGCCAAATAATTCAAAGAGTCACGTGACTGCTGGAAAATCACGATTTGTTTTACCCAATAATCACAAGTGACATTTTGTTCTAAATAAATTTCATCATCCAATTAAAAAGAATTTAAAAAAATTATATTCTTTACAAATGCCAAATAATTCAAAGAGTCACGTGACTACTGGAAAGTCACGATTTGTTTTACCGAATAATCACAAGTGACATTTTGTTCTAAATAAATTTCATCATCCAATTAAAAAGAATTTAAAAAAAATTATATTCTTTACAAATGCCAAATAATTCAAAGATTCACGTGACTGCTGGAAAATCACGATTTGTTTTATCCAATAATCACAAGTGCCATTTTGTTCTAAATAAATGTCATCATCCAACTAAAAAGAATTTAAAAAAAAATTATATTCTTTACAAATGCCAAATAATTAGAAGAGTCACGTGACTACTGGAAAATCACGATTTGTTTTACCCAATAATCACAAGTGACAGTTTGTTTCAAATAAATTTCATCACTCAATTAAAAAGAATTTAAAAAAATGTTATTCTTTAGAAATGCCAAATAATTCGAAGTGTCACGTGACTGCTGGAAAATCACGATTTGTGTTGCCCAGTAATCACAAGCGACTTTTGCTCCAAATAAATTTCATGATGCGATTAAAAAGAATTTTAAAAAATGTTATTCTTTACAAATGCCAAATAATTCGAAGAGTCACGTGACTGCTGGAAAATCACGATTTGTGTTACCCAATAATCACAAATGCCATTTAGTTCCAAATAAATTTCATCACTCAATTAAAATGAATTTTAAAAAAATGTTATTTACAAATATCAAATATTCGAAGAGTCTCGTGATTGCAGGAAAATCACGTTTTTGTGTTATTCAATAATCACAAGTGACATTATGTTCCAAATAAATTTCATCATCCAACTAAAAAGAATTTTAAAAAAAATTATATTCTTTACAAATGCCAAATAATTCGAAGAGTCACGTGACTGCGGGAAAATCACGATTTGTGTTGGCCAACTCTGAGTGTGCTCCACGTTGTGTCTATTGAGAGTCGTGGGAGGAATCTCTTTGTCTGGTTAGTACCCTTTCCACGTGCCTAGTGGAAAGAGAGGTAGAACACGCCCTGGATGACTGTGTCTGGAAAAAACGCAGGATTTATGCGGCGTCGTCGTGTCTTTGGGATAAACTTTCGGAAATAAAGACACAGAGAAACATAGAAACATAGATATATATATATATATATACATAGCTAGACCAGAGGGAGAGTGTAAGACATAGGGAGGCTGCGATTTGTGGAGAGTCACTCTTTCGAGGGTTGATTCCAAATCCAGTTCTTTATTCTCCCCTAAAATCGAACAAATCATGGTTAGTCCTGGCAACTATTAAGTGACAACTATTCATTTATGATCCATGGGACTATTATTCAAAAATTCCTTGCTCCAGCAATTAAACATTTATGGCAACTATTTGGACAAAAATATGATTTAAAATTTATAAAAATTATTATTTGTAGTCATATATTATTTTTAAAGATATTACATATTTATGACAAATATTTGGATAAAAATGAAGATTTGGATTTTTTATACGAAAATTTATAGTTACATTCCATTTTTTTAAATTATTACGTATTTATGGCAACTATTAGGAAAAAAAATATGGTTTAGGTTATTTATAGTTACACTGAAAAAAAACGTCATTGATTCAAAAATAAGCGTTATCAACTTAATTTGAATTCTAATTCCTGCAATTCCATACGAGATCGAAACAATAACTCTAAAATAAGCAAAATAATATTTTATTATTACAATGTTAAATGGAATTGAGCGAACAAGAACTAGAGTTAATTCAAAAATACTTCTTTTTGGCAGCCGGCAATAGAATTTTTTTCAGCGTAGATTCAATTCTTCAGGATATTAAATATTTGAGACAACTATTTGGACAAAAATATGATTTAGAATTTATAAAAATTATTATTTGTAGTCATATATTATTTTTTAAAATATTACATATTTATGACAACTATTTGGATAAAAATGATGATTTCGATTTTTTATACGATGATTTATAGTTACATTCCATTTTTAAAAATTATTAAATTTATTAGTAGTAGTAGTAAATGACATTTTATTGACCACATACAATATGAGTGAGTTACAATAGTTTATATAAAATTGCGGTGATTGTGAGTGGCCAATTGGCCATTGACCGAAGTCCTTCAGCCTGTGTATTTCCGTTAATTTGGTACTTAAAAATAATTATAAAATAATACAAATTTATTATTATTATTAAATTATTAAATTATTAAATTATTAAATTATTATATTATTATTAAATTATTATATTATTATTAAATTATTTAAAATATTGTTTAGAATTTTTGAACGATTATTAATAGCTAATTTCAACAAATAAAATTCAATGATTATAAATCGATATTCGTAATATCGGCAATGATTGCAATATAAATTTTGGTTGGAAATTAATTTTAAATATAAATACAATAAATTATTTTATTAACAATTCTGTTCTTACTGAAACTAACCAAAATTAGTTGTAACTATATTAATCCTTTAATACTTAAATCTCTTAAACAGAAAATAAATAAAAATTCTCAAAGGTTGAACACTTTTCAGAATAAAAATAGCGACATTTTTTTTCCATAAATTGCACTTTTTGCAATTTTTTACATTTACATTCTTAATTTTCACACAAAAGTGCTTTTCTCTTTCATGAAATAAAAATGTAGACCGCATTCTTAATAAAATTCCACTTTTTAATTTTTTTCCAGAATTTCTACACAAAATATTTAAAAAAAGTTTTTCAAAATTGATTGTCAATATAGCAAATATGCCATACGATGGCAAGGATAATTTTTTAAGCAACTGTACAATTTTTCCAAATTTTTTACACAATTCTTCCCATCATTTCTACACAATGTTATTCAAAATTTCTACACAAATGTTAAAAAGAAAAAAAAAATGTAATTGATTGTCAATATAGCAAATATGCTACGATGGCAAAAGGGTAATTTTTTGTGTAACTATAAAATTAGCCTGATAAACAACAAATTAATAGCAGTCACGCGATACTTGAAAAAAACTACCATAATTTCCCTTGAGTAATAATATCTATATATTATACTATGGAACGTGCGGAATAAAGACCAGAACATACTAAAAAGGTCCTGCGGTTGTCGTCGTCAAAGATACTCGAAACGAGAGGGATCCTTGAGACGAGGTTGCGTGTTGGGACGCAGGAGTTTCGTGGCCGGATTCGACGAGGCTGGAGAGCCAAACCGGTTGGAATCGGCTCCTGCAGCTCCGCTCACGTTCCGTGCTTGGCGTTCTGCCTGAAGCTTACGAAATACTGCAACCAATGCGGCACTAAAGTGACGAAAAAATATGTATCAACCTGTATCGATATCTACACGTTTTACAATTTTTTTTTCTTTGCCTCTTGCTAAGATAGACTTTTTTTCTTTAGCAGTACAAATATACTTTTTTTTACTTAGCAGTAAAAGCTTTACTTTCCATTGACCTAAAGGATACGCCATTTGTCGAGTACATGTGTATATGGGACGTTCCAAGCCAAGACGATAAACGTTTGACACTTTATATTTTTTATTGGACTTATTCATATTTCAATGACTTTTATCGACCCAAAAAAGATGAAAAATAAATTAAAAAATTTCAATGTTAAAAGTGAAAAATAATCCATATAAAAAAAGAAATTTTCTCGGAAAATTGTTAAATAATTTTTCTTCCACATTTGAATGCATATTTAAACTATGTTTAATTTTAAAAAGAAAATAGTATTTTTTTTTCATTTTTAAAAATAATCTTATTGATAATTAAATCATTCAATCTTCAGAAAGAATTTAAAAAAATACTATTTTCCTTTTCAAATTGAACATATAGTTTCAGTATGCATCATCTGAATAAAAAAAATTTCTCCAATGTACCGAAAACAAAGTCGGATGAAAAACTATATACTAACGGGACTTTAAAATTGAAATTGTCGAAAAAAAAGTAACACCAAACTACTTCAACTTTTTATTTTTCGGGCGCAAAAAAAAATCAAATTTTTTTAAATATAAAAAATCAAACTACGTTATGGCATTCTTAAAAAAAAAAAATCTTTATTAAACATAAAAATTTTTAGAATAACAAAAAAATCAAATCCTTATGGTTTTTTTTTACGTTTACCATTAACAAAGTCCGAAGAGCAAGATACTTTTTTTAAATGTTTAATTTATTAAACATTGTTATTATATTATTTTATTGGACTTATTATATATAATAAGTACAATTAAAAATATAAAGTGTCACACGTTGAACTTTTGACCTGAAATATCCCATATACACAGTAGCTTGTAATCGTACGTTGAACCTCTACGATAAAGTTCACTCGTCGTCGTCTGCTGGGTATTTGAAAGTTTATAGAGACTGAATTACTGACTGACTATCACCTTGTCATGGTTTGGAACCCATATACATAATCTAGGGTCCTGCAGAGTTGGCTGATAAATTTTCTGTGCGATATTTGTATGCAAACGACGCTGCTGCTGATGCAGTGGCAGATAATTGGCTGTGTGTTGCATAATGATAGCGTTGTTCGCTGGGAGTACGTAATTAGCGGATTTGTGATTGGAGATCCTGGCCACGGGAGGACAATACTGTGCAGTTTGTCGTAGATGCAGCGACGGGAATTCATTTTGATATTTTGATGCATTTTTTAAGGTGACATTTAGAAATAATTTTTTTTTAAATATGGTACTAAAATGTTTCGAAAAATTATGAAAAGAGGATTTTTATACATTTTTTAAGGTGACATTTAGAAATAATTTTTTTTTTAAATATGGTACTAAAATGTTTTGGAAAATTATGAAAAGAGGATTTTCATGCATTTTTTAAAGTGACATTTAGAAATAATTTTTTTGTAAATGTGGTATTAAAATGTTTCGAAAAATTATGAAAAGAGGATTTTTATACATTTTTTAAGGTGACATTTAGAAATAATTTTTTTTTTAAATGTGGTATTAAAATGTTTCGAAAAATTATGAAAAGAGGATTTTTATACATTTTTTAAGGTGACATTTAGAAATAATTTTTTTTTTAAATATGGTACTAAAATGTTTTGGAAAATTATGAAAAGAGGATTTTCATGCATTTTTTTTGTGACATTTAGAAATAATTTTTTTTTAATGTGGTATTAAAATGATTCGAAAAATTATGAAAATGGGATTTTAATACATTTTTTTTTGTGACATTTGGAAATAAGTTTTTTTTAATGCGGTATTAGAATATTTTGGTAAATTACGAAAAGAGGATTTTGTTTGCTATTTTGTCGACCGTGAGCAGGAATTGATAAACGCACTGAAGATATATACACTAATAATATTTACATAGAGAGTTTTATTTTGTAAAAAAATATTTTTACATATCTTGAATTTGATGAATAATAAATATGATCTGCTTTAAACAAAATATTTCCAACAATGTTGAGTGAAATTTTCTTTTATTAAAATTAAAAAATTTGTATATGTAGAACCTGCAAAACGCTTCAAAACTTGAATTATGTATTCGTATATACTAAATTTTTCTCTTAACTATCACATTTTTTTTATCATTCCCATTGACTATTTTTTTAATCCCTTTAAATGGACCGAACCACAATATTCTATTCTATATTTCACAAACCATTTTCTTACACGAGACTAACAACGAGATGATCACTTTACGGTATACTATTTGTGGCAAAGTGATGTTTAATTCATCCGGAAAATTAATCACAGTTGATTGCAGTAAAAATTAATTTGCATTTTTAGCAAAAAAATAATTATAAAAGGAATTTAGTTATTTACAAAATCATGTTTAAAGTCTGCAAAACGCTTCATATTTAAATCATGTACTTGTACATAATAACTTTTTCTTCCTAACTGCAACAAAAAAGGCTGCATTTCTATTTTATTATTCCGGTTTTTTTTTAACCAAAAAACACAATATTTTATTCTATATGTCACAAACCATTTATCTCCATGAGACAAACAGGGAGAGGACCACTTTGCAGTATATTACTTGTACGTCCTTTTCATTGTATAGTATGGTATTGTTATGTAGAGAACGATAGTTATACGTGATTGATGACAATGTGACATTTAGATTTCTACAGTACAATAAATTATATAGAGAATGGGAGTTTTACTTAGTTTACGACGATGTGATATTTAAGTCATTCAGAAAATGCATTATAGTTCTTTGCAGTGAAAAAACTAGCGTTTTCAGTTTAAAAAAAAAATAAAAAGTACAAACCGTTACAACCGTTTCAAGCCTGCAAAACACTTTAAACTTAAATCACGTACTGGTATATAATAACTTTTTCTTCCTGACTGCAACAAAAAAGGTGTCATTTCTATTTTACAATTCCCATCGCAAATTCGTGTTTTTATAAAAACCAAACATTTCTACCACATGAAAAAAACACAATATTTTCTTCTATATGTCACAAACGATTTACCTCCACGAGACAAACATCGAGAGAACCACTTTGCGGTATACTATTTGTACACAAAATGTGAACACTTTCCATTGCATAATATGGTATAGTTATATAGAAAACGGTAGTTATACGTCATTGATGATAATGTGATATTCAACTCATTCAGGAAATCCATTATAGCATCATAGTTCATTGCAGTGAAAAAATTAGCATTTTCAGTTAAAAAATACCTGCACCAAAAAATTTAACATTTCTATTTTATCATTCGTGTTTTTATAAAAACCAAAAATTTTCACCAAATAAAAGAAACACAATATTTTATTCTATATGTCACAAACGATCTTGCCACCACTTTGCGGTATACTATTTGTACGCAAAATGTGAACACTTTCCATTGCATAATATGGTATAGTTATATAGAAAACGGTAATTATAAGTCATTGATGACAATGTGATATTCAACTCATTCAGGAAATCCATTATAGCATTATAGTTCATTGTAGTAAATAAATGAGCATTTTCAGTTAAAAAAATCTGCACCAAAAAATTTGCCATTTCTATTTTATCATTCGTGTTTTTATAAAAACCAAAAATTTTCACCAAATCAAAAAAACACAATATTTTATTCTATATGTCACAAACGATTTACCTCCACGAGACAAACAGCGAGAGGACCACTTTGCGGTATACTATTTGTACGCAAAATGTGATCACTTTCCATTGCATAATATGGTATAGTTATATAGAAAACGGTAATTATAAGTCATTGATGACAATGTGATATTCAACTCATTCAGGAAATCCATTATAGCATTATAGTTCATTGTAGTAAATAAATGAGCATTTTCAGTTAAAAAAATCTGCACCAAAAAATTTGCCATTTCTATTTTATCATTCGTGTTTTTATAAAAACCAAAAATTTTCACCAAATCAAAAAAACACAATATTTTATTCTCTATGTCACAAACGATTTACCTCCACGAGACAAACAGCGAGAGGACCACTTTGCGGTATACTATTTGTACGCAAAATGTGAACACTTTCCATTGCATAATATGGTATAGTTATATAGAAAACGGTAGTTATACGTCATTGATGACAATGTGATATTCAACTCATTCAGGAAATCCATTATAGCATTATAGTTCATTACAGTGAAAAAATTAGCATTTTCAGTTAAAAAAAACCTGCACCAAAAAATTTGCCATTTCTATGTTATCATTCGTGTTTTTATAAAAACCAAAAATTTTCACCAAATCAAAAAAACACAATATTTTATTCTCTATGTCACAAACGATTTACCTCCACGAGACAAACAGCGAGAGAGCCACTTTCCGGTATACTATTTGTACGCAAAATGTGAACACTTTCCATTGCATAATATGGTATATTTATATAAACAAGGATGCAAAGTAGAACCTTGCACATTGCTTCCTCATTATTTTTTGCGTTTTACAAAGCTACCTCTATGCGGAAGTATGTTATTCAATTTTTGGCTTCCTCATAGAGGAATCTTTGTAAAACGCGAAAAATAATGAGGAAGCAATGTGCAAGGTTCTACTTTGCATCCTTGTTTTAAATAGATAAATATACATGTTGTGAATTCGCTTTTTCTATTTTGTTATTACGGTATTTCGTGATTATTAGAGCGTTTCCGAAAGTGAATGTGATAATGTATATTTTTAAAAATAATTCAACATTCCATAAAATCAAAAATTTCATACCGTTCGTCACTAAATTATACATATATAATGGCTGAATATTGTTTCATGTATATACAAAATTTGAGCTCGCTATCTTAAGTTTTGCAAAAGTTACAATAGAGCGATAATGTCAATTTTTTGAAAAATTCAAAACATCATAACATTTTTGCGGTTCAACCGATCTTAACCAAATTCAATAGCGATCACCGGCGTATGAAAGCTCACATACATACCAATTTTAAGATCAATATCTCGAAAATTGAAAGAGTTATCGCGTAAACAGACATTTTTCAAAAAATTAAAAAGCGCGTAATAATTTAACGATGAAGTGGATTTTAACAAAAATCTGTATGAACGATGAGGCTTGATCCCTCTATCTATGGTCCAAATTTCAGCTTGATATCTCAAGGCATTCCCGAGTTATAAAGGTTTAAATTTTTCGATCGTGTAACATACACACATACACATACACACACACACACACACACAGACATTTTTTCTAAATCACTTTTCTCGACGTTTTGGCCCATTCTGAGTGTACTGAAATGAAAATCTCGAAAAATATTTTTTTCATGAAAACAAAGCTTCCTCCATGAGGAAGCAAAAACGGTAGTTATACGTCATTAATGACAATGTGATATTTAACTCATCCAGGAAATCCATTACATAGCATTATAGTTCATTACACTGAAAAAATTAGCATTTTCAGTAAAAAAAAAAACCTGCACTAAAAAATTTGCCATTTCTATTTTATCATTCGTGTTTTTATAAAAACCAAAAATGTTCACCAAATCAAAAAAACACAATATTTTATTCTATATGTCACAAACGATTTACCTCCACGAGACAAACAGCGAGAGGACCACTTTGCGGTATACTATTTGTACACAAAGAGTGAACGCTTTCCATTGTATCGTATAGTATAGTTATATATATATATAGATATAAAACGGTAGTAGTAGTTATACGTCGTTGATGGGCATGCCTCTGTATGAATATCTCTCACCGTCGGTTTGTGTAGCGCCCGGCTACACGGAGTCGTTGACTCTGGGATCGAAATTCCATTATCGTATCTCTCGTGCATATTCGCCTGGGTACTCGGCGAACCAGCGAAGCTTCGGTTATACAGAGTGAGAGAAAGAGAGAGAGAGAGTAAAGAGACGGGATAGGAGAAGCATTTCGAGTGGCTGGAGTACCTACTCCCAGTGTTACCTGCTATCGATCTCGCGGACCATTTCCAACAACTATTTTTAGATGAAAATCCCACCAACGACGTTATATAGTCAAGCGTTACCATGATAGGAACATCGATAGACGTTCTGTGAACGAATCTATTTCCGATTTTCCGTGAAAAATTTTCCACCGTCAAATTTGCTGCTCGTTTACCTGTCCAGAATGATAGACACATGAGGCATCGGTTAGTAGATATAGTCAACCACGATGAATACCGACGATAAGTAGTAACGACCCGTGAATGATCAGACGTCAATCAGATCTTTCCAGGGAATTATTCATCTCCTTTCAATTTTTGCCACATAAACGTACGAATTTATTTTTTTATATTTCGGATCTATATTGAGAATTGTTTATTTATTTTTGTGGATTTAGAACGGTTTTGTTTTGGCATTTAGCGGCTAGACAACAATTTAATGTCATTGAAGATACTGCGGATTTTTTATGGGGAATAGAGTGATGAGATGACATTATTGGTAAATTTGGAGAGAAATTTTTTAGAAAATTTGATGGAAATTTTTTTAATGTAGAATTAATTTTCTGATTTTTTTTTTAGTATATAATTTTTTTTTAAGTTTGATTTTTAAGTAATAATTGCATTTATCTCTCGCAATCTTAAAGAATAATATATCCCAGGCTGAAACAGTACCATTTTGTTGATTTTTGCAGAAAAATTCTGGTCAAGTTGCGAGATTTACAATTTTTAGTTCAATCATTTATTTTTACTACTAATTCTTAGATTAAAATTTACTATAAAATTCTAGTGGTCGTTAAGTATTTTTTAATAGGACAAAAATTTCAATTGACAAATTTTTTTTGTAAATCTTCTAACAGACAAATATTTACTATAAAATTCATGTGGCTAATAACAGTTTCTTGAAAGTACAAAAATTCCAAACTCCCATTTTTTTTTTGTTTTTAATTTCTTGTAAAACTGCCAAAAGTAGTTTTGAAACCTTAAAGAATATCACATCTCAGGCTGACAGAAACATTTTGTTAATTTTTCCGAAAAATTCTTGTCAATTACGAGATTTACATTTCTAGTTTAATCGATTTTTTTGTAATTTCTGTTGTTATAATAGACGACGTTTTTATAGTAATAATAGACTAATAGACTAAAATTGACTATAAAAGTTTGAAACTAAAATACATAAAAATTTGCAACCAAAATAGATAAAAATTTGAAACCAAAATAAACTATAAAAATTTGATACCTAAATTGACTATAAAAATGTGAAACCAAAATTGACTATAAAAATTTGAAACTTAAATTGTCTAAAAATAAAAAACCAGAATTGACTATAAAAATTTAAAACCAAAATTGACTATAAAATTCTAGCGGCTATTCGTCAAAAAAAAGAATACTAATAAATTCAATTAATTCATTAAGGTAAACGGCCCTGTTTCTGATGCTGGTCCGGTTCCTGACGCGCTACTTTAGCATACGCGACTTTCCCCACCATTCCAGAAACAGCCAATAGTAATTCGTAAATGGTGGCGTCACAAACTGCGACACTCGTTAGGTCCCCGTTTACCCTATGGTTTTACATGAGCAGAGTGAGAGGGTTGCCTTACATCGTCACAAACCGGGCCGTTTACCTTACTATTTTTTTTTAATTTACATTTCCCCCCATCGGGAGTCATTACGCCTATTGCAGGGTCGGCCCGGGTCAGTAACCAGGCCCCCATGCGGCCGCAACCGACTTCCCCCTCTATATCGCATTCGCCATAGCATTTCTGCTACACTGAGAGAAATTAAGATGGTACTGGTAACTAATCAGTGATAATTATATTTTATTAGTCCAGGTGACTATTTTTGTAGTTACATTAACTGCGTTATTGTTAATGTGACTATTTTCGTAGTTACATTAACTACGTTACTATTAATGTAACTACGAAAATAGTCACATGGACTAATAAAATATAATTATCATAGTTATCAGGACCATCTCAATTTCTCTCAGTGCATACACTCAGAAAAAAGATCTTGTTAACGGGACTAGAACCTACGCATCGGAAATAAAATTTCTTATTTGGATGCCGACCTACTAGACTTCCATTCACTTCAAATAAATTTTTTTATTTGTAATTAATATACTTATCGAATAGTAAATATATTCAAATTTAAGACATTTTTATTTGGATTGGCAGTCATATAAATGTTGATTAAAATTTTTTTATTTTTTTTTATTGGCATATTCCTCACTATCCTTTAGTAGCTCAGAAACTGCCTCCCGCTCATCAGTTGGCACGCAAACCAGTGCGCGGCTAAGCGGTCACCCATCCAAGTTGTGACCGCAAATAATGCTGCTTAACTCTGAAGACCGTCGAGCCACGCACCGACCGCGCGCCCACTGTTGCCGATTTAAAGAGTATATCATTTTTATATAAATATACGACAAGAATTAAATTAAATCGATAATTGTTGCATGTTGATAATAATAAACTCCAATGATGAAAGGAAATAAATATATATAGGATTACAAGATAGTTCTAATTGATTTTATTAAAAAATATCTAATACATGTATTTGGTCATTTTAACTAGATCCCTTTTCCGGATTAAGAAAGTATTTAGCAGCAACAAATAAAATATTTTTTTAGTGTCCGCTGCACAGTGAATGTTGATTCAAATAAATAAATATGTTGGAAATAAAAAAAACTAAAAAATTGAATGATATACGTATTTGTTGAAGGGAAAGTAAATTTTCGTTGATTGAAATAATTGAATGTTGAATAGATCATTTTATTTAATATTACCAAATCTTGATTCTGGGTGTATGCATAGGAAAACTGCGGAAAACCTACGCCGATATAGCCGGTTTCGAGTTCGCCTCACGGCACCGGAACTGCGTCACGTTTCGTCGAGAAAGTAAACACGGACTACAGCTGTATACATGTGATTTCCACAGGTACAAATACCCGTGTGGGTCTCATGTATACATCTGGAGTCTCATCGCGCTCGTATTTATATTTTGGACGAAAATCGACGGATCCGGGAATCGAACCTGCGACCTACCGATGCTCTGGACTAGAGGCCAGTACACTGACCACTAGACCACCGCACCGGTCTCTTTACTTAAGAAGGGCGACCAGCTGCATGGGAGTCAAATGACGGTTCGTTCACTTTCGCGATAGAACCGATTGCTACAAATATTTTAGTCATTGCTAAAATCTTGCTACCAATAAAAATGAAATAGCAGATATGTAAATATTTCCTATTTGGACTATTTATGAAAGATAAATGATTTCAAGTTGCTGATTTGATTCGGTTGTCGAGTCCTGTCGGTGTGAGCTTTCGCACCATCGTGTGTGTTAGTGTGACGTTTGGCAACATCGCAAATTTTGTTGACATTCGTTTGCCGGAGGAGATATAACCTCTTTCAAAGCCGTCTCCGAGATGGACCGGCACAATAGTCGGTTGGAACACGGCCGAACCGCTGGAATATTCGTTTCGAGGAAGAGAAAAATGTGGTGTGAAAATGTCCTTGCCGCAAAAAGAAAAAATCCAAACGACCCTTCTGAGCAAGTGCGTGAAAAATACGAGCATATTTTCACCCTGTACCCGAATCAAAGTTAATGTAATATACCTAAAAAAAACCTTTAATTATCAATCATTGTCTTGCTAAGACAACATTACGTGTATATTTTTGTACACCTAACCTCTTTTATGGTTTACCGGCTTACTGATTACGCTAACTAAGTGATTCCTAAATTTTATATGGGATTATTCGTTTATTCTGACTTCCGTATATGTGTGAAAATGCGATGTTGCGGAGCGTGACAAATCCGCTTGGAACAATGGCCGATTTCGGCTGCTGCATGCACTTTAATTCAAAATATCTGTCTGCAATGTCCGGCAGGCCCCTTTTTTCATGATCGCGTTAGAATCGGTAGAATTTGATGAACAGATAGCGACTTTGTTATCTGCGTCATCTAACTGCCAAACGTTTTAATTATCTGATTAAAGTGTCGAGAAAACACTGTTTCCATAAGACCCCATGTTAAATCCACAATCTTTTAGTTCAGATTTCTTGAAAAAAAGTCCGGTAAGCCGTGCTGAGATTTAACAGTAGCAAAGTTCTATGTTCAATTTATCTCATATAAAAAAATTGAGATTTTATCTAACAAGAGGTGCAGCTGGTCGCCCTCCTTAACCGTTTACCTTAGTACGTAACATTAAATTCGTTAAAATCCCGAAAAACAGACACGCCAATCTCCAGTTGAAATGTCTGACATGAAGAGAACATACATTTCCCCGTTATTTATAACAGTCGCCGTCACAACATAAACTCATCCCCTAGCGTCAATTGAGTCAGCAACGAATAATACACTTGACAGGCATATATTCCTGTACCGCTGAAT
Source organism: Ephialtes manifestator (assembly GCA_963970395.1). Lineage (NCBI taxonomy): Eukaryota > Metazoa > Arthropoda > Insecta > Hymenoptera > Ichneumonidae > Ephialtes > Ephialtes manifestator. Next base: position 16,949,547 of record OZ019978.1, on the reverse strand, counting down.
ATTTATCCCTCGAAACCTCAAAGAATGACATATCCCAGGCTGAAAACGCGTGGTTGGCATGTCGGTCATTCGTGTAGCTGAATTGTGGATGACCAGCGACACCAACGCAACATGCAAACCGTTGCATCTCGAATTCCAGCGATTCTCGTGGACAGCTGGAGCGACGGCTTGTCTCGGAGGACGATACGATGCTCCGAATCGCTCACAACCACAACACACAACGCATACAAAACAACAACACATACGAAATAGCATTGAAATTGAACGGGAACGAAATGTGGGCTGAAGTTACGAGTGAAACTGTGCCAGAATATATCTCGGGGACAAAGGAGGAAAAATCGCGGACACGTGTAGTATGATCGAGGCTCTTTTCAATGCAGGAGGATCAGGAAGTCACATTGAAAAGCACACGTCGAATCTCTTTTCCGCTGCTCTAAACTGTCGATATTCCCCAACGTAGTTTGTAGAATTTCAGTGCGACAGGATTTGTTGCATCGTCGCTTTGTCTTGCGGCAGAGACAAATGGACGTGAATGGGAGATGAAGTGTTGTCCTCGTTGTTTGACAATGGAGACGGAATTTAACTATCTTCGCTTCGTCGTTGTGGAGAAAAGTTGAAATGTCTCGGTATTGTCGTCTGTGGAACTAGGAATGGGATGTGAATGGGTGGGTATAGTTGAGGTGCGAGGAAAGATGCCTGGAAAATTGTCTCTTGTTTGGGTTGCGACGGTATTTTCATCACGTATACTGTAAACTTTGAACCCACGTTCGGTAGTTTCTAAGAAAATCCCTATGAAAGGTACGAAATTTAATATAAGAATTTGTAATTTTACTATACTCGGATTTTAAATTTGGCATATCAGCTGATGAATAAAATTTCTGATGTAAATTTGAAAATATTTTTGCAAAATATTCAACGGTGCGACTAACAGACTAAAATTGATTATAAAAAATTTGACTATAAAGATTTGGAACCAAAATTGACTATAAAAACATGAAACCAAAATTGACTATAAAAATGTGAAACCAAAATTGACTGTAAAAATGTGAAGCCAAAATTGACTATAAAAATTTGAAACCAAAATTGACTATAAAAATGTGAAACCCAAATTGACTACAAAAATGTGAAACCAAAATTGACTACGAAAATTTGAAACTAAAATTGACTGTAAAAGGTTTGAAACCAAATTGACTACAAAAAAATTGAAACCAAAATTGACTATAAAAATGTGAAACCAAAATTGACTGTAAAAATGTGAAGCCAAAATTGACTATAAAAATTTGAAACCTACATTGACTACAAAAATTTGAAACCAAAATTGTCTATAAAATATGAAACCAAAATTGACTATAAAAATTTGAAACCCAAATTGACTACAAAAATGTGAAACCAAAATTGACTACGAAAATTTGAAACTAAAATTGACTATAAAAGGTTTGAAACCAAATTGACTACAAAAAAATGTGAAGCCAAAATTGACTATAAAAATATGAAACCAAAATTGACTATAAAAATATGAAACCAAAATTGACTATAAAAATATGAAACCAAAATTGACTACAAAAATTTGAAACCAAAATTCACTATAAAAATATGAAACCAAAATTGACTATAAAAATTCTTATTAAAAATATTGCGAGATTTGCATTTCTAGATTAACTTTTTTTTTTTTGTAAAACTCACTGTTATAAATATTTAGTGTAATATTCCATTATGCGTATAGGAAGTTCTTTTACCGAAACTGGTATATTAAATTTGATATGCAAGTGAGATGGAAAATTACAGTAAAGTTTCACTGCTTTGGTATTGTCGTCTGTGGTACTAGGAACGGCAAGCGAATGGGTCCAGTGAAAAGGGAGGATACATACTTGGAAAATTGTCTCTTGTTTGGGTTATAGCGGAAATTTCACAGCGTACACCGTAAAACTTGAACCCAAGTGTAGTGATGCTTAAAGGATTCTCGTCACATTGTCATTTCTATTGTCGATGGTCGTGCGGATCGATGGAAGTGAATATGCCTTGGGGCTATATTACTTTTCGTTTCAGTGACTTTTCGCTCAAGAAAAAAAGGACCCTCTTTAATTTTGAAATGCATAGCTGAAACGAC